>JADLZN010011611.1:0-249404 GCA_018155175.1 Sinocyclocheilus anophthalmus
GAGCACCAGATCATCATATTAGAATGATTTCTGAGGAATCATGTGACAATGAAGACTGGAGTAGTGAATGACTTGAAGTAATGAAATTCAGCTTTGATCACAGAAATAATTACATTTTAAAATATATTCAAAAATAGAAAGCAGTAGTTTTAAATAGTAATATTTCACAGTATTATTATTACTGTATTTTTTATCAAATACATTTAGCCTTGGCGATAGAATTGTTTTCTCTATTTATTTATTACACTTTTTAAACAGTTTATTTCAGAGAGAGTAAGTTACACTGACTTTAAGTAATTTACATTTATCAATTTATTAAAAATAATCGTGTAATAAACAACATTGGTTTGCTGAAAAATACCTAAAATATCTTGTATCATAATATATAAGCAACAATAGCTGATGCTGTGGAGCTTTTCTCCTCCACTGCCTCCAAAGCCCCAAGGATCAGATCCAGTTTCTTCATGTAGCTTGTGCTTTTAGGGCTCATATGGATCCTGAGAGAATATTGCTTACAGATGGGCCTTTCACATGAGGTATGAATATCCGCATCTCGGCAGCACATACAGGACCGGGTGGGTTTCTAATGGATCGTCCGGCTGCTCCTAGATTTCACAGCACCGTAACATGCAGATGGTTGATCACGCTCCCTGAATTCTTTCCTGAACACTTCAGCCGTGCACCGCATGCATACATGGAACAGCACTGCAATACATTAGTCAATGGGCCATTAAATGGCAGTTGCTTTTAGCATTTGTGAAGTGTAGTTCAGGTGCTGAGAGGCTCTTGACGAGCGTAAGTAATGTTTTAGCGATGAGATGTATGACTACAAGACCGGTTCACACACATTCGTTATAAATCTATGTATGTGGTGCATAAGGCTTCATAAATATAGAATCGTGAAAAATATAACCATCTTAAACGGGTCAAGGCAGAGCAGGATGGATTGCGTTGAGCCCAGAGCTCTGTGCGTATGCATCTCTCATGCACTGTGCCTTAAGTCACTGGATATATTACACAGCCTTTATCTGACTGCACAATACAAGCCATGCTGTAAATCAAGGGTTTCCATGACAGCATGTCCTTCCTTTTCCTGAAGCATGTGTTAGAGAGGCAGCTTGCTCACTGGAGTGGCCACTCACTCACACACATGCAATCAGAAAGTCTATCGCTGATTTAATCACTTCTGAGTGGCTGCGCATTAAGACAAGATAAGGATGTGATAGACAGAACATGTGAACTGAGCAATCACTCATCCCAGGCTGTTAAAGTGTCCGTGATGGCCCACCGTCGCTATCAAGCCCTCTGTGTGACTGTCTTTCAGGCAGGCTGGTCCCCAGGCCTGGTATTTGATCTGTTAACAGCTGGACCTTCAGTGGTAGAAGCAGCAAACATGTCAGGAGGAGCAAGTGTAGTGACCAAGGGGAAGTCAAACACGTGGCCACAGCCCGGAGACCCTGCATGAACTGATCTCTTGGCAAAGGCTCCCAGCGCCTCTCCCTGGAGAGACCACATTGCTGACTCGCAGCCAGAAAACAGTATTTGCGGTGCGTGCTGTTGTTGATGTACATCCATATGGGCTTTCGCCCTCCAAAACCCTGGATAGCAATAGCCTGAAGTTGCTTGACCCATTTCGTGCAGTGACACTGTGCATTACTCCCTCATTTTCACATTCAAACAACTCCCACAGGGCCATTGCTCCTTCTGTAGTCTTGGATTGCAGAGTGATTCTATCAGTTTAATTTATTTTATGTCATATATTATGCATGGTAGGGCTTCACAATCACTTGAATTTCTAATCGCGATTACAATTAAGGATGCCACAATTACGCAATCATTCAAAGCGGCAATTAATAGTTCAAAGTCCACTTATGTTATTCTGCATGCTTAAGATGCGTTTTTTTTCTACAGGTTATGTTAAGGGTTTTTCCATTGTTTTAATTTTAGTTTTAGTATAACATTATAATACCATGCATATTTGTACTTTTTTATAATTTAAAGAAGAAACCAATCCAATGTATAGTTCACATCTGAGGCTTAATACTACAGAAAAGCAATAAAAGTTTTTCAGTTAGTGTTTTCAGCTTGTTTATTTTCATCTAAAAATATGGCATGCAGTTGCTTCAAACAATGAAATAAACATCATTCAATATAAATTGTTATAATCGTAATTAATAATGTCACGATTACAATTTCAAGGGAATAATCGACAATTATGATTTTTTTTTTGTCATAATCGTGCAGCCCTAATACATGGTCAAATTATACATTTGTCTTTCTGTTTTAGATTAGCATAACAAGTGATTATCATGTTAGCATACGTTAACTTATTAGCCTGCTAATTTGAAAATCTGTTTTGAGACGACTTTTGATTATCTCTTTTGACCTAAATATTGCATATTTAGGTAGTTAGTTAATTAGTTGGTTCATTTATAAATATAAAATATAATTTTTATTTTAAAGTTTTTTTATTTAAATTGTATTTCATTTTGAGCATGCGAATACTGTAGTTTTTTTAACAGGACATTCACCGATATAACAAACTCCGTGTTTTGTGTTCTCTGGTATATTGGAACGGGTTTAGGTTCTCATTTGTTTTGTTTTGTTTGTTTGTCCTGCTTCCTCCTATCTGTTATACCAGATTTATAGCAAAAAGAATTGATCTTACAGTCTGGCTGTGGTCAGGGTTGCATTCCAGAAAGGAGCGCTGGACTGAAGTGAATTATCTGAGTGAAAGTGTGAGGGTGTGGGCGACTGTGTGCTTTTCAAGCCCCTCTGTTTTAAAGCAACGCTGTGCCAGAAAATCTTTTCAGAAGGGTGTTGTGGTGTAACTTGGGATACATGACTACTTCTTCCAGCTGTTCAAAAATTTACCATAACCAAAATATTTTTTCATCTAGCAAGACTGGTGGGGGGGGGCGGTGCGGTGGGACTAGGAGGGCGGGGTAGTGATTGGGGTTGAGGGTTAATGGAATCATGAACGTAGATCATGTAGTATTTTATTCATTATGCAATCAAAGCTTGAAAACCTGTGCCAGACAAAAAGTTGTGATTCACTGAGTAAATACTTTTTTTAAGGTTCTTCACCATTTTTATTTTTTTGTCTTGACCTGGGAATCTGGAACAAAAGGGGTGGCCAAGGGAGCCTGTGGAAAGAGAGAATGGCGTCCCAAAGCTGTTGTTAGAGAAACGGATGCGGCCAAAGAGTGAGGAATGTCTAAAATGAGGCCCCCATGTTCCGAGACTATGAGAAGGATGGAGATTTGGCACTGGATCACTCAAGAGGACAAAGAGATTAGCAGAGCCATTACAGCCCACTAGCTTCTCTACCTCGCCTTTTCTCTTTCATCCCTCGTCCTTCCATCCCTTTTTTAGTTAAGTTTATCTGCCAGCCGTTGTCTCTAAATGCTTTTGACCATCCATTACTCACAGCTCTCTGTGGAATGCCATAGCCCGACCCCTCCTCCCGTCTTAGGCGGAACTCCGAGGGTACAGAAGTCGACTGGTCCGCCATCATTTCCACCCCACTGGGCGACATGTATCACATGGCTAAAGCTGGGCTGAACCAGAGCTGTATCCTGAGTGCACTTTGGCTTGACGAGTCAGATCAAGGCCTTCAGCTGCTCTCTCATCACGTTATTGTGTCCCCTACAACCGAATTACCCTCCTCCACATTTACTTCTGAATCAACATTCCCAGGCAGTCTACGGAGGAGATCCCGAGGGTACTGGTACGAAGCGGCGAGTGCGGTCTTTTTAAGGGAGGTTGTTAGTGTTTTTCAAATTGTACGATCTATTTGTAGGCTACATTTGTCACAAATACAGGACGAAAGTCTAAGTGTAAGATGAAGCCACAAATCCCTACAACCCTGCGCGCGCTTGGTCACATACCTGGCAGGGACGGGCGTGTGATCTCGGTCATGAAGAGGGAAATGCGAAAAAAAAAAAAAAAAACAAAAAAAAAATAGCTAAGGTGATGGGAAACTCATATGAGACCCTAAGGTGTAAACAAACGCTTGGCAAGAGGGATTAATTGAGTAAGATCTTACAGATGATTGCTGTCGTGAGGTCTGACTGAAATCCTGTTAGCCAGAACGCTGCAGCCCAGGTGATGCATGGCAACTATAATGAACAAAGTGGAGGCACAAAAACTAATCTTCTCTGTATCTTTCTGACCTTCTCCAAAGTGATATTAAGTTAGTTGATGATGTTTCACACACTGTGCAAAAGGTTATGAAACTATTAATCAGACACAAATGAATCAAAGAAAATTTAAGACGTTTTTCATTGTGGAATGGAATGCTAGCTTACTGCTCAATTTAAACTCCCCAATTTGTCACAGCAAGTCTGCTCAGATTTCGCAGGAAATTGCGTAGTGTATGATGGGCACATACAGTAGTATGATATTGTCCAGTCAGAGGATATCAAACATGTTTGATATATGGAGTTGATTTTAAAACACATGTTGTATTAATTTGTCATGTGTCTCCTAGCAACAAGGTGAATGGTCCTATGTGAGTTTTGTTGTGCTCAGAATTACTCGAAAGTCTGGTATTGTATGATGGACAGTTTTTCTTTGTAGCAATTTACAAAGTCAGCAAGCGTATGATGCCCAGTGTTTTTTCAAGGGGTACAATGAAACTGCATTGATTATATATTTTATAGAATGTTCCCTGGAAGGCATTCTAGATTATAATATAGGTAGTATGATTTCTACATAAAACTAAAAAACATCATAATTTGGAAGTAATAGACTATTTTTTTATCCTGTTTTTGAGCCTCTCTGCAGAACGGTCTGTTTTTATAGGCGGGGCGCAAGTAAACGGCCACTGCTATGATTGGCTAACAGTTTCACTAGTTAAAATAACAGATGGACGCTGCTGTGACGTACTCTGAAAATAACATAGGTCATTTGGGTTAAAAACGTTTAAATACTCAGTATATATATCACACGGTCTGGATCAGACATTGCAATAGTGGTAAAATCACATTGGATCCACTCTAGTCAGACTCGCGCTGCCATCATCATTTACTTTCAGTCTCTCTGAAAAGCCTGCATAATACTGTCTTGTTTAAAAATGAATCCACAGTAAAGTAAAGCAAGCAAACAAACAGTGTTTCACTGATGTGATCTAGAGCTCTTTGCTAATTTTACCCTTTGCTAATTTTTCTATAGTATTAAGCCTATAGGTGCAACGCGACTATAGATAACAGAACCCATTATTGGCGATTTTGTCTACACTGGATGTGACATGAATTGACACAACAAATCTCTGACAGTAAACTGATGTCCCACTCAGTGCTGTAGAAGCAGGCGTTGATCATCTTCCGCGGAGGCGGTGCTTATCCACACTATAACATCATAGAGTGGCACATTCCACAAACTGTCGTTTTGGCAGACTGGCTTCAATAAAAGCTGTTTGAAAACAAACAAGAAAAGGGGAAAAAACAATTTTTGCAGTAGGTTCTGAAACTTACAGGATTTTTTTTATAGTACATTGACCTGTTATATGTTAAAAGATCAAGGGAAATTTGATTTCTAAGTTCATGACCCCTTTAAGATGTTCAGACAACCAAGCTTTGTAGTGTATTCCAGCCTTAAAGAAAATCAGACCCTGTGTCCAAATATGCCTCCCTGCTATATAGTAGGTGAAGAGGACATGAAATGAATAGTGTCTGAATTTGTGGTATTCATAAAACAGTGGAAGAAAAAGACCACAGATGACCATCAGTTCAAAATCACTCCCTCAGCTGTTGAAGAAATATCCTCACAGCAGTTTAGATTTCTAGTTTTCTGTAATTCACTGTCAAGGTAATATAATACAAAGTTTAATAAATGTACAAAGTGTTATAAATGTACATTGTTATATGAAAATATAAAAAGCGTTGCTAGATTTCCAATGTTAATGACTGTGGAAATGTGTCATCACAGTCTGGGAAAAAGGTCCATTAATTATGGTTCATTCATTTTTCAGGAAATGGAGATCTGAATACATTGCATTGTAGGACCCAATATTCCACACTGTAAAATCTGATTTGGCAAATGTTTTGTTATGTGGGGTATTATTTGGGTGTTACCACTCTTACTACTGCTGCAGTATATACTGTAGTATGCATTTTGAGTACAGTATGCACTTTTTCTGAATGCACACTGTCAGGATGTGCAAAAATTTTACTTTTAGCTTGTCACCAGGTGGCAGAACCCTTAAAGGTACATCTTATCTACCTAAAGGTTGCATATCAGTACCTAGATATTGAAATGCACCCTTTAAGAGTATGTAAGGTACACTGGTTTTGCCCCAGTGACAAGCTAAAGTTTTTGTAAATTTTTTCTCTTACCGTGTACCGTTATCTTTTGTATACTGTACATGCATATTAAATACTGCAGTAGTATTAAGAGTATCTCCAGTCCTAATATCTACTCTTTAAATTTTCAGATTATGCATAAGGTAAAAAAGGAAATAAAAATAAAAAAATTACACCTTTCGAGTAGTGAAAATATAGCATACTGAGACGGTGACAACTATAGTGGCTGTTGGGTGTTTGTTATCTTGAGGTGTGGAAAAGCATTTGGTAAGAGACGGATGTTGGGAGTCCATTATCCAGTGTGGATCAGTGACAGGCCTGATAGAAGACTGACTCCGCTATTCAGAAGCTTTTTAATTGCCAATCGTTTTTCTCATTTGACTATTTGTTCCAGCTCACCTTATCTTCTCCAGCTCTGTCTCAATTTGCCATTGTGGAAAACCCTGGCGGCCGCGAAAGTGATTTATCTCACACACCCCGTCCGCCTCACTCCTTGCGGGAGGAAAAAAAAAAAAAAGAGGAAGAAACACAACAACGTCCACTGGTATTTCACTGATTGAGTAAAGAACCGTTGTGAGAACCCTGCTGTGCAAGTCATCAAACCTCAAAATTATGTGCAGACTTCGACCACAAGATGGTTTGAAACATGAGATACATCATTGAAAGGGGCCTCTGGGGTTCTATCATGTAACAGAAACCAAGGTGAACGTGCGACAAAGAAGTAGTCTTGGTTTTATACTAAGCTTGTTTCAGTTAAAGCAAGTCCTTGTTAATCAAGCGTCTTCGGCATGTGCACAGGAACACTCCAATTCTCCCACATCATTGACAATTTGTTCTCTGGGCTTCGTACGATAATTGCATTTCGCGATACGAGATATGAAAAAAAGCGAATTTTTTTCAACCGAGAGGCGCAGATACAGTCGGTCATGGGACAACTCACGGAGAAGTTGTAAAAAGCGATGTGTAGATCGACCTGAAAGATCGAATCACGGTGGGCCTATGGACATCAAAGTAGTGGGACAGAAGAGAAGAAAGATAGGAGGACGTAAGCTCTCTTATCAGCCTCGCAAGTACTTGACACACACCCAGCGGTCTAAGCAGCGCTGCTTCAAGTCGAGCACATCTAAGCACGGCAAACGAAACTGAAAGCATAACGAAACTGCGCTACTCGTTTGAGCTGTATGGCAAGCCCTTTTGACTTTTATTCATTCTCAGGATATGAGTTCTTGATATCAACAATTCAATTTTTACAAGTTAAAATGTTCATTCTTGATATCAGGAACTAGATTTCTACTAGTAACAATTGCTATTTTGATATCAGCAACTACATTTCCACTAGTAACAACGTTAATTCTTGATATCAACAATTACTTTTCAACTAGTAAAAACTACAATTCTTGATATCTGTAATTGTATTTCCACTAGTTAAATGTAACCATAGGCTGCCATTCAAATTCAATTGTTGATATCAAGAATTGATTTCTTACTAGTTGAAATTCCAATTTCACATATCAGAAATACAATTCTTACTAGTAAACACCTTTATTTTTGATATCAGTAATCCCCTGGTTACTAGTACAGATGTTTCTTCTTGATCTCAACAAGGTAATTGTCACTAGGGGGGGGGGGGGGGGGGGGACGATGTAGTTCGATATCTATGAATGTGATTGTTACTAGTAAGAAAGCCATTTTAGATATCAGAAATTACCCTCCCAATTGTTGATATCAGAAATAAATTTTCAAATATCAGAAATGAACATCGTCACTAGTGACAATTAAATAGTTGATATCAATAATTAAATTGTTGATATCAACAATTTAATTATTGATATCAACAATTTAATTGTCACTAGTGACAATTAAATTATTGATATCAAAAATTATATTTCTACTAGTAAGAAATACAAAGCTGATATGTGCGTTTAGAATTGTTACTAGTAAGAAATGCATTTTTGATATCTGTAATAGTTTTGTCGCCCTTTTAACATTTAAACATATGAATTGTTGATATCAAGAATTACATTTCCACTAGTAACAACACGAATTCTTGATATCAAAAATGACGTCATCACTCGCAGAAATACATTTATGATATCAAAAATGAAATTACAACTAGTAATACACATACTTCTTGATATCTGTAGCTTAATTCTTACATGTTAAAATTAAATTTTCACTAGTAAAAATTGTTATTTCTGATATCATGAATTATTTTTTGGATATGTGCATAGTAATGAATTCCTTTTTGGATATGTGCATAATTTAATGACGAGTGCAACCCTTTATGAATGTTTATGGCGGATAGACGACAAGGTACAGAGCCCAAAAGAGAATGGGCACATTCGATTGCCCTCTCATGAAAATAAAACGCTCCTGTAGGCTATTTTTAATCATTATTTTGTTTTCATTTTGGAGGAGGCTACTTACACTAACTCCGCCTACCAATGTGTGGTAGTGTTACACAACACTGCAAAAAGACTTCTGAGAATTGTCAGCATCAGTAGCGCAGATGGTAGAGCACAAAGCAGCTGTTTTTTGTCGCGACTGACCCGAGTTCGATTCTGCCTTGTGCCGAACTCGTTCTTCTCCCTTATCACATCCGTATCACATCCGAAAGGCATATATTTTCAATAAAAATGAAGGAAATTATCGAAAAGTGGAAAATAACGTGTGGATATTGGTTAGGGTTAGGGCTAATTGTAGGGGCGGCATCCATTTAATAATTTTTAAATAAAAAATTATAATTTACACTCAATACGTTATAATTGTATACTGTTTTATAATGAATGTAGCCTACTACATAAGGAGGTGCAGCAGATATTGGCCACTATTGAACTAAGTATTACGAACAGCATCAAAACTACTATTACTGCGAGAAAATATCCTATTATTAAAATAGAGGTAAATAGAATCTATGCTAAGAAAAATATAGGCGATAATTTGCACTAGTGCTCGAAGTAGTGAATAATGTAGAAAGTCAGTGTATTCAAATAGCCCCTGCCAAAATCAAATTCTAAACTATCAGCCATTTCAACTGAAAGATGAAGGCTGTGATATTAAATTTATCCACTAGAGGGAGCCACAGGATAAGGAATCTTCTAAGCCTTTTTCAGTTTTATTGAAAATGAATGCAATAAATGTGTATAACCGTAGTTTAGCGACAGTAGTTTCATATTATTAGTGTGCATGGAAATATGTGAAATGCTTGTAGATCATTTACCCCAACAAAACACTTGTCAAGTTTCCAGACATGATTAAATATACAGTATCTCACAGAAGTGAGTACACCCCTCACATTTTTGTAAATATTTTATTATCTTTTCATGTGACCACACTGAAGAAATGACACTTTGCTACAAGTAGTGAGTGTACAGCTTGTATAAAACAGTGTAAATTTGCTGTCCCCTCAAAATAACTCAACACATAGCCATTAATGTCTAAACCGCTGGCCACAAAATTGAGTACACTCCTAAGTGAAAATTTCCAAATTGGGCCAATTAGCCATTTTCTCTGCCCGGTATCATGTGACTCATTAGTGTTACAAGGACTCAGGTGTGAATGGGGAGCAAGTGTGTTAAATTTGGTGTTATCACTCTCAATCTCTCATACTGGTCACTGGAAGTTCAAAATGGCACCTCATGGCAAAGAACTCTCAGAGGATCTGAAAAAAGAATTGTTGCTCTACATAAAGATGTTGTAGGCTATAAGAAGATTGCCAAGACCCTGGAACTGAGCTGCAGCACGGTGGCCAAGACTATACAGTGGTTTAACAGGACAGGTTCTACTCAGAATAGGCCTCGCCATGGTCGACCAAAGAAATGAGTGCACGTGCTCGGCGTCATGTCCAGAGGTCGTGTTTGGGAAATAGACGTTTGAGTGCTGCCAGCATTGCTGCAGAGGGTGAAGGGGTGGGGGGTCAGCCTGTCAGTCCCAGACCATACGCCGCACACCTGAATCAAATCGGTCTGCATCGGATGTCGTCAGAAGGACAGCATCTTCCGAGATGAGCACAAGAAAGACTGCACACCGTTTGCTGAAGGACAAGCAGACTAAGGACATAGGATTACTGGAACCAGTCCTGTGGTCTGAATGCGACCAAGATAAACTTATTTGGTTCGAATGGTTGAGTCAGGCGGAGCTGGTGGGCTGGCAACCCAGGTGAGCGAGTACAAAGACAAGTGTGTCATTGCCGATACGTCAAAGCTATGTGGTGGGAAGTGTAACGGTCTGGGGCTGCTGGTGCGCCCGGCACATGGGGAGCGACCAGTTCATGATGGGAATCATGGAATGCCAACGCGTACTGTTGGACATACTGACACAGAAGCTGGCCTCCCTTCAGGAATGGGCAGAAGCCAGGCGGCAGTATTCCAACATAAGCGACCCCAAACACCCTGCCAAGAACGATTACGCCTGGCTAACGGAAGCTGAGGGTACGTGACGGGATTGGCCAAGCAGGGCATCCTCAGAACAGAAGGGGAGGGAGCGCAACGGTCTTAACATCCACCAGCTCCGGGGATGTCGTCATGGAGGAGAGGGGAAGAAGGTCTCGTGTGCAACTGTGAAAGGCTTGGTGAAACGCCCATGCCCAAGAGGGTTAAGGCTAGAAGTGGCTGGAAAAAATAATGGTGGGCGCACAAACATTAGTGACACTTTGGGACCAAATTGGACATTTTCACTTAGGGGGCTTGTTAGTACTCACTTTTGTGGCCGATGCGGTTAGACATAAAATTATTTTGAGTGGACAGCAAATTTTCACTGTTATACAAGCTGTACACTCACACTTACATTGTAGCAAAGTGTCATTTCTTCAGGGTTGTCACATGAAAAGATATAATAAAAAAAATTACAAAAATGTGAGGGGTGTACTCAATTCTGTGAGATACTATATATGCAGTCAGCAGGCGGTTCTAGACCCTTTTCGGTGGGCTTCAGCCACCCTATTTGTCATCTCAATCCCCCTAAAGCTATAATCAGCTATCTGAACGATCAGACCAGTGCTGCTTCCTCATGAAAGTTTATCATTCTCGCTTTTAAGGGCAAGATGGAACGAGTGAGATCTCAATGTGGTATTCACGCGCTGTGATAATCGTTACTGTGAACGCACAATATTAAAATAGCCTACACACACAATATTGAATTTTTTTCTTTTTTTTTTTTTTTTTTCTCACAATAACTGTCACTATGCGAGTAGTCCAGTAAACAAAGCTAAGGTTACGAGGGGGGTTGTCAGTTAAATGAAATAAGGAATGTGTCAGGTATAACGGAGCCACGCATTTCTGTATATTACGGTTTTAATATTGTTTAATAAAACAAACAAACGGGAAAAAACAGAGAAGCACCGGCCTGCACTGCTCTTAACTAAGTGACTTATGTAACTTTAATAGGTAATTGTGTATGTTTATTTCGTAATACAGTTTTCATAAGCACTTTAAAATAATGTTTATTTAGGAAATTTGTATCTTTGTCTCTAATGCTCTCTCTAAGGGCTAAGCCCCCCTGAGGATGAAACCCTAGAACCGACATAGACACCATTTTATTTATCTCTTTTGTGATAACATATAGTCTCTATTCCGTTTTATTTTGTGCTGTTTTGCCAAAACAACACTCAATGTTGAAAAGGATAGTAGAGACAAGCACATTTCCAAAACAGAAAAAAATATTTATTAATTATTTAATGATACAATTGTTGTTAGGTCTTAAGTAAACACATTTATAGTTACAAAATTAAAACAACAACAACAATATAGCCTAATAAAATAGCATAATAATAATAATAATAATAATCATATAAAATAGCCTAATAATAATAATAACAACAATAAGAAGAAAGAACCAGCACCAATGGGAGACATTACACAATTCTATTAATCGTTGTCCATTCTCCGAAGCTAAACTTACAACTGATGAGGAACTGTTATTCCGTCTTAGACTTTCACAGAAGATGTGTTGTATCAGTGCACCCGAGTGCCATATGGTAACGTTAGACTAAATTTGAAATGGCTCGAGACGACATGAGAAAGAGGTTCAATTAGCTTTATCATTCCTCTTGTCCACCGATACTCAGGAACGGACAAAAATGATTGTTATAACATTGCCTATTAGGACAGGATCTCATTCATGTATAGCCTAAAGTACAACGATATACAAAAAAAAACCAAAGTCAGTAAAACGTTCAACTTGTACTGACGGCGATTGTATCTGCTACTAGTGATTTTTCCTTTGGTTGGTATTTTTTATATTTTGAGGAGTCGTAATAAAACCAAAAGAATAAACACATGAAAAAACGACATGAAGTTATTTTTTATGTTAAAGCTAAATTAATGCCTTGTTAATTTTTCCTTTAATTATCCGAAGGACCTGGTGGCCAATAAATAGAAACTGCATAAAATTACTTTAACAAAAAATTAACAATTAAAAAAACATTTACAAAAAAAAATAAAATGAATCCAGCCATAATATAATTTTCATGTTTCATTGACAAAGCCAATAAATAAAGGAGGAGCCGTATCTGCGCATGGATGTTCTTCCGCCATCTTTGGCCAATGCTGACGCTAAAACGAGGATTGTGGGAAAACCAGATCTCGTTAATATTCATGATCTCATTACCATAGCTATTCTTAACTGTAAAATGGCATTTCTACATATCTGTAAACTTATTTTTAATAGTTAAAATGTTATTTAAGATATCAGTAATAAAATTTTCACTAGTTGCAAGGGAAATTTCAGATATCAACTGCCTTTTTTGATATCAATAATTATTTTGTTACTAGTAAAAATGTGAATTCTTGATATCTGTAAATTAATTTCAACATGTTAGATTTGTTATTTTTGATATCTAAAAATATATTTGTGATATCAATATAATTTCTGATATCTAAAATGGCTTTCTTACTTGTAACAATCACATTCATGATATCAGAAATTAACATCGTCACTAGTGACAATTAAATAGTTGATATCAATAATTAAATTGTTGATATCAAACAAGCGGACCGAGACATCCTGTACTAGTAACCATGTGATAACTGATATCAAAAATACTAGTGTGACTAGTAAGAATTGTATTTATGATATGTGAATTGGAGTTTCAACTAGTAAGAAATCAGTTCTTGATATCAACAACTGATTTTGAATGGCAGCCTATGGTGACTTTTAACTAGTGAAAATACAATTACAGATATCAAAAATAGCAATTGTTACTAAATCTAATTCCTGATATCAAGAATTAAAATTTTAACTAGTAAAAACTGAATTGTTGATATCAAGAAGTAAATTAAATATTTACTAGTGAAAATGAGAATTGTTGCTGTAGCAAAATACGCAAGTGGTTCAAGTATAGGAAAAGCCAGATTCCGATAATCAAGAAATGGCAAGGATTCCCTTCGTAGGAGACATTGCCGTCAAACTAGTGAAAATGTAATTGTTGATATCAAGAATTCATATCCAGCAAATGAATAAAAGTCAATACGGCTGCCTATTGCCATTCCCAGGATATAAATTATTGATATCAAGAATAAAAATTTTTTACTAGTAGAAATTTAATTGCTGATATCAAGAATTCAATTTCTGCAAGTGATGATGTCATTGTTGATATCAATAATTAACATTGTTACTAGTGGAAATATAGTTGCTGATATCAAAAATAGCATTTCTTACTAGTAGAAATCTAATTCCTGATATAAAGAATTAGCATTTTAATTAGTGAAAATTGAATTGTGGATATCAAGAATCCATATCCGGCAAATGAATAAAGAAAAGAAAAAGGGCTTGACATAGAGATGCCCGCAGCTGTCGAGGTGTATAGCACATGGTGATTTATACTAGTCGCGTCGCAGGAGAGAGCGCTAAGGTGGGCACAGCAAAACAATGATGCGGCCATATTGAGGAAGATGTATGGTTTCAAGCTAAAGTAAAGTTAAAAGACGCTTCTGAACCAAAGTAGGAACATGTTGTATTCTTTATGGGGGGAAAAAAAAACATGCAGCACTGTCCCCGACCAGACAAGTTTAGTTTACTTTTATTGTTGTTTTCATTTGCGTGATCTTTGCTGTTTTACCTCACATTATGCTTATTATGGAGGGCTATGTTATGTATTAGTTAATTTGATTAATCAGTGGTGCTAAAAGTTCTGTAATTTATGTCTGTCTCATCAATACAGCTATGGGTGTTTGCCATTGCCTCATCTTTAGTTTTTGTTAATAACTTTTGTAAGATAGTTTGCCTCATTGTATCCTTTTTTTATTGTTGTTGTGCTTTTTAATTATGAATAACAATGAATCCATCTCTTGTTTAGTCTTAAAAAGTGAAAGGTATAGACAATTCTTTTTTTTGTGAAATGTGACAAGATCACAAATTCAAAAGTGAAAGCATCCGAAGCCCACGGCTTAACACAGCAAAAGAGAAACTCATATTCACAAAATTCAAATCACAAATAATACTACTAATGAAAAAGAACAGGTTGAATGTTAACCACTTTCGTTTTCATATAATTATAAACTATGATAAAAGTTCATCAGCAAGCACTGATTATCCCATGTTGTAGCAAAAAAAAAAAATTCCAGTAGCGACCAAATCATGTGCTCATACGACCAGCTGAGAAAGTTAGTCGCAAAAGAGCGACCAGTGGGAAGAATGAGTCTGGAGACCTGAAATTACTCAAGCAGTAGCAGTGTTATGGTGCATTTCATTACTGAAGACTTCAACCTTAAGATAATATACAGTGGGTACGGAATTTATTCTTTTTTAATAAATCTGCAAAAATGTCAACAATTCGGTGTTTTTCTGTCAATATGGGGTGCTATATGTACATTAATGAGGGAAAAAAATTAAATTAAATGATTTTAGAAAATGGCTGCAATAACAAAGAATGAAAAATTTAAGGGAGTCTGAATAACTTCCGGTTACCCATCACTGTTATATAAATAAGGTAGATAATATATGAGGTGCTGTAATGGATTTTAGCTTTGTGACCGAAACAAGAGTGTCTTCCTAAAGTTAACAATGTTTAAAAAGTGCAGTCCACATGTTTACATATGTTTATTACAGTGGCTTTGAGTGACCTAAAGTAGTGTGGTAAAACACCAGATTTGTTTTTATATTTCTGCAATATACTAGTTTTTGTGATTTGTTACTGACATTCATACTAACGTTTACACCAGGCTTATTTGTCAGTGATTTATGTTGTCAATTATTACATGCTTACAAGGTTAGAAGTTAAACAAATCAGTCAATATACTACTGTGATTGTAGTTGTTAAATAAAAATGTCATTCATATCAATTCATGCATCACCTAATTTCATTGTAACATATAGGCGAGGGGGGGACATGGCTACAGGAAAAGACCTTATGTTTAATCAATCTAATAGTTGTGTTTTGTTCATACTATACAATGATTATAGCTTGTCTTTGTTGAAAATAATACCGACAATAAAGAGCTTTAAAAAATAAGTGATATTAAATCACAATCGCAAATTATTTTCCAAAATCGTTCAGCCCTACTGTTCTCAATGCTCTGAGACTCTCACATGTTGAAGCGTTCACTACATGCATAACAGAAAGAAGTGTAAAGAAACCTGTGATTAATGTATTAGACATGCCCCAGATGTTTATAATTATTGTCAGTCTACTGTCTTTCTCCAGAAGAAAGGAATTATAGGTGTTCCTTTCTCGTTAAAAAGAGGCTCATTTTCTAAAGCCTCTCTCAATTATGCAAGACATGCTATGCAAGCGCAGGCGCATAAAGGTAGGTTCAGGAGTTCACCTTTTTGACTTAAACTCTGTTCTTCTGAGCTTCTGAACTCTGTAGTTCCTACAAAGTGATTGTTTACCTCTCTGAAGCTGCTCCCAAGAGTATCCTCCTTCGAGCAGACAGTTTTGGGGGACGACCTTTTTTAGACAGCGTCTAGCTGTTTTGATGTCCCCAGAGAAACAAAGGGGGGAGGGGAAAAAAATTCCAAAATTTTTTAGCTATTTTCTTTACTCTTTTCTTTCATTTTTACATGTTTTGTCTTCACAAATTGGGATGTAGGTTAGTTCTCAAATGCTTTCTCACTGTATGACAATGTGATACCTTTCGTTTTTTTATCTAGTAAATATAATTATTAATGATTTACGATAACGGACAATTCAAGAGTTTTATTAAAATTATTACAAAACATGAGTTTAAAAAAATATCACTGGAGACTCAATTTCAGTTGTTTGTAATTACATAACCAAGAAAGGTTAGCCTCTATTCGCTCCTTGAGGCTGACAATAAAATGTCCATGAAGAGCAGCCCACAGACTGTAGGTGGAACAGAAAGACCCCAGTTTCCAATTTTCTCTTATTAACATAATGTCATTAGAAACAGATATTTTCAGTGTTCTTTTCTCATGTTATGCCATGATTCCCATTTAAAAATCCATGCTGAAAAGAGGCATATTTATCTGTGCTTTCACAGGGGTGCTAATAAGATCTTTAAAAGTCTCTCATTACTTTCTCATATTGAATTCTACTCAAGTCTGCTTCTGGGCTGTCAGAAAGTTAATCAAAGCTTTGTTTCTGTGAGGTACGCCTGCATAATCCATGTGGCACTCAGCTATTAGGAGCGAACCACTTCGGTTGAGATGTTTTTATCCTCATCAATCATCGTTTTCAATCAATTCATGTACTGACATTCCTGTCTTAGGCCAATTAATGGAACAGTTAAAACCTAATCACTCCAGAAGGGAGAAAAAGTTTCTTTTGTTTTGACTTCAGTTTCTCTTAGAAGAATATAGTTCTGAGGTTGAACAGGCAGCCGCTCAAACTGCCAGCGCAGATAAAAGATACTGACACATGAAAGGCTTGAAGTCAATGATTAGCGAGATGGGCTACGGATCAATTTGGCCTGGTGCAGACTTTGAAGCCTTCCGCTACGCTAATCAATGAAAAACTGCCTGCTCGTTAATGCATTCAAAGATGGATGGAAAACAAATGGCTACCTCTGGCATCATCCCTCATCGGCCCTCCCGTGGCCTGAGTGAACACACACACACACACAACACACACCACACACCACACACACACCACACACAAACACACAACCGCACAGTCCCTCCAAAGGAGATGGTATAGTGTTTGCTGTTGTTTCTCTGTGTGTCATGTAGTGTTTTTACAGTCGCCTCAACCACATTTGCTTCATATTTTCATTTACAAGTACTATAGCTTGTTTGTTGTTTATTTACCATCTTGCTTGATGACATGAGGTCTCAAGAGCTTTCTTTTTTCTCTCTCTCTCTCTTAAGCAGACACATTGAGCCTTCTTATATTATTGTACCCTGAAGATTCAACACTCCAGAGTGTTCAATATAATTCTAATTTTTGTAGTAGTTTTTGTATGTGTGCATAGATGCAGTATGTGTGTGTGTGTATATTGTTGTGCTCATAATTATTCATACCCTTGGTAAATATGATCAAAGAGGGCTGTGAAAATTAATCTGTATCATCGATCCTTTAGATGTTTTATTTTAAAAATGTACTAAAATCTAACCTTTCATTTGGAGAATAAGAATTTAAAATGGGGAGAAAAGAAATCTCATTTAGGGCTGTGATGGTGGCAGATTTTTACCACCGCGGTGGTAATTGGAACAAACTAGCTCGGTGGCGTGGTGTGAATATATCATATATCAAAACGGCGCCGCGCAACGAAATATAGAACTCATTATAATCAGTGATGCTACACGACATGACAAATCCCCGACAGTAAATTGCCTCGTCCTATTTATGAGGTACTGATACAAAGTTCAAATTTCCTGTGTAGACACTCAACCTGTTGCGAAGCGGCGGTGTCGTGTCCGGTGTAGACATGGTTCACTGTTCCGCCGCCAAGCAAGTGGCGCATTAACTCCTCGTCTGCACGCACTCTCTTTGAAATAGGAATCATTCCCACATTTCTTGTTAACATATTCCATTTATCCGCGGTCTCGTTTGTATTTGGCCAGTTTGGACAAAGCCTCACCAAACCTGACCAGCCAGCCGTTTGCGATCACGGGAACTTGAAGACACTTTTACGAACGCGGATGGGTGACATGAATGGAGATGGCTCCAGATCGGCGATGTATTATTTGGTTTCCCAACAAGGTCCATCGCACACCCAAACACAAAAGTTACTTTGAGAAGGCAGAAGAAACTGTATTCCTGGCGCCTCAAACCTTGGGACGCACAATCTAAAGGAAAGCTGTGGGTATGGCGGTTTGACGGTAATTTGTGAATTACCATAGACTGAAGTCTAAATAAACAAGTTGAGCAAACTGACCACGGCGTGGCGGTGAAGCGTTGTGACGGACGAACCGTCAAAGCCTAATATCATTATGAAATAATTGTTTTTCTCTAATACACATTGGTCACAATTAATCACACCTTTTTATCCAATAACTTTGCAACCTCCTTTTGCCAAGAGAACAGCTCTGAGTCTTCACCTATAATGCCTGAGGAGTTTAGAGAAGATCTGACAGGAGATCAGAGACCATTACTTCATACAGAATCACTCCAGACGCTTCAGATTCCCAGCTCCATGTTGGTACTTCTTCTCTTCCGTTCACCTCACTCATTTTCTATAGGGTTCAGCTCAGGGAACTGGGTTTGCCAGGGCCATGACAGAACCTTCGTTTTGTGCTCAGTGACCCATTTTTTGTTTTGATTTTGATGTTTGTTTTTGGATTATTGTCCTGTTGGAAGATCCAACCATTGTCCATTGTAAGATTTCTAGCATGGACAGTCAGTATTCAATTTTTTATCCATTGGTATTTTATAGAATCCGTTATGCCATCTATCTGAACAAAATATCCAGGATCTCCGGCAGAAAAATAGGCCCACAACATTAAAGATCCAGCAGTATATTTCATTGTACACATGGGGTACTTTTTTTTTTTTATCCCTGTGTGCACCAAACCCATCTTGAGTGTTTGCTGCTAAAAAGCAAATTTTTTTTTTGTTTCATCTGAAAAGTTCCAGTCATGTTTAGCAAATAAATATGCTGGAGTTTGTTTTCGGATGAGAGCGTTTTCTATTCTAGTTTTTTCTTGAAACCCTCCCAAACAAAATTTTTTTAGGCTTTCTGACCTCAAGACTCAACTATTTTCTGCAGTTCTCCAGCTGTGATCCTTGGAGTCTTTGGCCACTCAAACTCTCCTCCTCACCGTGCATTAGAACGATATAGACACACATCCTCTTACTGTATTTGAGAAAATATTTATTTCATAATGTGAAATTCCCCCCACAATAAATGCGGATTTATTTTCTCAGCCCTCTTTGATCATATTTATCAAGGGTGTAAATAATTTTGAGCACAACTGTGTGTGTGTTGTGTATATATATATATATATATTATTATATATATAGACTCACAGTAATACTTTCCAAAGTTTGAGGTCAGTAAGATTATAATTAATACTTTTATTCAGCAAGGACAAAATTGATAGTAGAGACTGTTACATTGTTTCAAAAAATATATTTTTCAAATTAATACCATTCTTTTAAACTTTTGAATAAATCAGCATGTTAGAATGATTTCAGAAGGAGATGTGACTTTGAAAGTTCAAAAAGTCCAAGAAAATGTAGCAAACGTCACACGGCATGGATACGCCTTGTTGTTCGTTAGATCAACGTAGGAAACCGATTCTGCGTGACGCAGCTGACACAGAACATTAGGAATACGCTGTTTACGTCCAGCGGATATTCTCCAAAATGGCGCTACATGGTGATGCAGAGGAGACGAATTGTTGAAAACTCTTAATTAAAGCCTAATTTTTGTTTTTTTGCGTACAAAAAGTATTTTCGTAGCTTCGTATAATTGCGGATGAAACACTGATGTCGCATGGATTATTTTACAGATCTCCCTGCTACATTTCTGGACTTGGGAACATTTCAGTTGCGTTGCTGTCTATGCAGCTAGGACAGACAAGCTATCAGAATCAATCAAAAAATATCTTAATTGTGTTCCAAAAAGATGACCGAGGCTACGGGTTTGTGATTGAAACGACATGCGGGTGTAAGTAAGAATACAGAATTTTGGCTTGCTGGTGTAAGAACATCCCACAACCTACGTGGGTGTAGTGAACTATCCCTTTACCCAAAAGAGGGGAGAAAACTGTTTGATCAAATCAATGCAGCTTTGTTAGAGACTTATTTTAAATAAAGATTTAATATATATATATATATATATGTCATGTCATATGTTATCGTATGAGCAACCAATCAGTAATGATACTCATTTAAGTTTCCATAAAGTTACATAAAACTTTGCTTTCGTTTTGAGATGGACATCACTGAAACGTGTGTCACATTGATTTGATTCAGTGAGTTGATTCAGGAACAGATGTTGCTACTGTCAGACTGGTTCATCATTAACTTCCAAAAATTCACGAGTCTTCTTCGATGATTCATTAAAAAAGACCGCTTCTGCCTACATTCACTATACTGAGACAGACAAGTACTTGCATTGAGTGCCTGCTCAAGTCATTCATTTGCTATATGCTTTCTTATGAGTAGAAAGGGTTAGCAAAATTAAAATATTCCCTCATCTATTATCTAATCCCACAGCAGTGACCTCTGACCTTGAACCACCACCCTCTGCTTTGTCCCAAAGGAGCAGAGCCCCAGTAACCAGACATCATTGGCTATGATGCAGGAGCCCCAGGAGGTTATGGAGGAGACGGTAACCATAGAGGAAGACCCCGGCACACCCACCTCTCATGTTTCTGTGGTTACCTCAGAGGATGGGACTACACGCCGTACAGAGACTAAGGTATTGCTGCTTACATCTGCCACATTTTCAAATGTCTTGTTTGTGCGTATTATGACATTATTAGATATGTAAATGCACACAAGTGCTCATTCATGCTCACATCATCTTGTGATGCTCTTTGCTGAGGTACTATAAAGAGACTCTTAGGAGATGAGCTGTTTTATATTTACCTAAAGACTATATTCATTATTATATTAATATATTAATGCATTGTGTGAAATGTAGTATTATATCAAGAAGAAATAATAGGTCGTCTTGTTGACATTTTTACATGGGAAAAAAATCTGTATTTGTATCAGTGATTCACATCACTGTTATTTTAGTTTTGTTAATATGCTATTATAGTGTTTATTAATATTTTGAGGTAGCTTATGTTTGTATTTTTTCATTTTACTTTTTAATTTGAAAGTTTTATGCATTGTGTTGTGTAATTGTGTCTTCTTTCTTTCTTTTTCTATTTTGATTTCATTTATTTTTATTTCGGGTTTAGTTTTAGTAATTTTATTTCTATTACTTCAACTTCACACTTATTTTATTTCAGTTAATTGGCAAGGCAACATTTCTAATTTAAGTTTTTGTCAGTTGAAGTTTTCAAAAATTGTATTTTTGTTTAATTTTAGCTTTAACAATTTTTTTTAGCTGTTTTATTAAAAAATAAGATCTAGATTAGTGGGAGGTGTTTTGATGTGGTTTACAGTAGTCAGAGGGTTCTAGAACAAGCGGGTGTTTAATTTCACCCAATCAGCTCTTTAGTGATCAGATAAAGGGATTAACATGACAGACTAGTGCTTCGTTACCAGTAAGACAGCTCAGCTGTTTTGAACTTGAGAGAATTTACAAAAACACATGATGACAAAATGACTAGGCTAGAAAGTTGAAGGCTTTCAAGATATAAAAATATTCTAAAGAGAAATGTTCTCAGTAATAGTAAATAACTGTTTAGATCTATCCATTTATGTTGTAGTTTTCTAAGCCACACAGTCTTGATTTGCCTTTGCTTTTGTTTTGTTGTTTATAAAAGGACAATGTGACTAATATGAAGGTGAGTTAAAATCTCTCCCTCACATACGCTTTCTCACACACGCCTCTTGTCAGTCACCATTATTTGTGCCCATTGAAGCTCAACAATGCACAGCATCTCAGCACTGGTGTGAAATCACTGCATAAAGCTTCATTTGGCAGAGCGGTCACCTCTTAACACCCTTTACTGCTACAGTCCTGTTTGTGAGTTTACATACCCCTTGCAGATTCTGCTAAATGTTTATCATTTGTAAAAAAAAAAAATAATAATTATATTTGAGGGATTATACAAATTGCATAAAAAAAATACTGCCCTAATGATGCTATAGTTATGCCAAGCTGAATAAGCAAAGTTAGAAACATGAGCAGATGGCTGTTTTGCCATATTGCTAGGTGAAGTATGTCGAAATGTAAACATGCCAGTTACAGACTGTTGTGGCGTTTTTTTGTTCAGAAAGGAATGCTGACAGCTTCTCGTTGCTATGGGAACATTGAAACTAAATGTTGCTTTGAGTGAACACAGAACGTTTGTTTGGAATACATGTGGTTCTAAACAGTTATGTTCTTTGATTGCAGAGTTGAAGGCACATTATAAACATTGCATTTGAATTGCATTGTTGAATTTGAATTGAGGAAAAACATACTGTGGCTAGTGACTCAATGTTAAGATCCAGTTTGCCACTAGAAACAACTGAGGTACTCATACATCATATTAAGAATATTATGTAAACTCTTTGTGTCATTTTAGTCCTTTTTTGTCTTTTGTAACATACTTAAAGCTTAAAGTATTTAAAGCTAACATGAAATTCACAGTTTTCTAAATGCATCTTATTGTGTTGTGAATGATTTATCCAATCATGCATTTATTTTTTTTGAGCACATAATTCTTAATCAAAATGTCCCAATTTGACCTAAGTTTGCATTTAAATTTACATCCATCTAATCAATAACTGATGGATAATTTTAATGGATAAAACCAAGTCCTCACTCAATTTGTTCAGACAATTACGATAATTCATTTCACCGATGTATGTCACAATATGGAAGAAAAGATCTGTCAATACTTCGATTTCATCACATCTTTAAGTATCTGTTGTGCTGCTTCTGAGGCAGTACAAATCCAAAAAAAAGATCTCTCTTTTTTTTAAAAAAACAAATTACACATTCTGCAAAGGACATGTAAACTTATGGGATGATATTAGACTCAAAATGATTAATAAATGCATGCACAATTATCAATGTACTGCATACATTTTATACATGTACCTTACTAACCACAAACAAATGCCTTTCAGTGTGACCCCGTCTGGGGACCCCATAGACTCCCCCCCCCCCCCGCGGGATTACCCCCCACATACCTCCCCTGTGCCCCCCCCCCCAGCGATTTGAACAAATGGCAGACATGTTTGTGTCTAAACATGTTCGTTTCTGCATTAATATATCATAAATTGTCATGCCAAAAATGACCCCCCGATCCGTGCATATGTGTGATCAGGTGACAAGGTGCATAATTGAGTCTAGTTCGAGATACGATCTTGTTCCAGTTCATTTTGGATTTTGGACTGCATTTTCGCACGTTGACCCCCCAGCATTTCACCACCGCATGACCACCCCCACACACACAACTACAAACTAACAAGAGACCCAGTGCAATTCATTCACGACCCCCCTGTACACGATTTGAAACATTCGCAAATGTGCGTCACTACACTGAAACAAATGCCTTTCAACCTGTGTCTGCAGAGTTAAGAATTACATTAATGTGCAGCATTTTGTTCAAATAGAGACATATTTGTGAATACAAATGTTATGGTTTGTATTAATGTATCATAATTTGTGCATGTAGCGATTAAAATGTGCATTTGTGCATCAGGCGACACGCCCAGAAGGAATTCATTACCCCAGAGCCTCCTCTAGTCGATTTATTTGACCCCCCAATTTGACAATTTTGATTTGTGAGAATTTCATTCCGCCCTTTAGCCTTGGCATCCACACAAACCCCCCCCCCCCAAGCTCGCGAGCCATGAGCGCGGAGACACAGAACACAGAGACCACTAGATGGCACTAGCCCCAGTCACATGTGCGCATTCCATTGAGTACGGTTTTCATGAATGTTACATTGTGTTTTCTTTGTTTCTTTTTGGTTTGGCTATTCTCCTCTACCGTAGAAATATAATAAAGATGTTTTGTTGAACTTCTAACTTCACTTGTCTTAAGACACAGAATAGCTTATATTAATTTTGCCAAACAAGAACTTCATGACAGAACCTTGGGTTTTTTCTTTCTGTAATTCAACGGCATGTTGTCAGTTATTCCTTCCTTGTAGTATTATTATTATTACTATTATTAAAAGGGATATTATAGTCGCTCATTTAAGCCATTAGTAACCACACATTTTATATTTAATTAAACTATTAAATTAAATTAACTTAAACTAAACTATAAACAAGCGTTTTATAGGCTATAGCCTATTCCGTGCTCAAGCGGATCGCATAAATAGCTAGAACATATTTTTCTTAGGCGACTTATTACTAAACTGTTTTCTGAGTCAGTGTCAGCAAAGATGAAGTTGATGATGCTGATAAACGACTTTATTATCGAAATGTAATAATTTTAATTCTCAATATTTTATTTCTACACTTTTCTGGATATTTAATGAGTTTAATCTCGCATTATAGGCCAATGACTTTATTCTGGAGATGTTCTTTTTTTAATTGTTTGGCCCTATAATCCTCTTTCTTACTCTCTCATTTGGCACGAATCCCAAAATGTTTCCATATTCCACAACATGTTGGCTATTGAATGCAAAGCCTATTATTTATTAGGGCTACCACAGTAAATTACCCCGAGTGTTAAAACATGTAGAAACCGTATATTCAAGCTGTTTATTCATTTTTCACCAAAGAACGAAAAACGAAAATTTCAGCTGAATTATCGTTTTTCTTTTTTTGGAAAAAAAACGAAAAAGGAGCCGTTTTCTCATTTTTCTACTTTCAATATGAAATAAAAAAAAACAATGATCGAATGATACACGGATTAACAAAGTCTAACTGGTTAGTAATGCATGAAGCTGGTGATGCTGTTTGTGGAGTTGTTTAATCATCTTCTGCTGAGATCTTGAGAGATTTAATGTCTTTTATATCAGTTGATTTAATCTTTGGCTGTGGCTGAAGTCAATTGTACTCTTGTGTTTCTCTTTTCTTCAGTGAATCTGCTAGTTAACAGCAGCGGTTCATTACTAATGATCAATCAGCACTTAATCAATCACATAATTATCTCATTAACTTTAAAACTGCTTCAGTGTTACTTTTTAGAGTGGGACCATCTATGATCGAGCCGTGTTAATTTAACCACTCGGGACTTACATGTGTAGGCCTAAAAAATAATAGTCCTGTGGCATTAAAATAGCCAACATTGGGAATATGGAAACATTTGATTCGGGCCAATGACGAGAGTAAGAAAGGGAGGCGTATTAGGCCAAACAATTAAAAAAAAAGAAATCTCCAGAATAAAGTCAGTTGGCCTATAATGCGAGATTAAATCATAAATATCCAGAAAAATATTGAGGCTACAAAAATAAATCCGAGAATAAAGTCCTTCATACGCACAGGAACTTCATCTTTGCAGACACTGAATCAGAAAACAGTTTAGTAATAAGTAGCCTATATAAAATATGTTATAGCTATTTATGCGATCCGCTTGAGCACGGAATAGGCTATAGCCTATAAAACTTGTTTAGTATAGTTTAGTTTAAGTTAATTTAATAGTTTAAATATAAACGTGCGATTACTAATGGCTTAAATGAGCGACTATAATATCCCTTTTAATAATAATAATAATAATAATAATAATAATAAATAATACTCAAGGAAGGAATAACGAAAAACATGACGTTGAATTACAGAAAGAAAGAAAAAACCCAAGGTTCCGTCATGAAGTTCTTGTTTGGCAAAATTAATATAAGCTATTCTGTGTCTTAAGACAGGTGAAGTTAGAAGAAGTTCAACAAAACATATTTATTATATTTCTACGGTAGAGGAGAACAGCCAAACCAAAAAGAAACAAAGAAAAAACAATGTAACATTTATAAAACTGTACACAATGTAATGCGCACATGTGAATGAGGCTAGTGCCATCTAGTGGTCGCTGATTTCCTTAGGCTCAGCTGCGCGTGGATCGCGAGCTGTGTGTGTGTGGATTGCGCAAGGCTTTAAGGGCGGAATGAAGGACATGAAAGTCTCAAAATTCAATATGACGCAAAGAATCAACTCAGAAGAGATATGAGTGAATGCACACGTGTCGCCTGATTCACAAATGCACATCGTCATCGCTACATGGACAAATTATGATACTTTAATACAAAATATAACATTTGTATTCACAAATATGTCTCTATTTGAACAAAATGCTGCACATTAATGTAATTCTTAACTCTGCAGACACCGGTTGAAAGGCATTTGTTTCAGTGTAGTGACGCACATTTGCGAATTTTTCAAATCGTGTACACGTTAATGAATTGCACTGGGCCTTGTTAGTTGGTAGTTGTGTGTGTGGGGGACAAGAAAGGCTGTAAACTGCGAAAATGAAGTCTCAAAATACAAATGAACTGAACAAGATCGACTCGAACTAGACGTCAATTAATGCACGCGTGTCACCTGATCCACATATGCACGGATTCATTTTTGCATGAGCAATTTATGATATATTAATGCAGAACAGAACATTTTTATACACAAACATGTCTGCATTTGTTCAAATCGCTGCACAATCATTTAATCCCGAATTCCACAGACTCAAACTGAAAGGCATTTGTTTGTGGTTAGTAAGATACATGTATAAAATGTATGCAGTGCATGGATAATTGTGCGTGCATCTATTAATCATTTTGAGTCTAATATCATCCCATACAAACTTATGTGAAAGGAATTATGTAAAGTGTACAATTCATATCAGTGCACACACAAAAACAAACAGCTTTATGCATGCACAAGCGTTAACCAATGTGCACATAGAAAGAGCTCTGTTCTACAGTGTAACGCAACTGACAGTTGAGGCATAGTGGGAGGAAGTGAAGGGTAAGGTATGATCTTACTGCTGCACTGTTTCTTACCATTAGACCACTCACACATTGACAAACCTATGAAACACACCTAAGGAATAACATCACAGAGCGTGACGTGCATGTGTGCGCACATGTGTGGGTCCTTCTGTCACATGTTAGTGTGTTTGGACTGATATCGGGGTTGTGGAGACAAGCTTATAGCCGCATAAATACATCAACTCCAACCACAGAGCTCTGGGTGTGTAGGATAAAATCTATGTGTTCTGTTACACTCTGGATGTATTTGAAACCAAAGTAAGTACCTTTATATTCACAATCAGCATCAATGTACTTTCTAAAGAAAATGGCACCATAACATTATATCTAATGATCTTGATCAGATTCAGGTGAGCGGCAGAGATAACCAAGGAAATATTATGGCTACACTGCTTATTTATTAATATAAATAGAATGATATGTAAAATATAAAAAAATGGATATTGATGAATTAATTTACTTCATTCAGTCACTTCATCAGAAGCCATTTTTTATTTTTTTACACCAGCATTTGGACTGCATGCACAGGATTGTGGGATGTTGTAGGCAGCATAGACGTATCCCATAATCCTGTGCATGCAGAACAAAAAACGATTTGATGAAGGCACCTTAGTAGACCGGATGTTCAAACACGGATGTGCCTATAGATATGCAGTATACTGCTTTACGAAGCCATCATTTTGCAGACTTTATTTTCAGCGGACATCCGTTGGTATAAAAGCTTATTTTAGAATAGTGAAATTGTTTTATACATAATATTAAGATTTCTTTAACTGTGTATAAATGGTTAGTTAGCAACATCCAGTGATTTAAATAGAAACATCACAGACTGACTTATGTACTGTACTAATGTAATGCTCAAAAGTTACTTAAAATTGTGTCTAATAAAATTAGCATCCAAATATTATAAATAAATAATTTTTTGAGAATTCCTTTAGTTGAAAAGTTAAACAGCTTATGTGTAGAAGGCTCAGATTAAATAATTAGTTTCTTTCTTCGGCTTCTGTGTTTTCTTCTCTTGGAAATCGTCCAGCTTCCTCCTGCTAGAGGAATTTTCTATTAAATGCTGGAATTACTCTTTTGTGAGGGACAAAATGAGACAATAAAAATTATACCTCGTCTCAAAGGCATTCTTATGTTTTCTTGTTTAGCCAGGTAATTCATATCAAAAATTTATTCTCTGGCTCAGTTTGTGTTTTGGACTGTTCTGGACTGTTAACAAGGCTTCATGGGAAAAGTCCTACTTTTTAAACAGGCTTTCATTTAACAGTTTCCCTTTCATTTCTGTTAGAAGACTTGACATTTCCATATCATTGTATACTTTTCCAACTCATGCCACCTGAACTAACATACTTCCACTGTAGGTGACCAAGGTGGTTAAAACCATCACACGCCGAACCTTCCAGCCAGTGATCCTGACAGAGTCCAAACCATCTCCATCTACAGCAACACCATCTGAAACAAAACCAGTAAAGAGTGCTTCTGGTTGACGTGTCTCTGCCTCCCATCTTTCATCTCACTAACTGTGTCTAACTCACAGCTGGTGTGGCAGTGGTCTGTAAAACTAAATACCAGGGAGATCGTAAAACCTATATAGAACTGTAAAAGCTGGCCATGATGCCTGCATGCACCTTTTAACAGGCGAACATTAGTAAACACAGCCGCTGCTGTAGATAGACACATTTCATTAGCGGTAACAGGAGCTTTGGTGGTTAAGCTTAGTCTAAATATAAGCATCAGTGTCCTATCCTTTTTTTAAGTCTTTAAACTTGTCCATGTTTCACACATAATTTCAATAAGCTTTTTAAAGTCAACATGAAATGCTGTTTGCAACCCATTTTATATGTGACCCTGGACCACAAAACCAGTTTTTGAAATGGAGATTTATACAATCTCAATGAACGCGGAATACATAGGGCTTCCATTGATGTATTGCGTGTTAGGATAGGACAATATTTGGCAGAGATACAACTATTTGAAAATCTGGAATCTGAGGGTGCAAAAAAATAAAAATATTGAGAAAATCGGCTTTAAAGGGGTCATATGATGCTGCTAAAAAGAACATTATTTTGTGTATTTGGTGTAATGAAATGTGTTTACACGGTTTGAGGTTTAAAAAACACATTATTTTCCACGTACTTTACATTATTGTTTCTCCTCTATACCCCTCCTTTCTGAAACGCGTCGATTTTTACAAAGCTCATCGGTCTGAAAAAGCGAGGTGTGCTCAAATGATTGGGCAGCTATCCAGTGCATTGTGATTGGCCCAATGTCTCAAGCGTGTGACGGAAAGGTTACGTCCCTTACCATATTGTTATGGCCCTGCGGCAACCACATTTGACGACCCTGGGCTGGACTCTGCTTCGTCCACGGTGAAAGCCAATCCGGTGATCCACAGCGCGAAGTTGAAGCATTCCCTCAGCGACCGGCACGGATCAGCTCAAGGCATGACGAAGCAGATATCGACCAAACAAAGTAGTTTCGCTTTCAAAAACACCCGTACAGCTCCTTCACGCATGGCAGCAACAATCTACAAGGCGGAATAAAAGTTATGCTCTTTTCTTTGCGTGAACATTGGGGCTTCGTTATCAAATCTTCCACATAGTGATGTATATGTGGGGCGTGTTTATAACGAACTGTTTTAGGTTAGGCGTGGTTTGACTCTTAACTTTTTATAAAGATAGCTCCTTTTGATGAGACTTTAGTCTTGCAACTTTACAGATCTTCCTTTATGCACCAGCGCTTGTAACACTCAAAGAGAAAGGAAAAATTGAAATCAGATCATATGACCCCTTTAAGTTGTTCCAAATCTGAGTTTTTATCAGTGCTAGTACTAATCAAAATTAGTTTGATATATTTGTACAGTAGGAAATTTACAAAATATCTTCATGGAACAAGATCTTTACTTAATATCCTAATGATTTTTTGGCATAAAAAAAAAAATCAATAATTTTGACCATATAAATGGTTTTTTTAGGATAATTGCCTAAACAAATACCCCAGCGACTTACCTGGTTTTGTGGTCCATGGTCCATATAAAAAATATTTATAAATAGTAAAGAAAATATTATTATTGATGAATTTATTATTGAAATATTAATATTTTGATGACTTTTTTTATTTGGAAAAATGTGCATGTCTGCTTTAACATATTGACTTAATGTGTGGGTGTTAAGGGTTGTTCACACTGACAGTGACTTGTAGAAACGGAGCAACTTAGTCATTTATTTGAGTTGCCGGTTTGAGACGGCATGAGCAACAGAGACAATTGGAGATGCAACAGAAGCAACACTGGCAACAACCAGTAGGAGTGCAGACAGTTCGCCTTACAGCTGCGCATGTAATTCACCTCATGAATACAGTTGGATATTGCAATCGAGTGTAAATGCCTACTTGCAAACAACCGTAAAGCAGTTTGTCGACCTCCCCCAGTTAAATTGCCATCAGTGAGATCGCTGCTTTGATCTTAATAATGTTTGTTAAAATTACAGTAGCTGCAGTTCCCCCAAAAAACTGTGTACTCCAATGGTTAAACCCATACTGGAGTCTGTAAAGGTGAACACGCTGTGACTGTAGTTACCCCCTTTAGACATAGACACATCCCTTGAGATATTACGCACTGACAACTGGCCATGTGGCTTGTAAGGGTTCACACACAAATTCAGGCAGTCATGGTTCATCTGCAATGACGATTAATTTTTATCAAGCTCATTAATTTCCAAGATGAATTTACAGGCATGGACAAAATAGCCAATTAATTGCTTTGCAGAATTCACTGAGCAGCAAATTGGTTTCTGTATCAGCACTGAAACTTCAGGAGCAGCAGCACTCCATCCTCTTGACAGGCAGACGTTTTGTAGAATAAGGGACTGGATTAGCACTCGGAGGGGAATAGTGATTTATTTAAGTTGAGTCATAAAGATGTCAGTGCTCTGTGATAGACACAGGGAACTAGAACATTACTCAGGTCCATGTAGTCTGGTGGCAGTTCTTATGTTGATCGATTTAGCTGTTGTCATGTGCACTGTTCTCTCTTAGTATGTGGTAATGGTTTACTTTAAGGTTCCTCAACAGAGAGTGTTGAAGTTAGTCCTTCATTTAGTAAAGAAGTTTATCAAGTCAAATCAATGGCTGTCATGTGTGCCACAATACAGCAGCAGCAGTTCTTGTTGACAATGAAATGTGACCCCATCAGTCAAGAAAGTTTAGATAGAAATGATCTATTTAAGAATAATAGTAAATGTTAAAATAAGAACTAATGTTCGAAATGGCAAACTATTTTATTTAGGTTTGTAAACAAATATCAGCTGTGAAATCATTTTCAGATTTTTCTTGAATATTTTTCTTTAATCAGATTGGCAAAAGTTAATGTTTTTACACAAACCAGTAATAAAATGAAATATAACACTGACATACTTCTAAAATCTCCTAAATTTTGTAATTATTATTATTATTTAATCTGATTTCTATTGTGAAATATATACACTACCGTTCAGAAGTTTGGGGTCAGTAAGATTCTTTCAAGATTTTGAAAGTAGTCTCTTAGGCTCACCAAGGCTACATTTATTTAATAAAAAATACAGTAAAAACAATAATATTTTCCCTGAATTTATTACGGATTTAATATACCTTTATATTTGATATATTTATTTATTTGAAGGCAAAGTTGAATTTTTAGTAGCCATTACTCCAGTCTTTAGTGCCATGAGATCCTTCAGAAATATTTCTAACATGCTGATTTAGTGCTCAAGAACTTTCTTATTATTATCAGTGTTGAAAACAATATGGAAACCAATACTTTTTTTTCAGGATATATTGATGGATGGAAAGTTTAAAAGAACAGAATTGATTTATAAAGGATTTTTTTTAAACATAAAAGCTTTTACTGTCAGAAAGTTTTGATGAATTTAATGTATCCTTGCTGAATAAAATAATTTCTTTCAAAAAAAATCTTATTAATCACTAATGTTTGAATGGAAATGTCTAAAAAAAATCCAAGATGATAACTGGACAGCTTTTAATGTTGACAAGTCTTGTAACAAAAACGTGGCATGTGAAATGTTTTCTATAGCTAAATATAACATTAGTCCTTCAGTTTAAGTGGTAAAGTAAGTTTGTTGCTGTTAGGGAAACTTAACCGTTTGCAAAGTTTTTGATGAGAAACTTTTGTATCAATTAGTGCTGGGTGGTATGACCAAAAATTGATATCCATTAATCTTTCCACATAGAACGGTTTCAACGGTACATGGACGGTATTTTTTTTTTTCATGCTGACCGGTGTGTAACCAGAGTGTCTACGAGGGAGAGAGGAAATACGGCGTATATGGACTGTAAGGCCCTATTTTACTGTCATGATGAGTGAATATTGTAGAAAAATTCCACTCTAAATAGTGACTAAACACGACCCCTGTTAATACATGTTAATCAGGAGTCACTCTCATTTATAATCGCGGTATCGTTTGATAAAATCAACATGCATCTACACTATAGAGCGGTTATGCGGTTGTTTTGGCTAGATTACTTTACTTTTTTGTCTCATGCAGCACACTGCCTGCATCTGAGTAACAAACTAAAAAAAACAACAAACAAAAAAGTGCATGTGATATTAACAGATGAACTACTCTCATATTTATAATTCCAAAAATTCAGTAAGCGACAGGTGCTAGGAAACATTGTTTTGTACTCGTTTATTGACGAGTCGGCTGCGGTGCGGCCCAACTGAATGCGCTGCTTCTCTGCCACTCACTGACTGCACAGAACAGACACCGAGAGAGGCAACACTTCTCTGGGAAAGTCATATTCACGGTACAGCACTGGCACATAAGCTACGGTTTTTATCCCAAAAAGTCCGTAGGTTTGTCAGTATGTATAGTCTCTGGAAAAAAGAGCCGCTAAAAGGGTCTGAAGTTTCTGAAATCTATGCTAAGTCGGCTCGTGTTTTTGAGAGCGGGATCTTGATGGAAGGAAAAAGAGGGCCCTCAAATGGATCTTTGTGGCGGTCAATGTGATATTGTTGATTGTATCTTCTGTGTCATCACGTGTTCTACATCTCCAGTTTTTCGGAACTGTTCACGCTTTAGTAACACATCAGATCTGTACCTCACGACAGTGCAACAGTGAAGGGATCCCTTTTCAACAGTGTCACTTCCGAACCGTTGGTTTTAATCGACATACAAACAACGGTATGCTGTGTTTTAAAAAATTCATATCCTAACAAAAATAAACACCAGTATTCGGTATGAACCGGTAAACCTCCCAGCACTAGTATCAACTACAACCAAGAACCCACAACCCTTATATTTTCAGTTCCAGCTGTTTCATTACTAATGAACACAAAGCCTTTTAAAAGACTGGAAAAGATTTTCAGTCATTTCACTGCTACTCAGCCAGCTCACAGTGTGACATCCACTTCCTTGCTGATATTAGACCGCAAAGTCAGTGTGCTGCATTTCACTCCTAAATGCCTTTGGTTGTTTTGGCTGCTATGATTTGAGCAATCTGACATAATGGCTGCATTTTGAATGGCCCTCATATCACGTATTAGCCATGCAAAAGGCATCTAAGACAGGAAATGACTCACTCTAGTAATGCATAAAAATCACAAACTTGCATTTCAATTATTATGACTTGAAATTTTGCTAACTCTGTTGGTTTTTCCATCATCTTAGGTCACTAAGATGGTCAAGACAGTGACAACACGGACAGTTCGACAGATGCCACTGGGTCCCGATGGCCTTCCTCTTCCAGAGGGCTCGTCTCCACTGGGAAGCTACACTGACTCCATTGACCGGCGCTACATGAAGAATGGCGAGCGCTTCATCACACCCCAGGCCACTTCCACCCTCACACGCTCATACAACAATTACAGCGACTCCTACAGTGATGCTCCAGACAGTCAGTTTCGCCATTACGCCCTTCACGATGGATACGGAGACATGCCCAACAACTATGGAAGTCTGTCTCGTGGAGTCAATTACAGGCCCTATCAACCCTACATGCCCACTGGTGGATACCGGGCGGAGAACAGCTACACTCTCCCCATCCGCAAGGACGACTATGGCCATGTGGCCCAGCCTCAAGTCCCAATGGGAAGTAGCACTGTGGATCTCAATCGCTCTCAGCCTGAGCGCTTCCAACCCGAACCCTACGGCCTGGAAGACGACCGCCGCAGTCTAGGCCCAGATGACGAAGAGCCGTATGACCTAGAGCCTGATTATTCCACAGCTAACCGCCGCACACTACCCGGACGTACCATTCGAGAGCCATTGCGCAACGGCCCCCGCGTGAGGTAGGAATCGTGCAGTTGATTTTGTTTATTTGCTTGAGCTGCTGTGGGTTTTGTTGATGGTTGTGAGCAGCTTTGATGTGATTGCCTATTGAAGGGATTCAAATGCTCCAGCTCTTGAGAAGCACATAGATGCAGGTTCTTCTTTCATATAATGGAAGGTTATTGCTCCGCATAACTGGCTTTCAATGTCCAACAAGAGCACTGGTAAATTATTAACTATTACATAAACTATAATATTATAGCTGTAACTATAATTACTGATTAATTTTATTAATTTATTATTAATGCATTTATTATTCTGTATGATACCAATAATGCCATGAAAATGTGGAATTAAACAAAATTATAGTTTTTATTCCTAATTGGTACAGTCTGATACTGTATGAATACATACCTATATTATATGTTTATATTTGCTTTTATATAGTATAACACACACACACCCGCACTACACACTGAAAAAAATAACTTTGTGGTGTTGTAAAATATAATAAATTAACCATCATAAGTTCTACTTGTAATATTACATTTTAAGAACAACAACAAATTTCTAAGTAAAATGTGCACATTTAATTCATGTAATTAATGAACTGCGTGAGAAGAGTAACTCTTATTAATATTTGTAATATTTACATGTTTTATAGTCATTGCACATAAATCTAGAAATATTGAGTAGCTTGAATTTTAATCTAAAAGTATAGCGTGCTTAAATCCGCCAATGCGTGTTTGGACAAGACGCGCTTTGAATCAGAGAGGGACGGTTGGGCTTGTCATGGAAGGTGATGCATGGCTGGATTTTCTCATGTTTAAGGTAAGTTTGCCTTTCTGTTTCAGATTTCTGATTTGTAATACACTGGTCCGTGTGCATTTCGATAGTTTGATTCTCGTTATACATGCCGAGCCAGTTGTTTCTCTGTCCCCGTTGGTGGCAGCGCGCAGGGGGCCATCCCTGAGCTGCAAAAAAAAAAAATGGCGTGACCGGACGGGAGTTAAAGGCGGGGTGCATTCGTCTTTACAGTGACTGTATTATTTGAAGAAAATTGATTTGGCAATAGTCTATTCCGTAGATTCATCACTAAGTCAAAACCTGTACGCATCTATTCGGGTAAATTACTGCTAATTCTCAAACGTTGTAACCCTTTGCAGTCTTTCCATCTCCTTCACATCTTTATCTTTTACGATTATAGTCATTGTTAGCTGCTAGCAGCTCGTATTATCGCATTTCCCACCGCTAATCTGTCGTCACTCTAAGTTGTCTATCCCTGGGGCGGGGGGGGGGGGGGGGGGGGGTTAGTTCAAACACGCGACTGACGCAATAGAGGTGAGTTTAGAGCCCCAACATTGTAGAAATATCCCATATATTGTCGTGTTTTGTCGCTATGCTAAGCTAACATATTACCTAACCCTAAAGTACCTGTTGCCACCAGTGATTGTTTTATAGGACTAATGTTGAAAAGTGTGAATAGAAAGTGGTTAGTAAAAGTGTTTTATGCTTCTTTATGATGGTATTTAACTTGTAATTTGTTGGTTAAAAAGCAAAGTCTTATGAACACCCTGCAGAACAAGCCAGAGTGTAAGTTGAGGACTATATAGAAGGAGTGATTGGTCTAATTCTCATATTCAGGCTAGCTTTCATAGTACTTACATATTATTGCTCTTTTGTTGGATTGATTGCTTTTATTGTCCTCATTTGAAAGTCTCTTTGGATAAAAGCGTCTGCAAAATGACAAATGTAAAATGTAAGTATAAATCTATGCATTCTGTAGATTGCATGATATAACATTATTGTTGTTATTTTTACCTGTCCTTTGCTGCATAATATAACATTGTGGTTAAATGTTTTAGATCATTGTTTTAATATCACAAATTGTGTCTGTTCATTTACAGGGTGACCTAACTTCAATACACACTTAAGGTGTGGGGAGGAAGACAGACTGATGGTTTTCATGTTGGATGCAGTTTTGGCTATATCAATACTACCTAGCTCTGTCAGGTTAAAACCTCATCTTGTTCTGTATTCTTATTTGGTTTTATATATTTTATACCTCCTGGTGTCAAAACTGTATGGTGCAGCTAATGCAGTTCATGTTGGTAATGGAGATTGTATTGTATTACAGAACAGCAGACAATTGAAGTAGCATTCAGTCATACTTTACTTTTTATTCATTTTATTCACTATTTTTTATTCACTTTGATTCACTTTTTTATGTTGGAAAAATAAACTATTTAATTCTATTTTAGTTGTGTGATTTGTGATAAAGGTATACAGTCATGGTCAAAAGTTTGGGCAGTGACAAATTTTGTGTTTTGCAAAGTTTGCTGCTTCAGTATTTGTAGATTATTTTTCCAAATGTTTCTATGGTATACTGAAAAACAGTGATAAGCATATCATTAGTTTTAAAGGCTTTTATTGGCAAAGAAAATAATATATAATACGAGTCAATATTTACGGTGTTGATCCTTGTTCTTCATAACCTCTACAATTCTCTCTGGCATTATGGATATTAGTTTCTGGGCCAAATCCTGGCTGATGGCGATCCATTCTTGCTTTATTAGTTCTCGGAGTTGATCACAATTTGGGCTTCTGCTTGTCCACTCTCCTTTTGAGGACTGACCACAGGTTCTCTATGGGATTGTGATCCAGGGAGTTGCCTGGCCACGTGATCCAAAATTTCAATGTAATGATCTTCGAGCCACTTCTTTATCACTCTTGCTTTGTGACATGGTGCTCCATCATGCTGGAAAATGCACGGATCATCACCAAATTGCTCATGGATCGTTGGAAGAATTCTCTCTTGCAGGACGTTTTGATACCATTTTTTTTTCATGGCTGTGTTTTTGGGCAGAATTAAGACTCCCTTGGTTGAAAAGCAACCCCCACACATGGTTGGTCTCAGGATGCTTCACTGTTGGCAGAACACAGGACTCATGGTAGCGTTCACTTATTCTTCTCCGAACAATCGATTTTCCTGATGTCCCAAACAGTCGGAAGGGAGCTTCATCAGAGAAAATAACTTTGCACCAGTCTTCTGCTGTCCAATCCTTGTACTTCCTGCATAATTCAGTCTGTCCTTGACGTTTTTCTTGGAGAGAAGTGGCTTCTTTGCTGCCCTTCTTGACACCAGGCCGTTGTCCAAATGTCTTGGCCTCACTGTGCGTGCAGATCCTCTCACACCAACTTGCTGCCGTTCCTGAGCAAGCTCTGCACTGTTGGTGCCCCGATCCCGCAGCTGAATCAACTTTAGGAGATGGTCCTGGTGCTTGCTGGACTCTCTGGGACGTCCTGAAGACTTCTTCACTGCAGTTGAACCTCTCTCCTTGAAGTTTTTGATGATCCGGTAAATGGTTCTTTCAGGTGCAATATTCTTTGTAGCAATTTCCTTGCATGTGAGGCCATTTTGATGCGAAGCGATGATGGCTGTATGTGTTTCTTTGGAGGTAACCATTGCTAACAAGAACACAATGATTGGAAGCGCTTCTTCCCTCCTTTTATAGCAATCAATCTGCTCTTACAGTCTATTTAGTATGATAGTGATTTTACCTGACTAGTTCTCATTCACACTTTTACATGTGCTGCTGATATGATTAGTCATTTAATGTTAGCTGGTCATTTTGTGTCAGTATCAAAAAACAGTGACATGTGTTTTGTTTGCTTTTTGTGAAAAGTTCATTTTTTGGCCAATGAAGCTTTTAGCAATTATTTAAAATGCATCTGATCACTCTACACAATAATCTAGAAACAATGTGAATGAACCACAACATCTTAAGCTGCAAACTTTGCAAAAGAAAATTTGTCACTGCCAAAACCTTTGGCCAAGACTGTAGACCAGAGGTTCGCAACGCCTGTGCTGAGGCGCTTAGCTTGTTCAGTGTTTTGATTAGGGTTAGAGCTAAACTCTGCATGAAAGTTGGAACCCCTGGTATAGACAAAATTAATATAGTTTATGTGGTTATAGTGATCAAAAAGAAATTAGCGATGTTTACATAATCATAGGGAGTAATATACATAAAACTAAGTAAATGGGACATCTCAAACAAAACATATATAATAAAATCTACTTATTTACTTCAGTAAACAGAGATTTACTTAATATTTTGATAAATGCAAGGTAAATGCAAGGCATTATAAAAATAAAGTAAAATAATAAATAAACTTTACTTAATTTAATTAACAAAACTTCCTAACTAACTATATTAAAAGAATTAGATTTAATTTCTTCATGAATGTTAATTTCAGTAGTAAGTAGATTTTACTTGATAATAGCAAGTACTTGATATTAGAACATTAAAATGTACTTAATGTGTTGGTGCAAATTGTTCCGAGGATTTTTTCAAGTTATTTTTTTCAGTGCATATGTGTGTGTAATTTAGTAAATGTGTAATAACATATTATTGTTGTGTCTGATACTGAAAAATGGCATGAATGGCACGAGACAAAATTAATTTATATCCCTAACAGTCTAATATTGGTACAGTCTGATATTGGATGGATGGATGTTGAAACTAGAGATCGCACACTTTTCTTGATTGTTTTGCTAACATGTGTTTGTGCTATAGAGTTAAGTGAGGTCTCAGTTTTTTTGCTTTCACACCCAAAGACAATTGAAAACGATTTTCCTCCTTAAAATAGACAAATTTTCGGTTGTTCTGACCGCAGCTTGCTCTTTGCAGAGTAGGGATGTAACGACCAACCGCGAGCCGATTGAAAATCGATTAAAAAATGTGATGATTCAAATCGGTTGAGATGCCAAACAAATCACGATTCAATTAGGGGTAGTTAGTTTATATGAATGTATGTCTGAGGGAAATTTACTGTCTTTCGATGGTATTTTTTCCTTTTCCTCTTTGCCCTGTATAATGGCATATTAAAGTTCATATGCCGCGCTGCTTTGTTTACAGCGAAACCAAGTAAACTCTTTAAGCGCCGCCTGCTTTCAGAGAGTGAATCTGCGTCTCATTCTGCTCTATTGTTTCTGTTTCATGCAGATATTTTTTATGCATAGTTTCACAAAACTGAAGTCAAGTCATTCTGTTTTTGCTTCAAATTTCAAAATTATACAATGTAATTTAGATTAAAAACTGCTCATGTTGCATGTATGCAGCGTCTTTGTTTGGATCATGATTAAAATGTAGTGGTTGCCTCTCATTTTAAATGGAAGAGCACAGACAAAGCCTTAGTTTGTGTATATGAAGAGATTTATTTTATTTGTGTTACTTTATTTATTTGATTTGGGGCTTGTTTTTAAATTTAAATTTAGTTTTGTTATTTACATTTACATTGTTAAAATTTTGTTATTTAGCAAATGCTTTTATCCAAAGCAACTAACAATGAGGACAATAGAATCACTCAAAAAGATCATAAGTTACAAGGCTGATTAGTATATTATTTATAAGTGGTTATATTTCACTTTCACAAAGAACGTTACAGTATTTTGTCCAGCATAATAAAAGGGCACATTTCATTTATCAATGTTGTCTTAAATCTCCTTTTGTAAAAATGAATCGTGAATCTTGAACGAAACATCGAATCGTTAGTTGAGTGAATCGTTACATCCCTATTGCAGATATTAGAAAATGAAAAGCACGTGACAGCTGACAAACAACAGAGGGGCTGCATATGTGTAATGAAGAGCTCTTCTTTTTGGTCAGTGATTTCTTTCTTTATGGTAGATGAAGATAGAACATTTTTACAGTATTTTTATCTTCTAAGACAGAACAGGGAGGAAAGGAGAGATGTTGTTATCGTGAAACATTTTCCTTGTCATACTCTAGTCAATATCAGCACATTCCTCATTATGATGATCTGTAGGAGTTTTGACAGTCCTGTGTGTTGCAGGAACACAGTTCCTTTTTAATTAGGATGCACACACATATACAGTAGGCAGTCACCGTCACAAACAGCATACACAACCACTTCCTGTTTTTCGGCCCATAATGTATTTGTGTACATCTGTGCCAAAATTATAGTGTAATTAGTAATGATGTCACCCCTCTTACTCCAAATGTCAAAGTATTGCATTTTGCATCCATCATTAGCATTCCCATAATAACACATGCTGACAAAAATCTTACTAAAGAATGTGTAAAATGAATATGTTAATTAGAGCTTATTGCTTTGCCGTTTGGAAACCCCCAATTATAAAACAGCCAAAATTGCGACATTTAGCAAAGAAATGGTTGGCAGTGCCGTGTTTGCATGGATTAGACAGTTACTGTGCATTTAATTGGTTTCACCGACTCGAGATCTATTCTTTATCTTTATTTCTCTATCTTGGTGGAGCTGTTGTTGTCAGAGTGATTAATAGTCTCTGGTAAAAACTGCCAGACAAAGGGGGCGTCTCGTCTCCAGCCATATCTCTAATGGTTCATCTCTCCTTGGCTGAGCTTCCTTGCACCTGCCACCAGTGCCACAGCAGAGCAGCCATAAGGTCGTCATACACAAATCTCCCTGGAGACCACCAGGGACCACTTCCTCTGTGTGCTCATGTTGAACTGACAACAGTTATATAGTGTAGGCAGAAAGAGAAAAAATATTCCATCCTTTATATGGAAGTTTAGTCATGGGACTAAAGACTGAAAATCTGAGGTGGTATAAAGTATTATATAGTAATGTAGAGCGGAATAGAGTTCTTATTTAATACCAGTTTCGTTTTCAAAAAATATTGAGTTGTTTTCGCACATGCATTCTTCCTCTTGTGAAGTGGAGTATAATGCTAAAATATTCTAAGTTTCTGAATCTACAGAACATTCAGAGCAATCAGTGTGGTCTGATTCCCAAACAAATGAATCTTGTGAGATGTTTCTTTTTTAGGGAATCAGAAACATGCAGCACTGCCAGTGTAGTCTGATTCCCAAACGATTGATTGTAATGAGTTGGTTCTTTTTAGTGAATCAAACGCTTACACTGCAACCAGTGTACTGTAGTCCGATTCCTGAAAATATAGCGCAACCATTGTAATTTGTTTCCAGTAGAAATGACTGTAATGAGTGGTCTTTTCCTTTTTTACAAGTGCTTATTCCTTAAAAGTATTGAAAGAATCACTAATGGAGCTGTTAAACAGTGTTTAAAGTTTAATTTGACCCCCATTCATTTTTGAAAAATGTTTATGTTGGTGTTTTTCAATTAAACATGAAGACAATACAGTAATTGCTTAATACACTATAGTGTTGTGTTTAATGGTACCGTGGTATTTTGGGGCATTTCTATGAAGAACTGTACCTTACAGTGCAATAGCAACTGATTTTTTTTAATGTATTATTATTTATTGTGATTCATGATTTATTTATCCTCTTCAGATTTGTCAAATGAAGTGAAAGATCTGTTTCTTTTTCTCACATGAATCCACAAGTAATCATTAATCCACAAAGTAATTGCTCATTGTATTAGTGGATATTATAATATTTTCCTCTTTTTCTGTTCGGAGGCATAGGCATTTATCCAAAAAAATCTAGAAATAAATAATTCAGAGAAAGGAAATGGTGGGAGAGCAAAATGGATGTAGAAATGGGCACATAACTCTGTAGTTTTTGCTGGCAACAAACAAAAACACAGACACATATTTCTGGAACATGAAGAACATTTGGCTCATTATCGAGGCATTGAATCTGTTGTAATAACTTCAGAGCACCACATCTAGTGGAAGAGCATCATGTCTAGTCGAAGTGCTTTCACGTGTTATGAATACACTCATACATACAATGGCAGCAATTTAAATGCAAATCTTGACATTCCCATCGCTCAGTCCACAGGGTTTAGCATGCATCTGAACTGTTTAAATAATTTCAATTTGCAAAGCCCTCAAATGTTGGTTGGGTGGTGTGTGTGTGGTGTGTGTGTGTGTGTGTGTGTGGTGTGTGTGTGTGTGGTGTGGTGCGTGTGTGTGTGTGGTGAGAGAGAGAGAGAGAAGGAAAGAGATGAAACTGTCTGTACAATAGCAGTGTTATGAGCAATAATTTTGAACCCTCTCACTGTCTCAAAGTGATCTGTTCTTCTGGTCATATCCATTTTCACTCGGCACCTGACAGCATTGTGGCATCTTTCTAATGAGTTCTGGCAGAAGCATTTTGGCACAAAATGATTTTTGGCTGAAATTCATTATTTACTCACCTTTATATGGTTCCAAACGCATATTATTTTCTTTTGTGTTACAAAAACATGGATATTTTTAAGACTTTTGTATGGTCTTGTCTATACAATTACATTAACCAAGGCTGTTAAAAAGCATGATAAAAAGTAGTCATGATAGTTGAAAGCTAATAGCATAATAGCTTTGTGTGAGGACCATAATTAAATTGGTCTTCAAATTAAAAGTTATTATTCACTAATAATCTTCCTCTCCAACTAGCTGTTAATTTGGAAACTGTAAACAGACCATTGAATCAAGTTGATCACTGTCTGATTCCTGAACAAATCATTCATTTTGATTTGTAAACCAAATCAATCAGTTCATTGAAAAGAATAGACTAAAAAGAAGGACTCATTCATTGATGCTATTCTTGACTTGAGTTTAATTCACTGATTCATTGATCCGGTGGTCACTGTGAACTATGTATGGACAAGAGCTGAGAAAAATTCCTCTTTTGTGTCTCACAGAAAAGAATAACCACATTCAGGTTTGGAGCATCATGTTGGTAAGTAGGTAGTTATTCATGAACTGTTCTTTTAAGAGGTGCTTTTATATGTAAATGCTGTCTGGCGGTGATGCAGCGTGAAGCTGCGTTTGGTTTTGGATACAGCATATGTCCATCCCTTTTTATTTCTAGTGGCATCCACCGGATTTGGGTGAACCAGCAGCGTAAACTTCAAATTACCACTCTTAATCAGTGCCTAGGGAGTCTGAGAGGTTACGCGCTGCTTTCTGTCGCATAAATTGAGGAATACCATTTTGTGTAAGCTGACCCGATCTTTTCAATCTCAAGCTTAGTTTTGGGTGAAAAGGACTTCAAATAAGATGCTGCTGCAGAGTCATTTTTAGTCCAGTGCTTAGCTTGACTAGTGGATGGAAGAACCATCTCAGTTCCAGTCAGACAGCTCTCTACTGTTTCTAGAATGTCTTGGAACAGTTAAAGACTTTAGAATGCCGTTTTCTGGGTGTGAATAACAAGATGAGATGACTCCAATACAGGTTGGAAGAGACTATGTCAGTAAGTCACTGTGTAAATCATATTATACTTGGTCATACACACCATCAAACATGAGTCGTGCTGGCTAAGCCTGTGTGCCCTTTCTGTATTAGCTGTTCTGGTTAATTATTTGGATCAGCATGAGTCTTGGTGGGAAGAGTATTGAACTGTTTAACTCAAGTAGAAATAATGTATCCTGTGTGCCAGCCGTGTTAATGTTGGTTTGCCAACATGTCTGGCACTGGTCGCAATTCAGACATTACGTCAGTCAATGATTATTTCATCATTCTGACACTAAATGCCACCTGGATGGCATTTCCAAAGCAATAAAATGCTTCCAAATCGGGTTAAAACCCTATCCCCAGTCCGCCGCGACGTAAACACTATCTTCATTTGCCATGCACACCCCCTTGTGGCCTGTTACAATAATAAACCAATGGTGATGGTAAGCACACCGCGGCTGGGCGTTGCAGCAGGAGTAGACTGCCAAACTGACAGTAGACTGAGATAGAGGAGTCGGTAGTTATCATGTGACAAACATCTGCTAAGCCCCTTCCTCAGGGCCACCTTGGAGAACTTTTCCACAACTTGACGGTCCATGATTAAATTTGACTAACACATAGGAAAACTGATTGCATCATGGGTCATATTTCATTCCTAAAGGATAAGTGTGCTAGACGAACCATTCTAGACAAACAGCTCTTATGAACCTCTGAACAGGGAAGCGACAGTACGTGCACGGGTATATTACTGGGCACGTGCCCAGGGCACTAGACCAGAAGGAGGCCCAGCCGAAATACCGCTCCTCCCAGAACGTGATTTCAACTGTGGGGGACATGCCCATGGCTGAATGTACATGCCGAGGTGTCATGCCCATTCAGACAGAGGGGGCACGTGGCCCCTCAGATTTTTGAGCCAAGTGGACTTTGAATGCAGCTTCCAAAAGACAAAAATAGTTACGAAGAAATTTTTTGATATTATACTCTCCCACGGTGTGATTAAGAACTTAATGCGCACCGAGTGCTAAATCCCAACGTCTGCGTTCGCGCTTTGGCTGTGCTGATGGAGAGGCAGACGCGTTTTTGACAGCTGATCAAGTATAAACAATCACCACACACGATACTGTGAGCTTATGAATTCAGTGCCAATCAGAGGTGTTCAGAGAGTCATCGCCTGAACCAATGTGTTTGTTCACTGCACGCGCTCGCTGACTGGATTCTGCTCTCTGGCGAATTCTCTCATCATAAACAACTAAGTGCAGATGTGCGTATGATGTAAGTAAAATATTCATTTCACAGTGTAAACAGCTTAAGTGATTTTAATGGGAGTTTTTGAGAATGCTTGAACTCTGGCTAGACTAAAGTCAATGATAATGTTCTTTGATAATGCAAATGTTCTTTGCTCTCTTTCTGTACAATGAAAGTGTTATAATTAGTAATAGTAACTTACAATGTTTTTTTATTAAATTCACATTAAATACAAAGTCGGTCGTATTAAAAATATTTTATGGCATGACCCATATGTGGTACTTAAGTAAAAAGATGGGTTTTATGCATAATTAATAGATAACACTAACATCAGGCTATATATACTTTGTCCATCGCCCATTATACAGTAGATCATCTAACATGATCTATAAAGGTGCAAAATGCATTTACATACACATATTTGAGAATCGAGATTCTCTAATGACAGATAACTTTAAAGTTGAGGAAAACCAGCAGCTCCACACGATACATTTATCTGTCAGCAGCTACAATATATTTAAATGGAATTTACTATTTTATTCCCATGTTGTGCAAAACTACTAAAGGGGTTCATATTATCTTTTTTCCTTTTTAACTTTAGTTGTCTGGAATGGTGCTGTTTGAGCCATAAAAAAGATCTGCAAAGTTGCAAAGCTCAAAATCCACTTCAAAATGAGATATTTTATTAAACACAAATCACTTTTCAAAAACTACAACAAACAACTCGTTTGGACTACAACACATATTTCCGGGATTTGTGATATCACAAATATCGAAGAATGGGACGAGACCTGGTTGAGCTGAACTAGAGAAGGCAACGAGTGTTATCAAAATGTCTGAGACACACTTTCCCAAGGCAGACGAACTTAGAGAGTGGTTACAATCATCCGGGTTTAAAGCGCGCTCAAATTGATTTGATATTGACACAATATTTACACTGAAGCTGGTGAGTGGCTGCCCTCCCTGGTTCGGGAATGATCACCACATTTCCTGACTAGGCGCCGAGTGCTGCCAATCACAACCACAGACACACGTGGCAAAGCTAACCAATCACAGCACACACTAGCCCAGTTAACCAATCACAGCACATTTCGGGATCAGAAGACGGGCTGCCATTGATCCAAGAATATTCGAAGCCGTTCTGCCAGATATGGGGACGATGAGGTAGTAAAATATGTTAGACCAATATGTGTTTTTCGAAAAAACCTGATGAGTGGTGTTTACGTCACCCCCAAAATCCAAAATCCAGTACAGTACGCTTTGATAGAGAGCAGACATAATAGGAACCCTCTTAAATTACCTCATTAACCATACATGAAATGAAAGGGGAAAACAGTATTTTTCAAATTGAATAAGAAGGGACCTTTATAAAGTAAGCAATTTGAAAGTCCATTCTGTTACCAAGACTGCCTGTTATTGATTTCATAATATAGTAAAATAGTAATATTATGAAATATTACAGTTTAAAAATAACGGTTTTATATTTTCAAATATTTTCAAATGTAATTTATTACAAAGATGCAAAGAAGATTTTCAGCATCATTACTCCATTCTTAAGTGTTGCATGATCCTTCAGAAACCATTCTAATATGATGATTTTCTGCTTAAGAAACATTTCTTATTATCAATGTTTAAAACAGCTTTGCTTCTTAATATTTTTGTGGAAACCATGATCAAAAAAATCATTTTACGATTCTTTAATGAAAGTTCAGAAGAACAGCATTTTTTGTATATAGAATCAGAAAGAGTTTTATTGCCAAGTGTGCTTACACACAAGGAATTTTTCTTGGTGACAGAAGCTTACAGTACACAGACAGGTTGACAAGGGACAAGACGCAGATAACAAAAAAGAACAATAATTGAGTAAAAATAAATATGTAAAAACAATAGATAAAGAGACAGTGAACAGTAATGTTGAACAGATAGAGGTGCTAATAGACCACACATATGCAAGGGATGTGGCGAGATGTAAGATATATTAATTGCAAAAAAGGAACAAGGCCTATAATAAATATAAGTATAGACAGTTGGGGATTGCACGTTTTATTGCACAGTGAAAAAAATAAATTTTACTTTTGATCAACTTAATGTCCTTGAATTTTTTTTTTTATTCAAAAAAGTTGCAAATGCTACAATCTTCGTGTCTAAGAGATGTCTCATCTGACAACATGTTATACCCCTGCTCTGTCATTGTCAGTATGTTCCTTTAGTGTGCTTAAAACTCTTTTTCCTCTGGGACTAATCAGATAATGTGTTCATCATGTACCATCATAGAGTTAATGCCCCATTTCATGGCCATATCATCTCTTTACGATGTCAGATGTATGCACTGTTCATTTAAAGCTCTGCCATGTAACAGCTTGCTGAGATTTCCTCCCTCTGTAATGTGCCCTCAGATCACCTCCAAAGTTGCAGTACATAATTAACATAAAACTCTCATTAAAAGTGCATCCCCCTTAAAACTGCCAACATTCTCAGCTGTGGCCCATTTTGTCAAGTCACACATCAAAGACTTTGTTCAAACTGTGCGTAAATCCGATTTGTTTTTCAAATCCAGTCTTTTGCAGTCTTTTCTCAACAGTCTTTTCTGCACTGTCATTTTGTAAGTGATGAAATCTGATCTCATATATAAATATATATACTGTATATATTATATACTGGTTATATCTAGTGTGTGTTTGTGGTGTGAGACAGGTTGGTACTGATATATGTCTGTACTTAGACAAGGGTACCGACCGAATTGCGTTGGTACTACAGAGTACCGATTCATGTTAAATCAATCGGTGCTAAATTTCGGTACTTGAGAACGCATCTGGGCGCATATACGCTACAGAGAGAAAGAGAGACCCTGTGACATGATGTCACCCCTCCAACTCATTCAAACAACACACAGGGCAAGCCAAAATGTTCTGAAGAGTGGTTACATTTCTAGGGCCATATGGCTTCTGCGAAAACGCAGACGGGATCGTGGAGTCCATTCATAAAAACATAATTTACTCTATAGTGTGGAATGCCACGGAATTCATACATTTTTGGATGAATAAATCAAAAGTAGCCACTGCCACTTAATTCCAATCACGATATGAACTAGTGTCTGCAGGCAACCTTTAAAAATGCAAAAAAGATAGGTTTAAATCGTGCAACCCTGCGTGTTTCGCATTGATCGTATGTATGAATGGCGGAACGCGGCTGCTGTGAGGGTACTTCGTGCATCATTTACCGTTTCATTTGAGAAAAACTAGTCATCATCATATGTTGATACACAGAATTCATGGCAACCTGTCAAAAATAAAAGTGTGGTTTGTAACAGGTAACAGAAATTAATTACTTTGTATTACATGTGTGCAAGTATACTACATCTTTTAAATCTATAATTCGTCTATCAATGTGTATATTTACAGCACTATAAAATGTTTTGGAAGTCCCAGGAGGTAAAGTACTGAAAAAAGGTAAAGTTGGGACCGGCACCGAAAATTTCAGGTATCGCTACGGTTAAAATGGGAACGGTACTATCCCTGTGTGTGTGTGTGGTGTGTGTGTGTTGTGTATTATATATATATATGAGATCGATTTCATCATTAGAAAAAACATTAAGTGGGGTTTTTTGTATGCTGTGTCAGACTCACCAAACGAAAAGAACACGCAATTAGTTCAAAAGATTAAGATCTAAACAACATTTCCTCTGTGGATTCATGAATGCTGTCAATAGTGGTGGCTTTATATTTGCACATTTGGTCCCTAGTGCTCTGAATTTCTGGTACACCTTGTTTTTCCCACCTAGAGTGAGATGAGGACAGAAAATGAGCTGGAAATGGAGAGAGAGAAAGAAAGAGTGATGGTGAGTGTGTGGCACAGGGGTTTAATATTTCTTTGCCAAATTAGAAGTACCACCACAGGGACATCTCTGTTTTGTTCACACTGATAATGAAGCATGCTGAGACTCCTATCTGAGATTGATGTAACCTCCCTGATGTGTACAGCACATCCCCAGACATGTTATTTCCAACTTCTACGCTGTAGAGGACAAGAACTGTTAGAGTAAAATATCACGGGCTCATGAGAGCCTCCAGCCACCTGTTGCCAGTCACGAAGCATCACGCTAGTAGTGTCATAGTTAAGTAGTAAGGGTTTCTTTTTATTGCCATAAATAATCCATATGGTATTACAGTGATGATGCGTGTATCAGTTTCTTTTATTAAAACCACTGTTTCACTTTAGAAGTTAACACTCATATAATTATAATTGCAGCCCTTGCACCACTTCAGAGAGATTTGGAGGATGCCTTAGAGAACTGCAACTCCTCTTGACTACGTTCTGGGAGAAGTTGGGATTGAGCTTTTGGAATCCAAGAATATCGTCCTTTTTTTGTGATTGTTGGAACCACCCCCAACCAAAACAGCCACTTTTTTTTTGGTCAGTTTTACAGCTCAGTTTTTTTTTTTTTAATGAAGTGATTTATAACGGCCTAATTTGGCCAGGGATTCACTGACGTTCCAGGAAAAAGCAAAAAGTTTCCCACTGCAGCATTGGTTTTTTGTAACCTGTATGTTTTTTTTCAGTGCTTATTGGCCCTCTTCGGTTGGCTTAATGGTTTTTCCATGTTGCGTTATAGCTTTTTTCCCCATCTACTTTGGACTTTGTTAGTCTTTTTTTCTCTGCAAATTTGTGCCCGAAGAAAAGAGTATACAATTGGGAACAGGTAATGTACACGTTCAAGACAGCACCTAGTAGTGCGCAGTAGCAAGGGCTAAACAGGAATTGTCGTTACAAGGATATCTGTGAAAAATTGTGAACTATGTTTTATAAAACAAAAAAGGATGAAAAAAATAAAATGTTCGGATGTATGTTTCAACTCCTAAAATGTTCAAAGCAGTATTTCGAATTGTCCATTTACAATTAATATTTCAGAAATGCATGTTGATTATTTAATTTCCTGTCCCAATATATTGATTGCTTGCTTGTGACTTGCTTGTGACAGGGAGCTTTCAGAAAAGTCTAGAGCTGGGATTGTCCCAGTGGGAGTGATGTTGTACTACGCTGTCCTCTATTCAGATTACTCATCATAGTAGGGAAGCCATCCATCGATCCCTATCCATCTGTCTCTCTTTCTCTCTCTCTCTTTGTTTCCAGTCTGTTCTATATTTGCTCTGGGCCATGCGGCCTCTCTGTTTTCCCCTCATGCTGTATCCCATCCCATCCATCTTTAATTAAAGAAAGAGAGAACATCACTGTGTCCTGACAGACACAATTAATAGGGAAATGGCAGAAGTTTTTCTGTGGATTCTTTGACACCATGGTTAATAACTAAAGCAATCACCTTTTTCTCTGTCTCTGTTTTACTTAGTCTTTTTACCCCATCTTACATATTTTGAACTCATCTTATTTTTCTTTTGAGATAGGAATTGTTGGTTATGGTGAATATAAGCAATTATTTATAGAAAAACAACAAGATTAAAATCATATAAAGAAATCATACTGTGCATGACTATAGCCAACTTTCTTTTCTGAAGAATTCTAAAGCATGGCATATCTCAAATATAGAGTGGCGTTGTTGTTTTTTTCACTCTTTCCTGCTCTTTGTGTGGTGTTCAAGTACGTGGTTTTGATTTAATTTTTGCTGTGTGGTGCTGCCGGAGATGGGACTTTTGTTGTGTTGCCCCTCAACACCTCTTTAAAATCTCTCTGTGTTTTTCTTCGTTTGGTTACAGAGGCTACGAAGGCGGAACCCCAATGATGAGGCCTGAATTAATCGTTAGGTGAAAAGGACACGACACCCATAATCCATGGCAGGTAGCCCCCAGCACCTCTCTGCAACAGCCCGAGACGGGGCGGGCAGCTTGGCCACAAAGTTCTCTAGAAGTATGGGCGGCCGACGCTCCCCCTCGATTGACAGCATCCGCAAAGCAAAACCCATGCGCTGGGGGAACCCGACCTTTACCTTGTTGCCGAGGTTTTCATCGCCAGGCTTGGCCACCCCATCGATTCCAGGTCACGATCCATGCAGCGCCGCCTACTTGCAGATCTCTGTATTGTGGAAAACGACAAGATAAAAAAGATGTTAGCAGCTGAGGGATCCCAGTGCGTGGTGGCTTGCTGGACGCAAACACACACACAACCACAACCCACCACACAACCCAAACAAAACCACCCAACAGCAGAAGTCATCGCAAGTCATTGCGGAGCTTTGTAGAAAACACCATCTCCATATCCACACCCCCCAGGCTGAAGGCACCACTGATAAAAAGGTGGCCATCAAAGCGTAGCCCATGCCAGAGCATTCCTGCCCAAAAAAAACAAAAAAACCAAAAGACAATGTCTGCGCGACCCCCACGGGAAAAAAACACAGCGCCACCAAGGACATGGAATGTTTCGTGGATAGTTATCACAGGTATGATATGATAACTACATTCCATACTGGAATTTAGCACTGTGTATCATTGAACACAGAAGCTTTGTGAAAGTGGGGGTGTACGTGGGGGTTGCACCCCACATGGGAAATTATGGGGCCCGGTTCCAACAGCCGCAGAATACGGTTGTCAGTCCTGTATTTGATTTCATTAATACTGTTACGTTCACACCACAGTCGGTAATTTTCGGGCTCACAAACCGCATGACACAACTTGATAAACTGCCGGCCTCCCACAATCGGACTCGGGTCGTGTCAGAAAGTGATAAGACTTTCAGTTTTACGGATGTCACCATCTTTGATTTTACTTTGGTCACTGTCGCTATGGTAACTGGCAAGGAATACGGGCTTGACTCCTGTTGCACGTTCATACAGACAGAATCGGAGAAGCTACTGTAAGTTGGTGTGTGAACGTGACATTTCAAGACTCACACCTGTAAGTAAATGTGGTTGTCAATCCCAGAAATTGACAGTGTGAACGTAGCCTATTAGGTTATTTTAGAATTTTTTGATACCATTTACAAGTTATTTTAAATGTTATAATATTTCACAATATTACTGTACTGTAATTAATATTTCACAATATTACTGTACTGTAATGTACTGAGACTTCTTGCAAAAAATTTTTTTTTAAATCTGACACCAAACTTTTGAAGAGTAGTGTCTAAATAGTCAATTTTTGGGAATATAGGTAACAATTTTAAGAATGCTACATTGCTTGACACTAATCTAAAATTTGAGGAAGACATTTTTATGGTGGTAATAGGAGCTGGTTGAAATTCAATTCTAGATTCATCAGGCTTTCCTCTGTGTGACTGCCTGACCAATATAAGTCATTTTTAGTCCAGTAACCTTCCATCTTTTTTATCTTGTTTATCCTAAATCTTCTATGATTCATTCATTTGTGTTTTTCTCATTTCATCCAGTCATGCTTGTCAAACATCCTACTAATACTAGCCATAGGCCTCTCACCATGTTTTGCACGTTTAAATACCAGATGAGTCCGGACTGATGTTGACTGAATCCAGGTCAATCATTCAGCGGGACTGCTGAGCAGGGTCTTGACCTGCTAAATGTCACTATAAGAACACGCTGAGGTTTAGGTGTGTCCTCCTGGGACCTTAATCCCTCGGCCTGGTGTCCATGACCTGACACACATTTACTAGAACATGGACAATGCAAAGGAGTTCCGGCTTCAGACCGGACACGTAACGCACAAAGACTAAAGACACATGTTCGCATGCATACGCAAAACATTTTATTACTGGAACAGGGGTTTTGTGTCACTGACAGACAATGAGGGATTTACAAAATCTTAAGAAAAAATAATAATCATAAGCATTTGTATATGAAATAATTCTAAACATATCCCATTTTGGGATCAGTAAGATTTTTTCATGATTGTGCTCAGCAGGGGCTGCATTTGTATGATTATATTGTGAAATATTATTACTATACAATTTAAAATAACTGTTTTCTAATTTAATATATTTTACAAATTCAGAAATTACTTATTAATATCAATGTTGAAAACAGTTCTACTGCTTAATATATGAAATGGTAATTTTTGCACCATTATATATTTTTTATGTCACTTTGATCAAATTAATGCATCCTTGCTGAACTAAAGTATTAATTTCTTTTTAAAAAATCTTACCGACCCCAAACTTTTGAATAGTAATGTATATGCTTAAAAATACTGCATGCTGGTCTTTCCTCTACTAGGGTTTGGTGAAACTACTGAAAGAGAAAGTTTTTTTCTGGTAATGACATTGACTGATGGTTCTCCAGACCAGACGTTTAGTTTTTTCACAGATCACAGAAAAAAGTTTCTAGCGTGTGAAATACCTGAGTGAATCCTCATACTGCTGGAGTGTGAAACAGTGATGAATAACAGCTCCGCAGCCTCAGTGATTAACTTTACAGCTAAAAATAGCTCTTTTCTACAGGATGGAGGGAATATAGTGTGTCAGTTCCAAACCGAGCCCCTGGAATGTTTTTTCTGCAATTAAAAATAATTGCAGGGTTTTAAAAATAGGTTCACCTTGTGCTCTTGAACGCCATGGTTGGTACCCATGTATCGTCAGCAGCACTTATTTGCACCCTCAACCAAGAAACTCATTGTGTGGATATTGCTAGTACTTTTTTCTTTCGGTTCATTTTTTTTTGTTCTACTTCAGAAGTATTTGCTTAGAATTTTTCATTACCTTTTCCACTTTTCAGCATTATTTTTAATTAAACTGTCTGTTTTAATTTGGTGACCCTGTGTTAAATGTTCTTCATGTGCTGTGAATATTTAGCAGTTCATATTAATATTTTTAAATTAAGGTGGTCAAGAATGATACAACTTCAAAGCATCATAATTTCCTTTTCAGAGCTCTCGAGCTTAAATGTTAATTGATGGAAATGTATTATTTAATTACAACCAACCAGCTACAGCAGTATGTTTATACCAGTAGCCATGAACCTCTGCTTCGTTGTCTGCGTTCTGTATCTTTGTATCTGTCTCAACTCTCCTTTTCATCCTCATTCATTTTGCTCTGATCAAGCAAGTTTTAACAGATTTAAGATGTACTTCCTAATTCCGTAATCCGTACTATACTGCACAGACTCCACTTCTCTGTTTTTACACGTTCCAGTCAGACCGTCAGTCTGTGTATTAGTCTTGGGGATTTTTCAGTGACTTTTTCTGCTAGTTGCATCGTTTCTCCAGTAGGTGGCAACAAGTGACTGTCTGAGTTAGCAAGTCATTCTCATCTGATTCATTCAAAACTCTTGAACGAAACAAGTGACTTTATGAGTGAGTCATTGAATCATTCACTCAACAGATTTGTTCAAAAACACTCATTCAGGAAATACCACTATTATATGTTGTTTGGAGACACAGTTAGACTTGGTAGAATATGAACAGGTTGCATGATGCAACCTCATCCTCGAAAAATTTACACAAAAAAAGGTTAAAAAAAATATGATCCAAATTACATTTAGAAATATACAGTGGGGAAAAAAAGTATTTAGTCAGCCACCAATTGTGCAAGTTCTCCCACTTAAAAAGATGAGAGAGGCCTGTAATTTTCATCATAGGTATACCTCAACTATGAGAGACAAAATGAGAAAAAAAAATCCAGAAAATCACATTGTAGGATTTTTAAAGAATTTATTTGCAAATTATAGTGGAAAATAAGTATTTGGTCAATAACAAAATTTCATCTCAATACTTTGTTATATACCCTTTGTTGGCAATGACAGAGGTCAAACGTTTTCTGTAAGTCTTCACAAGGTTTTCACACACTGTTGCTGGTATTTTGGCCCATTCCTCCATTCAGATCTCCTCTAGAGCAGAAATTTTTTTGGGCTGTCGCTGGGCCACACGGATTTTCAACTCCCTCCAAAGAATTTCTATGGGGTTGAGATCTGGAGACTGTTTAGGCCACTCCAGGACCTTGAAATGCTTCTACGAAGCCACTCCTTCGTTGCCCGGACGGTATGTTTGGGATCATTGTCATGCTGAAAGACCCAGCCACGTTTCATCTTCAATGCCCTTGCTGATGGAAGGAGGTTTTCACTCAAAATCTCAAGATACATGGCCCCATTCATTCTTTAGTTTACACGGATCAGTCGTCCAGGTCCCTTTGCAGAAAAACAGCCCCATAGCATGATGTTTCCACCCCCATGCTTTAGGTATGGTGTTCTTTGGATGCAACGCAGCATTCTTTCTTCTCCAAACACGACAAGTTTTTACCAAAAAGTTCTATTTTGGTTTCATTTGACCATATGACATTCTCCCAATCCTAATCTGGATCATCCAAATGCTCTCTAGCAAACTTCAGACATGTACTGGCTTAAGCAGGGGGACACGTCTGGCACTGCAGGATTTGAGTCCCTGGCGGCGCAGTGTGTTACTGATGGTAGCCTTTGTTACTTTGGTCCCAGCTCTCTGCAGGTCATTAACTAGGTCCCCCGTGTGGTTCTGGGATTTTCGCTCACAGATCTTGTGATCATTTTGACCCCACGGGGTGAGATCATGCGTGGAGCCCCAGATCGAGGGAGAGTATCAGTGGTCTTGTATGTCTTCCATTTACTAATAATTGCTCCCACAGTTGATTTATTCACACCAAGCTACTTACCTATTGCAGATTCAGTCTTCCCAGCCTGGTGCAGGTCTACAATTTTGTATCTGGTGTCCTTTGACAGCTCTTTGGTCTTGGCCATGGTGGAGTTTGGAGTGTGACTGTTTGAGGTTGTGGACAGGTGTCTTTTATACTGATAATGAGTTCAAACAGATGCCATTAATACAGGTAACGAGTGGAGGACAGAGGAGCCTCTTAAAGAAGAAGTTACAGGTCTGTGAGAGCCAGAAATCTTGCTTGTTGTAGGTGACCAAATACTTATTTTAAAGAATTAATTGGTAAATTCCTACAATGTGATTTTCTGGATTTTTTTCATTTTGTCTCTCATAGTTTAGGTATACATATGATGAAAATTACAGGCCTCTCTCATCTTTTTAAGTGGGAGAACTTGCACAATTGGTGGCTGACTAAATACTTTTTTGCCCCACTGTAGTTACTAAATGTCAGTTTCATTTTGGTAATGCGTTGAATCTCGTGGTCTGAATGATTCCTTGTTTTTGTGTGGATTACTCTTTGTGTACTTATGCAGAGGTCTCCTCAAATCACCTGATTATATTTGAAAAAAGAAGGACATTAGAAAAAGGCCATGAAACATTTCAAAATGGCATTTGTTCAGAAATTCCACAAGTCCAGAGTATGGTGGCATTTCTGAGATGATTACTTCATTTACCCTTCTTTCCTGTTTCTTTCTCTCTGACTCGGCTGTCCAATCAGTGTATGATGAATGGCAGGGGGCAGGATGGGACTGTAATAGCCCTAAGTGAATGGCCTGTTAGAACAGCATGTCTGCTGCTCCCAGGAAATTGAATTAGCTGGGAGGCTCCAATGACAAGCAGGAAGGAGTAAACTCAATCAGGCTGCACCTCTTGCAAGGTTCAGCTTCCCTCATGTGGGTTTCATTGGCTCCTTTTGTATTAGATTTGTGGAATATCCAGGAACCTGCAAAAAAGATGCCAGCGGAACCGAACAGATACGACACTAGAGCTCTCTGAAATAACATTGTAAGGTTTTTACCACTGTATGGTTTGTGTTTTGTACAATTAATATGAATATATTAACATTTTTTATAGATATCTATACAACTTTAGATGAACTTTATATTAGCTCAACTGGTAATACATCAATGTCTAAGACTAAGTATGGTTCTATTACTATTTGGTCTTTATTTGACCAAAAATAACTCGTTTTGTTTTTAATATATTTCACATTAAATTTTTTTTGCTGTGATAGCAAAGCTACATTTTCAGCATCAAGCCTTACATCAGTGTTTCCGGTGTCCACCTGATAAGTGGAAAATATTACAATACTACTATCTAGGTACGAACTTACTGCACATTTGTGTGGACTGGGTGATTTGTGTTTTCCCCCTGTGTTTTTTTTGTGTGTGTGTGTGTGTGTGTAGTATTATATTGTATATATATTTATATATTATATATATATATTATACTATATATATATATAACAAATGATGTTACAGACTTTGGCTCAACCTGCTCCCCAGTTGTCTGACCTTCCGATTAAAGCCAATGAAGTGAAGTTAATCAGCATGTGCTATATATAGACCTCTACATCTCCTCTGACTACAAGCCCATCTGGACACCCATTCTAACCACGTGCATTGAGTAGTACGGTACTGAATCACCATGCTCCTTAATGTTCCACTTGACCAAATAGACATTCCAACATTCGGCCAGCGGCCATGTGTACAGTGTTGTTATCTGGACTTCTTTAACCAGGGGGGGGGGGGGGTCGTTTTAATGGCCATTCAGCACCTAAGAGGTGATGGCGATGGAACCACCTCACAGATGGAAGTACAATTATTACTGTTATTATCTGATAGTAAATAGATTTATTTTGGTGGTTAAAAGAACCTGAGCCCACATTACACAGAGCTATGACATGTTTACTTCTTGTCTCCCGTTGGAGTTTTTGTCAGCAGAAATTGATCTGGAAGTAATTACCGAGTGAGAAGAACATGGAGTGATGATGATGTGTATGAAGGGCAGAAAAATAGATTCAGAGTTGTATCAGGATCAGGATGTACATTTGTTTGAGTTAGTAGTCAACTATGTAAACTCTTGCTATTTCTGTTTTTAGCCAGTATGACCTGTGGTTCTGAGACTTAGTTTTTACTAACCCAAGAAAGTATTATTGACAATACGGCACTTTTAGGTCCCCAGCAGTTTATTTATTCACTGTACATTTCCAAAGGGTAGCAATAGCTGTATGGGGCTTGCCAAGTTAATAAAACAAAGGCCAGTCTTTCTTAACTGTGTAGGCGTATAGTCTAGACCTTATAGATAGATGCTGGCTGATTGTTTAACAAGGCTTCTCAGTTTTATTGTCTAGAAAATAACAGCCTGGCCCCTTCACGTTCTGTTTACTCTGGGCAATTTTTCTCAAACTTTGTTTTTCCTTTCCTTTTTTCCTGTCCAATCCTTCTTAGTCGTGGTCTGTAATGGAGGTTCCTGTCTGAAAACTCAGAATCAATGCTTTTGTAATGCGTGGTGTGTCAACAGATCTAACAGCGGTGCCACTTTTTTGTTTGTAGCTCTTGTGTCATGTTGAGGTGTAACAGGTCCTTTTTTTCTTTTCCTGTTTCTTTTCTCTCTCTCTGTCTTACTCCACCTGTTAGGAACACTTTGGAACTTGTCCTCATATGAGCCACTGAAGATGGTGATAATTAACCACGGGCTTCAGACGATGACTAACGAGGTCATTATCCCTCATTCGGGCTGGGAACACGAGCCGAACGAGGACTCAAAGCCACGAGATGCAGAGTGGACCACAGTCTTTAAGAACACATCAGGATGTTTAAGGTATACTGGTCTGATTGACAGCACCTTTCACATCTCTGTTAGCTGACCTAGAACAATGGCAATGAAAACTCTTATTGGTCTTTCGGTTTTTGCAAGTCTTCTTGGGTTTCTGCAAAATCCTTTTACTCATTTCTTCTGTTCCAATTGCTAAAATGTTTCAGATGAATGAAAGGTTTCATTGATATTAGATGGTACGTTTCCACAATGGTATTTTAGTAGGGTTTATATCCTAGTATTAATAGTAGTAATTTTTAAATTATCTTTTTATTGTTTTTTATATATAATAATATAATATATATATATATATATATATAATATATTAGCTTGTTTATAGTTTTGAGTTTTAGTAATGTTAGTACTTCAACTTATTTCAGTTAGTTACCAAGGCAACCTTTCTAATTTTTTCATGTAATATTTATATTTAATTTTATTTCAGCTTAATTTCAATTAACAAAACTTTTTAGTAGCTTACGCTTTAGTTAACAATGACAGCAATGGTCTCTTGTGTCTAACTCAGTGTTATACTGCCATATATTGCTTGATATGGTTCCTGCGCACTAGTGGTAGAAAAGCAAATTGTTTCGCTTTGAGAAGATAATTTTTGCTGAGAACAGCAGTTAAAATGAGCTTTAGTTATAGATAGACAACCTATATATCTACAGTATATGGAAAACAAAAGTGGGAACAGATGATTTTGTATAGACTGAACTTATTTGTCTTCTGACAAAAATCTATGAAAAAATATTAAAACATCTCCACATTATAACTAAAGGCAAAAATCAATAGCCTCTGTCTGTTCTATATTTAACCATTTTTGGTATAATGTTCCGAGCCTCTCTGCAGACACTGATCCTCTCCTCTGGGGGTCATTCAAGTAGCTCAACTTTTGATTAAGAAAAGCAAGAAAACATTGCCGTGTAAGAGGGGTCCAGGCTGATTCTGCTCTTTGCCTGAAAAGAAAATGTTTTTTTGTTTTTGTTGTTGTTGTTTTAATTACGTGTGATCTTTGCCTGTCTCAGCAATTATAAATGGACATTGGATCCATGTATAACAATAAGTATGTTTTAAAACTCTAGCATATGCCTTGACCATCACTGACTTGGCAACACAACCCATTGATTGATATGAACTGAGAACAACTCATCAGATCATGAAATCTTCCTCCATTGAAGTGATCGTCGTTTTAAACAATGTGTTACAGTGCCATGATGGTGCCTACAGTGATCCTTCTTTTTCAGGATTCACATATGGTTGTTGCACTCTTGACACTGTGGCATCAAATCAGTTTATTGTTGCCTTGTTTGGCTGTGACTGTCCTTGTTTGACCTACCTAGACTTCTGTGGCTATTGCGGATAAGCCTCAGCGCACAGGCCTGATTGTCTAAATCAGCTTGCTAGCGGCAGAAGCAGGTCAGTGTAGTTCAGTTTCATGGCCTCAAGTGCTCTCTTTAAATCCTTAATCTTGTGATTGCACGAGTAGGTACTTCCAACACAGGGTTGTGTTCTGGTTGTGTCTTATAGGCAGAACTGAAATTTGCAAATATGATGACATTTGGTGTATACAGTATGACGTGTGATTCAGATATCATTATATTTATATCTGTTCCTTACTACACTGTTGATTGTATTGGGATGTTTCAGAAGCAGGATTTGGATGCTACAAGAATTCACTTGAGTAACTGTATGTGGTGTTTCACCACTGAATAAATGTAGCGTTCACCCTCTCCTTTTTTCTTTAATTCCTCCCTCTCTTCTCTTGTTTGAGCTCTGTCCTGTGTTGTGTGTGAGCTCAGCACTGAAGCTCCGGAGGGACGGGGCTGTGTTTCCACCCTCTGTTTCCTCTTTAGCAGCCAGGCCTCTAATCTCCTGCTGCTGCTGCTGGTTGTGCTCTCTACCTCCCTGCTATCATCCGTTCTTCCCAGTCTCTCCCTCTGTTCACTTTCCTTTCAAGTATACCATTTTATAAAACACGTTTTTTTGGAGGTAGGGACCCAATCCTTTAATGGGCGGACCCTTTTTTTTTTTTCTCTGCAATACTCCGCAATTTAAAATTAAATACTGCCCCCCAATAAGGCATGGCCCATATTGCAATAGTTTATTTAGGTATCTATTATTGATTGAGTTATGCGGACTTAATCTATGGCCTGAAGTTGAGAAAAAAATATAAAAAAGTAGTATGTGACACTATTTCAAATCAACTAGTTTTGTTTATATATTTTACAAGGGCTTTATTTTGTGAGGCAAAGATCTGAATGTCTGCCATCCATTACTCATTCCGTCCGTGTCCAGGATCCTCTGAACTATTCTGATATGCTGATTTGGTGCTCAAGAAACATTTCTGATTATTGTCATTACTGAAGCAGGTGTCCTGCGGCTTAATGTTGTGGAAACCATGATACATTTATTGGGATTCTTTGATGAAAGCATTTAGAAACAGTAATAGAAATCTTTTGCAGTCAATCAATTAATCAGAAATGTGTCTTCTCTCTCTCTCTCTCTCTCGCTCTCTCTCTTCTCTCGCTCGTTCTCATGCATCATAAGCAAGCCAGCCGTATTGGTCGTCCTTTTTTTCTTTATTTTAAAGAGGAGCATTGTGAACATTTCCTAAAACAATTTCCCCTTTCTTACTTTCTCTGCACTCTTGTACTTTTTTTCCCAACCTCCTTATCTCTCTTTAGCTCTTTCTCCTTTGCCAAGGCTCTTACTGGCTATTGCCCTGTGACAGGGCAATCAATATTATCAGGTTAACCAGTGCCTCAGCAGGCCTAAATCATGTATCAGGGAGAGGTGGCAGTACAGCCGTCATGGCATCATGTGTTTCCATGTGATGCCACCTCTCAGCAAGTCATCGCAGACGTTTTCCTGCGGTTTGTGCAATTATCTTTTTGTAATCTCTATACTCATCCTGTGTCTAGCCTAAGTCAGCCGCCTACCAGCGAAACTGCTATCTCACGTGCAATCTGTTTGTATCAGTAACCGTTTGATGCACGGCACATTTCTACGTTTTGTTTATAGGCCGATATTTCAGCAGAGGGGAAAGCACATTTGTGCATGATTTTTTCTCTTGCTGTTCTCATTTGTAATTCATGATTAAGTAGTGCATCCTTGTCCTGTTTGTATTTGAGATTTTTGAAGGTCTTAAAAGGCACATTTTAGCCAAAAATTACTCGTCCTTGCCATCCAGAATGAAGATTTGGACTCATTCTGACAGGCACCCATTCACGGCAGAGAATCCATTGGAGAGCAAAGTGATGTATGCGAAATTCTCCAAGCTGTTTCTGACATGATGAAACAAACTCATTTACTGTACATCTTGGATGGCCTGAGGGCGTGTAAATGATTTTTAGCAAATGTTTATTTTTGGATGACCTAGAGCAGAGCCAACGATGAAGGGTTTTCAGGGTCAGTCAGTGAATCATACATTCCTTATGTTATTCTATACAAAAATATATTAGGACTGGTAATTTGATTTTTTAATTAAGATCGTTTATTTAAAAAAGACCTGCACATTCATATAAATAAGGTAATATATATATTTTTTTTAATTATTTTAGATTTTCCCACAATATTATATCTTGGATTCTCAAAACTATTAAGGTACAAGAAATTGTAGGACGTACTCAATATTGTGCTGACTGTCCTTCAGGCATTATGGAGGAAAAAGACAGGTAGCTGTAAAAACGCAATCCATCTCTCTTATATCTGAATGGCTGCCACAACAGATGTACAGCTGGAAAACGTTACATTCTGTATGGGTTTTATACTGCAAATGGGTTTAAATTTCTTCTGCTGGAAAAGGACTCATTTGTTTGCAGGGTGCTAGTTTAATTTGTTTTCTCCAGTTGTCGTTTGATAGTGATTACTCTGGAGTGAGGCTTTTTTATGGATAGGATTTTAACTTGGCAGTCTAGTTATAAAAAACTACAGCTTGAACAGCTGGTAGGAAATAAATATCAGGGTAAAGGATGTAGAGCACAGGTAGCTCCTGGTGCCTTCTCAGGCTGTGGACACATCTGACGTTCTTTGAATTTTTTTTTATATAATGCTGCTAACCATTTAACTCTATAATGTAATCTGTCATCCATTCATTTTTAAAGAGGGACATTGGTCATTTTAGCAGGTCTGAGATCAGAACAAGGCTTTAATGTGGGTTTAATTGGACTGGGTGACTGTATATTGTTTATCATACACGTTCCAACAAAAATCTGTGAATTACCACAATCAAATAATAGCATTGTTTGTAAAAAAAAAAGCAATATCTGTCTATATGTTTTTGCCTTTTTGTCAAGCTTTTATCAGTCTTTGCACTTAAATTCAGATTCATTCTAGTGAATCCATTCATATAAACAGTAAATTAGCTATTTAAAACAATTTTTTTTTTTTTAAATAATGTCAATTGGCACTAATCACTATGTTTTCAAACAGGTTGTATAAAGATGCTGTATTACAGTTGTTGTAGTGCTATCACCATAATCCATTGTTTAATCTGTTTAATCATTTCAAAAATCCAAACTCTTTTTGTGCATAGATTAAATTATATGGTAAAATATACTGAAAGTGTATTTTATATATTATAATTTAATATATGAAATATATTTGAAAGATATTGGCAGGGCCTTAGCTTCTTTTTTGCCAATAACTTGTATCTCGTATCTAACTCCTTTTACAAGTTTACCTACTTTAATTATGATTAGTTTGTAGCTTGGCAAGTTAAAGTTTCAAAGAGGCTTCCTCAACAAAATCTTTTAATGTGTCAGCTTATGATGTATAATTAGTACAAATTACTTGTGCTTACTCATGCTTTTGCTGTTTGCCATAGGAATGTGAGCTCAGACGGTGCAGAGGCACGCAGACGGTTGAGAGAGTGTGAGGGGCTGGTAGATGCCTTGCTGCATGCACTGCAATCTGCAGTGGGAAAGAAGGACATGGACAGCAAAGTAAGTGTATTCAGCAGAGAGAGCACCTGGAGCCTGTATCCATCTTTGTTTAAACATTATACTGTTTTCTATGTTTAACTTTCATTTGGTAGGTCACACACACACAAATCCAGACTTCAGGGAGGGCTATTGCTACAAATACAGTGGGGCAAAAAAGTATTTAGTCAGCCACCAATTGTGCAAGTTCTCCCACTTAAAAAGATGAGAGAGGCCTGTAATTTTCATCATAGGTATACCTTAACTATGAGAGACAAAATGAGGAAAAAAAAAAAAATCCAGAAAAATCACATTGTAAGATTTTTAAAGAATTAATCGGTAAATTCCTCAGTAAAATAAGTATTTGGTCACCTACAAAAAAAAGCAAGATTTCTGGCTCTCACAGACCGGTAACTTCTTCTTTAAGAGGCTCCTCTTTCCTCCACTCGTTACCTGTATTAATGGCATCTGTTTGAACTCGTTATCAGTATAAAAGACACCTGTCCACAACCTCAAACAGTCACACTCCAAACTCCACCATGGCCAAGTCCAAAGAGCTGTCAAAGGACACCAGAAACAAAATTGTAGACCTGCACCAGGCTGGGAAGACTGAATCTGCAATAGGTAAGCAGCTTGGTGTGAAGAAATCAACTGTGGGAGCAATTATTAGAAAATGGAAGACATACAAGACCACTGATAATCTCCCTCGATCTGGGGCTCCACGCAAGATCTCACCCCGTGGGGTCAAAATGATCACAAGAACTGTGAGCAAAAATCCCAGAACCACACGGGGGGACCTAGTGAATGAACTGCAGAGAGCTGGGACCAAAGTAACAATGGCTACCATCAGTAACACACTGCGCCAACCAGGGACTCAAATCCTGCAGTGCCAAACGTGTCCCCCTGCTTAAGCCAGTACATGTCCAGGCCCGTCTGAAGTTTGTTAGAGAGCATTTGGATGATCCAGAAGAGGATTGGGAGAATGTCATATGGTCAGATGAAACCAAAATATGACTTTTTGGTAAAAACTCAACTTGTTGTTTTTGGAGGAGAAAGAATGCTGAGTTGCACCCAAAGAACACCATACCTACTGTGAAGCATGGGGGAGGAAACATCATGCTTTGGGGCTGATTTCTGCAAAGGGACCAGGACGACTGATCCGTGTAAACGAAAGAATGAATGGGGCATGTATCGTGAGATTTTGAGTGAAAAACTCCTTCCATCAGCAAGGGCATTGAAGATGAAACGTGGCGGGTCTTTCAGCATGACAATGATCCCAAAAACACCGCCCGGGCAACGAAGGAGTGGCTCCGTAAGAAGCATTTCAAGGTCCTGGAGTGGCCTAGCCATTCTCCAGATCTCAACCCAATAGAAAATCTATGGAGGGAGATGAAACTCCGTGTTGCCCAGCGACAGCCCCAAAACATTACTGCTCTAGAGGAGATCGGCATGGAGGAATGGGCCAAAATACCAGCACAGTGTGTGAAAACCTTGTGAAGACTTACAGAAAACGTTTGACCTCTGTCATTGCCAACAAAGGGTATATAACAAAGTATTGAGATGAAATTTTGTTATTGACCAAATACTTATTTTCCACCATAATTTGCAAATAAATTTTTAAAAATCCTACAATGTGATTTTCTGGATTTTTTTTTTCTCATTTTGTCTCTCATAGTTGAGGTATACCTATGATGAAAATACAGGCCTCTCTCATCTTTTTAAGTGGGAGAAATTGCACAATTGTGCCTGACTAAAACTTTTTTCCCCACTGTAACCAGCGACTAAGACTGGTTTTGTGGTCCAGGGTCAAAAATAATGAAATTGACAAACAATATTGATTTGCATGTAAATAGCTGTATTATGAGACATAAAATCAGCACAGCTATGTATGTAATCACTTGCCTGGCACAACGGCCAACCATACAGTTTAGCGGTCATTATTCAAACATATTTGACTATACAATGCTGCAATTGAACTATTATTATTATACAATTACATAATTATTATTATTATTGAAAAAATATTTATTTAGTCTTTAGAAAACAAATGGTCACTTTTTTAAAGATAGTTTTTCCCTTCCAAAATGCCTTCATAAAAAATGTTTCATTCTTTCAATTTTTCTCTCTTGCTGTCTCTTAGTCTGTGGAGAATTGTGTGTGCATCATGAGGAACCTGTCTTACCACGTGCACAAGGAGGTGCCAGGGGCCGAGAAGTTCCAGGATCCCTCAGCTCTTCAGGGCCCTGGCTCTGCTGGCACTCAGAGGAAGAAGAAAGATGATGCTGGCTGCTTCGGAGGAAAGAAGGCCAAAGGTCATTATTGAATTTTTCTTCATCTCATCTATGTGCTTTATACTTCTAAAACAGTGCTGAGCATCTTTAGATCGCTGAGTCTTGATTATCATCAGCCGGATGCTTCCATCACTGGCAGGTTCACGGAGGGCAGTATGATCCTAGCGTTTACACAACATCATAAATAGCAGTACAGGCAGATACTGTAATAGGAAGCTAAATGATGTTTGAATCTCTCTTTGTTTGGCCTGTGCTCTTTTATGACTCATGATTTATTACTGGAGAATCAGTGTTCATCTTTAAATGGATGTGGGTGTAGGTTCACTGTCTGTGTTGCTACATTGTCTGAGTTGAATCAGTTCTTCGAAACACTTCACTTTTAAACTGCTGAGTGTTGTTCAGGTACATATTCTTTTACATAATGCCAAGAGAATTGATTCATTTCCAGGTTCCAGATAGTGGCCGGTTTTTTTTTGTTTTTCTTTTTTTTTCTTTTTCTTATACTAGTTGTCCAGATTTTTTGTTCTCTCTTAAATTAACTGATGTGAGACATCTTGAATATATTGTAGCGTTGCGCAACTTCCCAAAATAAATAGGCAGGAGACGGAGATCCAGTTCAAAAGCAGCCAACGGCCTTTGTTTATTTCCTGAACGTTACAACCTAAAACACAGGTATCAGGAGCATCCTAACTTTCCCAAAAACAAGAAAAACGGAAGGGCTCTGAACTGTTTCTTCCCTGAGCTGAGCTCAAAATGAACGAACTGGCGCACGCACCTGGCCCCTCCCCCAACTACCCCCCCCCCACACCCCCCATAGCAGGTAATAATAGTGAACACATTTATAGCGGGAAGCAAACGGCCTCAGCGCCACAATATTAATGATATCATTTAGTGAATTTATTATTGAACAGACCTATAAGTGAATTCAATGAACAAACTGAAGGAGCAAAAGCAAGAATGTCGGTAAGCAGCAAAGATGACAACATTGATGTCATGCTGTGCCTCATGGACCCTTTTTAATGAGGTTTGTTTATCTGTCAGCAGCCCTGGAGATTTGCTTTGAAGATGCAAGTGACCTATATTTACACCAGAAAATGCCCCTAACAAGCGTTAAGGGATGTTTTCCCGTCAAGCTGTTTGGACATTTCCCCAGCAAAATTTTACCTTTAAAAGACAATTTAGTTTTGCACATAAAACTCCTGACACTTTCACTATAACAGGGCTCCAGACTGCGACCAAATGGTCGCATTTTGTGACCATATTTTCTGCCTGTGTGACTAAATTTTGTGTGCGGTCTCACTGGCGTGACCACTGCGTTGTTCAACTCATAAGCACTGCCATTTCTGTTGCATATGAGAAACATCAAACGGCAAACTAAACTGAAAGCATAACAAAACCGCGCTACTCGTTTGAACTGCGCAGTGCTTATAGAGTGTAGAGCCTGGTTTATACTCGCCACGTCAGCAGGAGCGCGAAGCTGCATGCAGCAAAAATTATGCGAATATTGAGGAAACGATGGATGGTTTTCAAGATAAGTAAAGTTAAAGGACGCTTCTTTAACCAAAGGTGAACAGGTTGGTATTCTTGCGGGGAAAACAAACATGCACGCACTGTCACCGACAGCAAGTTTAGTTTTACTTTTCTTTTTTGTTTTCATTTTTGAAAAACGCTTGTTATCTTTGCTGTTTACCTCACATTATGCTATGGAGGCTCTCTTTTATTTATTTATTTATTTGATTCCTCAGTGTTTGCTAAACTTTCTGTAATTTATTATTCGGTATATAATACAGCATGTGGTGTGTGCCATGCCTCATCTTATTCGTTTTTGTTAATAAACGTTTTTTAAGCTAGTTTGGCATTGTATCTTACTGTTTTATTGGTGTTGTACTTTTTAATTAAGAATAACAATTAATCCATCTTTTGTTTTATTCTTAAAAAGTGAAAGGTGTGTAGATGTATGTAAGCAAAACAGACAATTATCTTTTCTTGTAAAACGTGACAGATCGCCAAGCCCCAGATATACAACCACAGCAAAAGAATAACTAACGTTCATAAATTCATCACCAAATAAGACTGATGAAAAAAAAGACCGGGTTGCTGTTACAACCTTTTTCGTTTCCATATAACTAGATAAAAGCAGGCATGATTAAGCCACAAGGTTGTAGCGGGCAAAATAAAAATTTGCGGGGGCCCAATCATGTGCTCGTGCACAAAAGAGCGACCAGTGGGAAGAATGAGTCTGGAGCCCTGTATAAACACATAAAAGTTTAGGTTGCTATGTTGGATTACCACAAATTAAAGCAGAAAATGTGTTATTTCTGCACCGCTAGTAGATTTGATAGGAAATTCTCATAGGAAATGCTGTATTTATTCTTAATTATTAAGTTAGGTTAATGAATGTCATTTAAATTACACTGTCATTCAAGAGTTGTGGGGTCAATAAGATTTTTTTATGAATATTTTTGTTCAGCAAGGACACATTCATTTGATCAAAAGTAAATAAATAAATCACGATTTCCCCCCCAAAAAAATATTAAGCAGCAAAACATTGATAATAAGTAATGTTTCTTGAGCACCAAATCAGCATATTATAATGATTTCTGAAGAATCATGTGACTGAAGACTGGAGTAATGCCTGCTGAAAATTCAGCTTTGCCATCAGAGGAATGAATTGCAAGTTAAAAATATATTAAAATAGAAAACAATTATTTTCAATTCTAATACTCCACATCCACAACATTGTTTTCCAGTAGTTTTGTTAACATAAATGCTACCTTGCTGAGCATAAGAGAGCTTTTTCACAAACATTTTAGACCCCAAAAATTTGAACGGTAGTGTACATATCACATTATAGTACTGAAGCAAAATAAAACAAGGTCATATTAAACATCTCCCTTTCTTTGTGTTTCCACTTAGCATTAGCGATGCTCAGCAATCAAAGAGGCAATAGATATTCAAATGTCTGTGCTATTAAACCAAATGTGTTGATTTTCAGGTGGCTAGCTGAAGAGCATGCCTTTGATAGTTTAGATTACAAAGTAAATTGCTCAAATCTGCACAGTAGATGGCCTTAAAGAGAAAACTGACTGTAGAAGACTGATTATGCTAATGCCCAGTATAGCAGCCCTGCAGCCACGCTGAGAATACAGTATTACATTATGAATTGTTCTGACAGCATTGCAGAACACAATGATGCATGAAATCTGTGAATATATTAAAACGTTTCTTGTAACCATTTAGTGAATTTGCTGCAAAAAGCTGCATAAACTCTTTTGTCTCCTTTCTGGAATCTTCACTTAAGGGAACTAATGGACTCCCTCCTCAACTTTGTACTTGATTCATTTTTTCTAAAACTCTCTCTCCTTTTTCTATGTACTTTTAAGTGGTTCACAAATAAGTTCTGTCTCCTTTAATACACACACTCTCTGAATCTCCTTTCTTCTTCCCTGCCTGCTCTGTTTTCTTATTGGTCTTGCTGCTGTTCCTGCGTTGGCTAACTGTAGAGGAATGGTTTAATCAAGGTGAGTGTCTCTTCCTGCTTTTCCTCTGTCTGTCTGTTTCTCTCAGCATACACTCACATAATGCCTTCCTCTATCTTCATCAGAATAAACGTTTCATCACTGCCCCACTTTCACTCTTTCACCTTCCATTCTTAAATAACTGGCTAGTGCTCCTGTCCTCAAGGAAATGTCAAACCTGTGCCAATTTAGCTGGTTCAAAGCCCCTTTCAGCTGGCATAGATGTCTGTGTGTCTGTTATCTGTTAACGAGGCCTGCTTTTGCTTTCTGTCTTTTTGCCCATTGCTTTAAAGGGATAGTTCCACTGAAAAATGTCATAATTTACTCACTCTCATGTTGATCCAAACCTGTATAATTTTTTTATTTTTATAGAACACAAAAGGAAATGTCAGAATGTTCACATTGTCCTTTTTCATATAATGAAAGAGAATTTTGTCAAACTCTAAGCAAAAATGCCAAAAAGTTCCATAGTACAATCCATACGAAGTGTGCACTAATCAAAGTCTTCAGAAATCATGCAATAGCTTTGTCTGCAAAAAACCTATTCTAAATTAGATTTTTGTCTTGTTCATTAGTTAAAATATCAAGAAATCTTTCAACAAGATCAATTTACATGAGAAGCAACACTGCATAAGATATTAAGACTTGTTTTTAATTCAAACTTGTTGTCATCAATTCAAACTTGTCTTTGCTTTTAAACAATTTTAAAAAATCTGCCAGTATCTTGCCAATATTTCATACAGTATTTCCTCTCAAGTACGCTTAACTTGTTTTAAAGATTGTTGCAGAACAAACAATTAAAAAAGACTTTAAATTCTGATGTAATTAATTAATTTAGATACTTAATTTTCATTAAAAATCTTCCTCTCCACTACAGAGATGTGCCTATTTACATTTGGTGCATCGTGATTGGGTTACAAGACACCATGACAATTGCCATTTTTTAGCAATTCACCAAATTTTAATATGTGCATATTTAATTTGTGCAAAGAAGATAAGAGAGCTACAGTGGGGGGAAAAAAGATTTTTACTGGAAAAATAGCTTTGGTGTTGGTCTTAAGGGATGTTATGGCTTCAGAGTACTTGAAATATAGAGTGTGAGTCATGTGGACTATTTCTAAGATGCTTTTTTGTTGCTTTGGAGCATGTCAAATAAGTTTGGAACAATATGAAGGTGAGTAATGTTCATTTGTAGAGGAACTATCCTTATAACATGTTCTCTGTGTGTGGTAGTGGAGTGGTCTTCATTACTTCACTCTGTTACAGACAGCCGTCCTCCATGACTAAGGCTCTGCATTTTTAATGGGGGTTCCCACTCTTGCGAGCTGGTGTCAAGAGTTTATCTTTGCATATCTGTGTAGTAGTTAGATTTATGTGTGGCACGTCTGTAACTGTGTGTGTGTCTGAGACTGGGTCTACTTGACATTTTCATACCAGTAAATTCCATCTCTCATAGAGTGACACTTACAACTGCTCGTTCTGTCTTGTTCTCTTATGCTCTCTTACTCTGTCTTCCCCTTCTTCACTTAGGGAGGAAAAACGGAGAGCATGACAAAAACTATGACACGTTGGACCTACCCAAGCGCACAGAACCCACTAAAGGTATGTCTACTTTTGACACCACCGAATTATTACATCTTTAAGCTGTCACTCTTCTGAAAAAGGGACAGGAAAAGACCCGACTCTTTGGTTTTTCTCAAAAAGAAAAAAAAAACCTAGTTATGAAAGGCAGGTGCATTGCTTTAAGGAAGTGAATTCCAGTAAGATACAGTTTAAAAATAGTGTATGGCCAACACACTGTTAGACTACTGAGGGTTGTAGTGCACAGTTTTATGGGAAGTGAAGCTCTGTTCCCAAACCTAGTGAGCTGTCTACTGAGGCGGTATGCTAAAGTCAAGTCAAGTCACCTTTATTTATATAGTGCTTTTAACAATACAGATAGTGTCAAAGCAACTTTACAGCATTAAATAGGAAAATAGTGTGTCAATAATGCAAAATGACAATAGTAAACACTCAGTTTTCAGTTAAATACTAAAGCAATACCAGCATCGCAGACAAATTTACTGTAAAGGCGATACCAAAATGCATTGTGACAAGCTCAGTGATAAAATAAAGATGGTAAACGAGATGAGAGAAATGCACTACCATTCAGAAGTGACAGTAAAGACATTTATAATAATGTTACAAAAGATTACGATTTCGTATAAATGCTTGTTCTTTTGAACTTTCTATCCATCAAAGAATCCTGAAAAACATGTTTAACATAAAAATATTTATCAGCACATCTGTTTTCAACATTAATAGGAAGAAGAAATGTTTCTTGTTCACCAAATCAACATGTGTATTTGAATGATTTGTGAAGGATCAAGTGACACTGAGGACTGGAGTAATGATGCTGAAAAAAAAAAGAATCACCTGAAAAAGTAACTTTTTAAAATATGTTAAAATAAAAGATAGTTTAAATAATATTTTTAGTTTTACTGCTTTTTATGATTGCGCTAGAGTTGCTGCTGATTCCAGACAAGTCACTTATAAGGTTCTGTGATTGTTAAGATGCTGTCTTAGTAGGCAGTAGGCAGCATGCTTACTAGGTTTTTGGAGCAGAGCTACTGCTTGCACAGAGTGCATTGAGTGCACATCAGCATACAGAGATCCTCTGGGAATCCCAGGTGTCAGGTGACAGTACTCTTCTGCTTAGGCCTTTTATCATTATGACAAACACAGCCGTAATCCTCAGCGGCAGAGTGCTAAATAGACAGTGTGTTTTAATCCAATTGATATCCCTGACCAAGTTCATCCAGATAGAATGAGGCAGATTTACCCTCAGAAACAGGTCAGATTGAGGCCTGTGCTGGCTTAAACCATCTGTGTGTGAGTGATGCTCAGACCTTTAGCTTGCAATTGTCTGCAAATGAATGATTAGGGATGCAGGCTAAGGGAGAATTCAGACAAGACATGTTGCAATACAGTGGAACAGAACAGGGGTCTCAAGACTAGACATGCTGTCTTAAAAACCCTGAAAAACATCAGTCCTTGTGGAAGATGTCTGTCTCTATTTACACCCACTGCATCAGGGAGTCATCAGGGAGCCACTCAATACCTCTTTCCTTCTGACAGACTGATCTAAGATCATTTTACCTCAGAGCTCTACTTATTGAGACAGGAAAATGTTTTATTGAGGCTCATTTTTTATGTATTACTATAGATGAGCCACAAAGAGGCATGAAAAATGTACCATTTTTAGATGACCTGTTTTTTGTTTTTTTCGACGAGTCTGTAAGGCTTGTGAAAACATCCCATTAAAGAAGACAATTACTGTTTACTGTTTACCCCACTCATGAGAGGACCATCGTTTGTGTATTGTCAGATTTTAAAAGAGAAAAACGAAGGTGAATGAACAAATAGGAATAATGGGAAATCAAATGTAGTCATATAGTTTTTGTTGAGAGGTCTACATGTGTTTGTTGTTGGAATGTTTTGCTTGGCAGAAGAAAAACAGTAAAGTAGCTCATGGACAAACCCACAAGGAATCTGCAGTTTGAATCACATTTTAATTTGGGAGAAATCTGCGGAATGCATTGGTCTTGAGCATAAGAGGATGGATTAGTTATCAAACTAAGTAATATATTCAGTCATATATACGATTTGTAACTGAGAAATGGAAAGTAAAACTAAAAATGTAAAACTTGAGCACCTTCAATTATACTATGGTTCAAAAGTTTTGCATCAGTAAGGGTTTTTTGTTTTGGAAGAAAGACATTCATATTTTTTTTATTCCGTAAGAATGCATTAAATTGTATTAAATCAAAAGTGACAGTAAAAACCTTCTAATAAATGGAGTTCGTTTTCAATTTTAGTGAAAACGGATCACAGTGTTCACAAAAACATAAAATAGAAAACCGTTGTAGCGAATTTAGCTCACAACAGGAAATATGAATAATTAACCATAACTAGTTATAATTAACTATTCATATTTTAGATCCGCTGTAGATATTTAGCTGACCACTCAGGGTCAACTGTCTTGTCAATTCTAAGAACGTTAATTTCCTGGTTAAGGGAAATAACTTTCTTACTGTACAATTCTACAAAAGCTTGTAGCATAAAACTGCATGATTAAGTGACTCCAGTTATAAGCAAACAATGAACCACGTCAAGTGTGATACATGTAAGGTTTTATTAACTACATAAACACTTGAACTGGTCTAACATACTACATAAACATAAACTGTTCTAACATCCTACATACACACATAAACTGGTCTAACATACACACACACACACACACACACACACACATACAGTTGGTATAGGAAAGGGTTAAAGTTTAACTCAGCACAGAAAGAGGCATAAAGAATGAATTTTATGGAACACTTTGCATATTCAGCAGATCTAAAACCTGAGGGAAAACGTCAGATTCTTAGTTCAAACGCACCTTGTAAAAAGGTGTAACTAATACTTAATGCATCAATTAAATCGACAAAGTTTGATACTTGCACGTCTGTATGAACAAAAATTCCTGATGCGATCTTACGGCCCCAAGAACTTGCTGAAGTTGGTTGATGAGAAAGACCCAGTTTGCGTCAGAGTAACTTGAAGAATGGAAAAGTCAAGGCCGAAAGGCCTGGCACCATGCTTTGGTATCCTGAAGCGTTTTCTCACATCTTCATCTGCATCTGACCGAACCACCGACTGGGGCGGGTCACATGAAGTGTGGCCTTTAAGGTCGGAGAAGATCCCCGCCTCTCAAGATGGGCTTATCCAATGAGGGAGTCCGGAATCTCAAGTGGGAGTTCTGCGTTTTTATGGCCCTTTGTTTCTAAGCATGGTATTTCGCATATGTAATTCGCTTGGGTGTTGATGCACAAATTAGTAAAGATTCTTAGAACATCAATATGTTGCATAGGTATCAGCATGTAATATGCACTCTCAATAAGATCATCCGAAGATGAATTCATAGAAACCAAACATGAAATAGGTGAGGTTATATTAAATAGTGGTCTATCATAACATGCATAAAAAAACAGTATAAAATTCAAAAGACAATATACAAGAACAGCAATAATACACACAATGACCTGAAGAAAATGTGTGTTCATTCAAAGAAAGGTTTTCCTATGAATTAATTAGAGAACAGTCCATTTCTCTGGGCATTATGTGTCTTTCTTATGAGGAAAATGAGGGAGTTTATCTGCCCGCATTCCTTTAGGCAATAAAACCAGTGATATCAGCATTGGTTACCATGGAACCAGAGGCCTGTTCTGCCTTTCTGAGGTGTTAGGTGCATTTCGGGGGAAGGGTCCATAGACCCCCGTAATTGGCCCTTTGGTTAGGTGAGGGGGCGTTAGATATTATTTGTTAAATATAACAAAAAGTTGTGTGTCTGATTGGTCCAAATGCTACACCGTTATTTTACATCGTAATAATTTTTCACAACATTATTATTATAATATTTCACAGTATTACCGTTATTTTACAATATTACAAATATCAAATAAATTCAGCGTTGGTAAGCATAAGAGACGTCTTTCAAAAACATGAAAACATCTTACCAACCTCAAACCTTCAAACAGCAGCGTACTTTTCTGCACACTTTAGTACATCTTGACTCTATAGGTGTTGCAATCCTGCAGAAATCTGCAGAGTTCTCTGTGGACACAGAGTGTGTGTGATCCTGCTCAAGGGTTGGTGCATCCGTGTGAGAATGTGCTGACTATTGCAAACCTCAACAAAGCCATGTTTGCGTTTGAGCATGTGTCTTTTGGTGTGTATTTTCACTTTTCTCACACAGCTTTGAGACCAGTTGACCTTCCAGATACAAACAACAGTCACGTATTAGTTAAAAGTTTCAACAGCCTTGTTCTCTCAAAATGTTTTTGAGTAAATGGTTACCGGTCTGGAGCCATACGTAGCAGTTTCATAAAGTTGTAATGGCAGCTGTTCAAAGTCAACAGCATTTCTCGTCTCTCTTTAATTAGCCTCTTTCTCATTAACATGCAAAATGGGGATGAGCTGATTAATTTTTGTGGTTTATCAATATAAGCTGATTTTTCTTTTTTAATAGCTCAAGCCATGCAAGCAGATGAGCTTTAAAAAAAGTTAAAAAAATATTCTGTCTTGTGCCATGTTATATTTACATGATGGTTCGATAGGCAATTAAAAAAAAACCTTACTCTTCATCCACTTAACATTAGTTTTGAAGCATTAATTATCACAAATGAATCCTTTTTGTTAAAATGTTAAGACACATTAAAAGCCTTTTTTTTAACAGGAAGAGCAATGAAGTTTGTAATGTCAATTGGCTGTGACTGTCTGATGGAGACATAAGGCCTCTGAAAGCACCGGGCTTTGTTTTAGACATAAGACATAAACCTGCACTTGTTTGAACAGGAAAAATAACCTCGCCTGTCTCTTTGCTAGAGTGTAATGAATACACAAGGATTCACATTTGTCCATGAGGATATGGTTAGGGTTAAGAAACGGCAAGCGATCAGATGAATAGTAAGTCTGGTCTGATTTCAGATGGGATTGGCACCTGGGGATTAATATGCAATAAAAAGAACAGGGTAACTGAGTTTAGTGTGCAATGGGACTGCTTCTATTGTGAGTCTCTTTCTGTGTGATATATAGCCATAGATCATAAACGTGTGCTTGAGAGGCTGCTGTGACAGCTTAGAGTATTGAGGGATTTTGGTCGCTTAGCTGAACCTGAGATACACAGCCAATGTTTATTCACTGAGCATCTTTGTTGCATTTTATGCCTCAAGCATTTGGTTTCTGAGGGGTCCTGTTTGGAAACTACAAGCCATGAAAGATATGAAGGCTTTCTCGCTGCATTATTCACTTCCATGGAGAAAGAGACAAGAGAGATTTAATTAAGGATTCCGAGGGAGATGTGATTGACAATGAGCAGACTGGGGTCTGTTCCAAAACCCTGTGAGCTGCCTCATGCCTCACTGCCTAAGTAGGCAGCTGCCTTCTGAGACCATATCCTAATAGTGATGGAACCTTATAAGTGACTCGTTTAAAAAAAAAAATCAATAAAATAATTAAAATAGTCATTTATGCACTACTGGTCAAAAGTTTGGCATAATGAAGATATTGAAATATCACCAAGGCTGCATTTATTCGATGAAAAATACAGTAAAAACATAATATTGCAAAATATTATTACAATTTAAAATAATTAATATATTGTAAAATCTCATTTATTTCTGTGATGGCAAAGCTGAATTTACAGCAGTCGTTACTCCAGCCTTTAATGTTACACAATCCTTCCGAAGTCATTCTAATATGCTGATTTTGGTGCTCAAAAAAACATTTTTTATTATTTCCAGTGTTTTTAATATTTTTGTGGAAAATGAGATACACTACCATTTAAAAGTTTAGGGTCAGAAAGATTTTTCTAAAGAAATGAATTGATCATTAAAAATATCACAATTATTCAGCAAGGATTCATTAAATTAATCAAAAGGAACTGTAAAAACAATCATTTCAACAGAAACCTATGAATATTGGGAATTTGGCCACAATGACCAACAGAAGCAGTTTGGTTTGAAAGTAACTTCTGTGTGAGTGGTGCTTCATTCATCGCTACGCTGTTGACAATAGACAGTGGACCTTAATGTGACCTCTAGAGTAATGAGTGTGCCCTGTGACCCCTTAAAAGCAGCTCACAAGGTTTTGGAGCAGAGCAAATGAGTGCATGTTCTTTGGTGATAACTGAAACGGCATTTTCTGTGCTAGAGGTCACAGAATTTGGAGGTCATGTAGAGAAGCTGTTAGTACACCTATTGTGTTCCTTAGCCCTTAATTCAAACAGTGAAGCCATTGTTGTGTTTCATAAAAAATGAGTCCTGAGAGAGATGAAGACGCTATGAATTAATTACATGTCATATTCTCCCCTCTCTGGCTTATTCCTTTTTTAGCACTCTCATTCCCATAACATAATGACATCAGGTGGAGGGAATGATGATGAATCATGTTTACTGTGTTCTGCTGTGGTTCCTCCTGTCTCTGAGCAGCACACTTTACACAGAGTCCAACTTGTTTACGCGTGAAACCTTTAAAATGAAAACCTAAGCTCTATTCCAAAGCCTAGTGAACTGAATTGCTGTCTGCTGTTTACATAGGTAGCTACATTCAAAGACTCTTTAAACGAATAGTCAGGGAGGAGCTCACATTAAGTGCAGGGGTGACATGACTCACAACTGATTGCAGAAGAATTTGAATTTAGCATGTTCATAAACTAATGACTCCACACTGTAATTAACAAAGACATAGGGCACACAGAAATTGAGGAAAGTAGTCATTATTTTTGTAGAGACTTTGATATTAAATGACGTGAATGAATGCATGATTTATGGATGGATTTATCTTTTTAATAGACAGTTTGTCTAAATTGAGCTCTCAGGAGGCAGCATAATCATGTACATAAACTTCTTGTTTAAATAAAAATTCTGCCTGTTTTCCATTAGAGTACAGACTTGATAAACTCTCAATGCACTTTTTTTTCAAAGCTTTTAGCATTTGAATTGTTAGTGGTTAGTGCATAAGACAGGTTTTTGTGCTGAACTTGAACTGGCACAACTGTTTAGTGAATTTGCTCAGTGCCAGCTCAGCAGTTTCTAATAAATGTGTGCGTTTGTGTGTTTGCCTGTTGATTAGACTGTGGTGTAATACCTTATGAAGCTCCCTGTTTTTTTAATTATAGAGATTTATTTTTCTTTGTAGATTTGTCATCACAAAATCCAAGTGCTTGTTTGTACATTAGACAAGTTTTCCCAAGGTTATTCAGCAGTTACAGATAATAGCTTTTTTAGCCTTCTCCTGAAGAGATGTGTGCCTTTCATTGCATTGCTCCATATCTCATTTAATTTGCCTCTGTTGCCTGTTGACAGCTCGCCCGGTATGGAGATTTACGTGTTCTCCAAACAGAGCTGAGCGGTACAGACGGCTCACTTTAGAACAGCATCTTCCCATCGTGCCTGGCGGCTGGGTTGCTGAACCATCCATTGAATTTAGAGAGCTTCTTAACAACAGGAACAACATTCTTAATTGGCATGTTTTGCAGCAATCTACACTTGAGAAATCCATTTGTGTTATCCATTCGAGTCCTCTATTAGGAGACTGTCTCTGCTGGGATTAGGTATTCTGCTCTAAAACTGAAGCTGCCATATTTTTCACTGATGTTTTGTTAATGAACTCGAGCTTTCTACCGACGTCTCTGTTTATCAGAGCTGTACATTTCACATTTATGCTGACATGCCTCATCTGGCCCTCTTCTGTCAACACTGTCTTTTTCCCACATGCTGAGACGCCTCTGTGACTTTGAAATAAAACATTTTTCCTGACTTTTGCACTGAAAAAAACAAACAAAACATTTGTTCTATCAGTATTTCAGTCTTGTTTTCCAGACAAAATGTCTAAAAATTTATCGTTTTTCCTTATAAAGTACGTAGCAACTTGTTTAAGGTAATAAGATTTGCTTTCAGAGAATGTATCTATATGTAATCATTTATTTATGTTAATATTTTTATTTATTCATTATTTTTACCCCATTGGCAAAGTTTTTTTTCTTGTTTGTACACTAAAGCCACCCTCATTTTAAATTTAATTTATGCTTAAAACAAGAAAAAAAGGACTTTTCTAAAGAAAAAAAGAAAGCAGTTCTCTCAAATATGAATGCTCTAGATTCATGTTTAAATCTCAAATATGAAAACTTCACTTTGTGTTTGATGGAAAACTATGGAAAAAAGACCGGATGAATGACTCATTATGCAGGAACAATCCCATCCCACCTGCTGTCGAGCTTCCATCCTCTTGGAGCATCTTCATTCGCCCACATGGAATGTAGCACTCAGATAACGTCTCAAACAGCACTCTGTTAGAAATCACATGCTCTTGATAGTGGACTGTAAGTAAAAACAAAATTGCCAGAAGATGACTGCAGCTGCTCATCATCATGGTTGAAGACACACCGGAATGGCTTACTTCTGTGCTCATTAGGTGGTCTTAATGTAGTTTAACAGCTACCCAGTTCCTCTTGAAGAAAAAATATACACATACAATGTTCCTGGCAGCTCGTCTTTCATGTTCTGAGTTTGGGGTGATGATAAAATCAGAATTTTCTGGGTGTACACCAAAGATGCCACCCATGGAGGTGCCAGTCTGTGAAAGAAAACTGGTGGTGCCATCCTGTCGCTTGCCAATTATTATCCCACCCGCTGCTGACAATATTGATTCTATTGTAACACAGATCGAGATCAACAAAAGACCAGCAGCTTTTATGTGGCATGGTGCTGAGAGGCAGTACAAGTCTGGAGATAGTGTAGCATTATAAGAAGAATGAAGAGCAGGATGTTCTTGAAGTTTAAATCATATTTATTAGAATGATGAGGAGGGAAGCATACACAAAAGAGGGACCTATGACAAAAAAAGGGCTTGGTGAAAGTCATTGTCCTGATGACCAAGCAATATCATACCAAACCTGGGCCTCTGGGACACCAGGGCTTTGTCCAAATCCTGTAAAATAAAGCAGATTTTTTTTAGCAGCCGTTTCCCAGTCTTCAGTGTCACAAGATCCTTCAGAAATCATTCTGATATACTGAAATTGCTCAAGTTCTGACATTTCTTATTATCAGCTAATTACCGTAGAAATAGCCTTATTTAGTGTTTATCTGCCGCCTAAGATAAAGATGTTTTTGTGAGCAGCAGCCGTGTCAGTTTCAACCAATCAGTGAACTGATTATTAACAACCAGTCATGTAACATTTAACTGAACTTATAATGGACTGTTGAAAACAGTTTAGGCTCAATTAATCTTCTCAATTTCCATATGAAATCATATTTCCCTCAAATATTTACACCAATCAGGATTTCACAGGTGATGACGCTCTTTAGGCTAATCGTCAAAAATGACATCACTTGTGCCACACGAAAAAAAGGATAAATGATGACAATAATTAATAATTGAATTATTAATTACAGAATGGCACAAACACAAATTTCTGTTATGTTTTGTTTAGTTCTTAGTAAATAGAAATGTGACCTTGATGATTGTAACTATAGCAGTGTCTGCTCTGAGACCACAATGTGACCACCGCCTCCACTGCACAAAACGCTTCCACTACGAGAGAAAGTAGCAGTCGTGCGGCAATTCCACCGCTTGCCGTGTGAAAGGGCCTTTAGGCTGAATTCAGAACAGCACACTAGCACTTTTTCTTCCATATAAAGATGGTAAAAAGTAGTATGCTAGTTTGCTCTAGATTCATAGCAGCAGAGGCAGGGAACAGTTAAGTTCAGGTGAATTTGATCAAGCTCTTCCAGCAGCATTTCTGATAGCAGCAATTTCTGGCCACTAGACCTGGTTCAGTGATGGGCGTGCAGAGTCTATTATCATTCGAATGAAGGCAGATCCTCTGTCACGGCTTTCCAATTAGGACTTGTGCAGCGATCTGATCCCAGATCAATCTAAAATGCTAGTTTTCCATCTGGATCTCTTGAAGGAGCTTGCAAATAGCACTTGACGCCAGAAGGCCACTTAAAACTTAATGATGGATGTAATAGATGATGTGCATCATTACGCATTTGTTATTGTTTGCGAAAACAAGTCCGGCAGACAGTGTCTAATGGGTACGTGACTGGTGCAGGTACAGTGCGTGTGAAAATGAGCCAGCCGAAGTAGCCATTGTCCACTTTAAAACCTCATCAGTAAATCATTTGTTTGGATTTGCTTTTGAATGTCTATCATTTGTGACCCTGGACCACAAAACCAGTCTTGAGTCGCTGGAGTATATTTGTAGCAATAGCCATAAATACACTGTATGGGTCAAAATTATAGATTTTTCTTTTATGCCAAAAATCATTATGATATTAAGTTAAGATCATGTTCCATGAAGATATTTTGTAAATTTCCTACTGTAAATATATCAAAACTTAATTTTTGATTAGTAATATGCATTGCTAAGAACTTCATTTGGACAACTTTAAAGGCAATTTTCTCAATATTTAGATTTTTTTACACCCTCAGATTCCAGATTTTCAAATAGTTGTATCTCAGCCAAATATTGTCCTATCCTAACAAAAAATTGACCCTTATGACTGGTTTTGTGGTTCAGGGTCACATTTACTAAAACCTATTAATAATAGTTATGTTTATTTACTATTGCTGTTCTATTATTGTACTATAGAGTCTGGCTGAGTAGATGAAGGCTGGTTCATAATATTACCCAGCATCTGTACGTGATGCAGCAAACCATTCTTCACTGGCCTAATGGATTAGGCAATAATTACAGGGCTGAATTAAACTACCGGGAGGGAATAGAGTGCGATTTACCCTCCCATCGGTGCCTTTGTGTGCTGCTTTTCAGCCAGAAGAGGATGTTTCTGTTTCTCAGAGAGATGCTTTACGCACGCACACACACACACATACTTGAATGCAATTAGGCACAGATTACTAGGCAAGCCGTCAGTGGCATCTAAACTAAGAGCTGCCAGCGTTTATTGTTTCCTGTTTTGCAAACATGCCATTTTATAAATGAACTTTTTAAAGTGAAAACTGTCATTTGCAAATTGCAGAAGCAAGGAGAGGAAGTCAGCCTGTCTGAAGACTGGGCTTCATTCCTGAGATTATAATTTGTGCCACACACTGGCCAGGTTTTTTTTTTTGTGCCAGTGAAGAATGAGGCATCAGAGGACTTGTGTATGCGAGATGAAGAGCCAGGGAAAAAAGAAAATATGTGGAGCATGTGAGAGAGGGAAACGGCTTGTGATTATTTATCATGTGCTCGGGCATGGGATGGCAGGAAGGTGGGTCGTGAAGAATGCGACATGACATCAAGCCTGTGACAGGACATCCTTCTCCAGGCAAAGCAGATCAGACATATCATCCGCTACCGGCGTCCCAGCAATGACTCTAACAAGCCTAACAAAGACACTATGCAGCTAGAAGAGAGAGAGTGTCAGCCAGAGAGTCTGAGGGAGACAGAGAAACAGATGAAGGTTAGAAGAGGAGGATTGCATACAAGAAATAGTAAGTGAGAGGAATTTGTAAGAATTCCACTGTTGTGAATACACACAATTTAAACTGTTTAGTAAGCTGCATACAGAGTCAGAATTTTAATGCATTATTGACACACACCCAATGCTGTTCCAAAAGGTAAGCAACTTAATTATGCTGCCTCCTAAAGCTTGTTTTGGCCAGATTCTAAGGCAGCATAATATGTATCCTTCACAGAGAAAATAATCCCAGAATGCATTAAGATGAGATATTCTAAATAAACTATTATATAAATATATCTATATATTTTTTTCACAACATTACTTTTATAGTATTTTTGATTGCTGATACTGTTATTGATTTTACAATGTTGTATATTACACTAGATTTCTCAATCCTGAAAAATATAAAAATAGTCATTTAGTAATTAAATGATTTATTTTTAGTATTAAGTCATTAAGCAGCATGTTAATGCCAAACTCGATTGAAATCAATTGCAAGTCTCCTGTGTGGAGCACTACTTTGGTCACATCTGGAGTTTCATATGTAGCGCATTTAACATTTGTCACTTATGAGACTTCAATGACAGTTAGGATGCTGCCTTAGACAGCTACCTATGTAGGTAGTAAGCATCAAGGGAGCTCACTAGGTTTTGGAATAGAGATAAAGAGTGTGTGTGGGTGTGTGTGTGTGTGTGTGTGTTGTGTGTGTGTGTGTGTGTGTATAGTCATTCACAGCATCAAAAACTGACAGATGCCGTCCCCAGAATTCATAACAGATTGTTTAGACAGCGTGATTGGTTTTTGTCTTGTACCACTGAAACTCAATGTTTATTTCTGTCCGGGGTGAAATGGCTGTCAGACAAAAAAATCTCAGTTAAAAAAATTCTGACAGAACTATGTATTTGAACAAAAACACAATCTACATCAGCCGTGTGCTTTTAGCCTGTAGGCATCTCTCTTTCCATGATTTGAAATGAGTATGAATAATGCCTCTGTCCTGTTTAATCTGTTTGGTAATCTGCTTGGTATTCACTGGGCAATCTATACTTTTGTGTTGCTAACCATTTGAATTAAAAGTGTCATTATCATATAGTGAGATCACAACACCGGTGCTATGAGTTTGCAGCGCACCACACAGCGCAACTCATGTTAAGTGCTTTTGCTGTGCGTTCTGCATGATATTTTTTTCTTCCTTCATTCTCAATGCATCGCACGAGCCACCACTTGTGTCTGTGTGAAAGTTAAATGAGCCAGAGCTAAAGGTGAATCTAAAAACTGTTGTTTTTTTTTTGTGGAAGTGCTCCAAAGTTGTAGCCTGTTCAACACCAAATTAGATTTTTTTTTTTCCCCCAGGATGCTATGGCACAGCCCTTACACTTTGTTTCTCAATTTAGCCTAGGCAGACACAAAAGCTTTTTTTCAAAAACTAGAGAACTGCCTTGCCGTCTTCAGCCCACATCGGCAGCTGGTTTCTAAGGCTGCTTCTTACCTGAAATGGAGCCTCATACGTGACTGATTTGGAATGCTCTACATAGACAGCAACTCCCCACCTAGCGCTTCTTACATGTACACAATAAAAATACACACACAAATATTGGGTGAAATATTATTTTGTAGTATTAAATGCAATACGAGTTCACTACCGTTCAAAAGTTTGGGGTCAGTAAGACTTTTTACACATTTTTTTTTTAATGAATACTTTTATTCACCAAGGACACATTAAATTGATCAAAAGTGACAGTGAAGACATTTACAAAGTTACAAAATATATTTTGTTCTATTGATTCTATTCTGAAGGGTCATGGGACACTAAAGACCCTGGAGTAATGGCTGCTGAAAATAGCTTTGCCATCACAGGAGTAAATTGCATTGTAAAATATATTAGAAATGTAAAACGGTTGTTTTAAATTGCAATAATATTTTACAATATTACTGTTGGGTCAAGTAAATGCAGCCTTGGTGAGCATAGGAGACTTTCAAAAACATTCAAAAACCTTACCGACCCCAAACTTTTGAACAAAAGTGTATATAGTAGGTATTTCTTGTTTTGGATGATTTTTCTCACAGTTAAACCATTGCACTCAAGTGAAGGATGCCAGGAACGCTGCCTTAGAAGTTGACCAAAATTAGGCTTTTGAAGGGAGCATAATGTTGCTGCCTACCTTTTTAAACAGCCTTCACATTCAGAGTGCACCTCTGATGCCTTAAAATGCTGTCTAGGCAGCTTAGTAGGTTTGGATCAGAGCTAAATTATACATTTATATTCTCTGTCTTCTGCCACCTAGAGATGTTTGTCTCTCTTCTTTTTTTACTCTCTCCCTCTCTTTCTTTAAAGTCTATTAATGAATAGATTTGCTAGTGTGGTCGGACAGTTGGTTGCCTGGGTAATTGAAGCGATGGCTGTTTTGAAGTGCTAGTGTATGATCGTCTCCTCCTCTGCCTACTTGAATTTTATACACAGGGCTGCTTATTTCCTCATCTCCTCCTACCGCTTCAATACTCAATCAATCATGCACCTCAAACCTGGGCTATCCATCTAGTTTTAGTATTCTTTTAAAAAGATGCAGGGTTAATTCTGGACTTCATCTGACCTCTAGATCTTTAGTAATTCAATAATGCAATTCAATTTCCTCTCTCTCGCACTGATATCTCAATGAATCTCTCTGAATGAGTTTAGCAGCTACCGTTATTTTGGTCTGTGGACGATTGATCAAGGTTTTGACAAATTCGGCCCTTCAGAGTTTTTTTTATAAAATGACCACAGGAAAATATGAGATTAAGTATATCTTTTTCATAATTTCAGACACTGGATTCTCATGCCAGTGTCTATTCCATCACCATCTCTGGATATAAATATGGATTATTACCATGACATTCCACCCATTCTCTCTACAATGTATTATTTTATAGATAGCCACTCAAAAGGTTTCACAGCTGTTGAAAATCTGTTCTTGGCAAGCTTTGTGCCTCAAATAAACATCCCCTTCTTTCAGAGGCCCATCGTGTTTAAAACCCACAGGAACTTTGAGAAATAATGTGAAGTACATTATTCATGTCCATACTGAAGCAAGCCTATCTTGGTATCTTCTAGTTCAATGCTACAATCTCAAAATTATTTACATAGAAAAGTAATTAATCTGGAAAGTTTTGTCAGTTGAAGGATGGGGTTAAGCGAGTGGATGAATAGAGAGGGAAAATCTCTTGTTAGGAAGGGTGATTTGAAGACTGACATTCCACATAATACGAGCCATTGAGGGCAAGTAGAAATCAAAAAGACCTCCTTGGGTGAGTGGTTACAAGCTGGTCTCAGCAGCCAGGATCTGGTATAGGATGTAACAGTGGGACTTGGCCAGCCAGAGCACAGGGGAGAGAGAGAGATGCCACTTTTAGGAATGAACCAGAGCATTTTAAGAGCTGGCCAGAGTCTCTCAATCTATAAAGATTGACAGGCTTGTCCATTCCGTTTCAGTGGCCTGTGGAGGGATAAGGGGTTCGGAATGAGAAAGAAAAGAAAGGTGCTTTGTTGGTGCATCCTATTCCCTGCAGACTACACTACTTCCTGTCTCCATGGGCTGCCCATGTGAGCAGGGATGCTGTGATGTTGACTGTAAGCCATTACCACCTTCATTTTGGTGTTGTCTGTTGGCATTTGAAGTTCCTGGCACTTTGTGGATCCAGCTCACAAGGCATCACATAAAGAGTAAGTGCAGTGTTTGTTCCAAAAAGTTGACTGTCATTCAGGCCTGCTTGGAGTTGAATGGACAGGACTCATTTTCTCTCTGGAGACGCCTTAGGGGAGAATCCATTCTTTCTTTCTCATCATCTGTATTCACAAATTCAAGTATGCACGCTTTTCTTTGTAAACCGAGAAGACCAAAGTGATATCTCCGGTACAATATAACAGAGGACAAATTTAGTGTTTCCAGCAACACAAAAAAATTACAGTGTTTTAACTTTTATTATTTTATTTGAGCTTTTATTTTTTTTATTTCATTCAAAAAAAAAAATTTTTTTATTTAGCTTTAATTTTTATTTCTCTTTTACTTTGACAGTTTTAGTAATTTTAGTACTTTTAAATTAGAAATGTTGCCTTGGCTTCTAACTGAAATAAAGTAAGTTTAAGTTTTTATTTCAGTTATCAAAAGTGATTTTTTATAGTTTTCGTTTTCATTTTTAATAGCATTTCATTTTTCAAAGTTGGCTCAATTTCTGACAGAATACAACTCTGTATATGAATGTCTATGACTTACAGCTTTCCATGCTCTGTGTAAAAACAAGCATAATACTGAAGTGAGCACATGCATTAGGTAATCTGTTCATACACTCACTCTCTAAGGCTGCTCTGAAGTCTTAGTAACGCATAGTAACACACTCAGGAAGAATTTTAAAGCAGTGGGGAGGAGAAAGACTTAAAATAACCTTAAATGGTAATTGAGGTCGAGAATGTGTGGAAACTGAGAAAAAAAAAAAGAAGAAACAAGAGTCGAGGACAGTTCTTTCAATCAAACCATTAGTCAGACAGAAATAAAAATGTAAGTGAGCAGCCCACATCCTGAAGGCCAGTCTTCCCTCTCTAAATTATAGGTGTTAGGTGCACATTTAGAAAGTGCAGATGGGCCAGGCAGTGGCTGAGCTTTTCTAATGCAGTCACACACCAGCAAACATGCATTAGTGTAGTAGCTCTTCCATCTTTTTCTGCATTCCACCGCAGTGCAAACTCATTTCAGACATGTTACCGAATTACACTGTGTTGCAGTTTTGCTGCTTTTGTATGAATATCATCGCTCAGCTTTCTTTGAATTTCTCCAGACTTCTCGATCTTTAGGTGGCAGTGAAAAAGAAGGCGGTCTGTTGAACCACCACACATCCGTCATGCGCAGTCTTTGCTAAATGCTTGCCCAAGCCCAGGTCATGAAGAGAGTTCATGTGAACATGATCGATGTGCGGTGGTTGCATAGTAGAAGATTTGAACTAAATGGTTACCCTCAGACCCAGACAGGAACTTACAGAAGTCAAATATTGAAACTTTCATTGGATATTAATTGATTTTACACAGGAATAGTTCACACCAAAGTGAAGGTTGTTTCAAATCTGTATACCACACCATGGCCACTAGGAAGATTGTAAGAAGATACTTTGTAAGACGTCTCAGTGTTTCTTTTGTCCATACATTGAAACTCAGTGGCATCCAATGTTGTTTGGATCACATTGACTTGTATGGACAAAAACAGTTGAAACATTCTTCATGTTATATCTGTTTGTGTTCCACAGAAGAAATAAAAAGTCATACAGGTTTGGAACAATGTGGGGGTGAGTAAGTGATGACAGAATTGACATTTTTGGATTCAAATTTAACAGTCTCTACAAATAGCCCAACTTATTTTCAATATTGCAATGTAAAACCAAATGTACAAATTAGTTAATTAGATAATTGTAATAGAATAGAATAGAATATTGCGCATTTTAGCACAAGTGTCACTTGGTAGACGTGACCTCATCCTTAAAAAAATGATAATAATAATAAAATGCTGTGATACATTTTTTGTGTATATTTTTTTGTTTATTTTGTACAAAAAGTCTCCACTTGGTGTGTCCAATGTCAAATCTGTTCCTAAAGCAAAACCAATTGAGAACCACTGGAATACACGAGATAACTTTCTCTGTGTTTGTTAGTGGATCAGTGGATCTTGTCTTGAAGTTCTCAGAGCCATGGCTTATTATGAAAATGTAGAGGAACACACACACACACAAAGTCACATCCCAGGGAGTAGCATACAGTGAATCATATGTCCGCCGGCATCATTTAGCATTTAGGCAGGAGGAAGCTAATTATCCACTCCGTACTATCACTGCAAATGTCTCCAGCCTAACTGGGTATTCTCAAAATGTCTATGTAATTTGTGTTGGAGGAACTGACCCTGAATCGGCAAGAAGGAGCTCCTTCTTTTGGGTTTCTGACCTCGAGTCATGTTTAATGAAAGACTCCCTGATTACATTGCCTGAGATTGGGCTGCTGTTATCAAGACACCAAGCGTCCATCAGGCTATTGGCTTTTTTAGGCAGTTTGTCTATTGAACTGCTCAGTGTATCTGTGAAAGTGGAGTGTCTTTGATTTTCTGTCTTTATTTCTCTGTCGTGATAATCATGCATTTGTCCTACCCTGTTGTTTTGTCCACTTTTCATTTCGCCAGGTGCATCACAACACTGACAGGAGGAGATGCAATCAATTTTTACCCCATAGCTAATCTGTATCTGTCTGTGTTCGACTTTGTTCACCAGTGTTTTATGTGTAATTCTGTTGTCTATCTGTCATATACGTGTGCAGGTTTTGAATTACTGTATCAGCCGGAGGTGGTCCGACTCTACCTGTCCCTGCTTACAGAAAGCCAGAACTATAACACGCTAGAAGCAGCGGCCGGAGCTCTACAGAACCTCAGTGCTGGACAGTGGACAGTAAGTGTCTTCTCAGAACATTCCTGCACATAACAAATTTGGGAGAACCAGGAATTGGAAACTGATTCCTATTTAGATCCATTTAAAAAACAATCCCAGATCAGAATTATTTTCATGATATTTGATTCCACAGAGATTCAGGATAGGGCATTTTATGATGGACATCATCATAAAATATAGAAATAAAACATACAGTAATTAGAGCCGTTGTCATGACGACATCCCCATCTTATTTTCTTTCAGCTGTCCATGTGAATCTTTTGAGAACTTATAAACAAGCATTTTATTTCTGATTTTAATATAACTTTTTTTGTGGTATATACAGTGGGGCAAAAAAGTATTTAGTCAGCCACCAATTGTGCAAGTTCTCCCACTTAAAAAGATGAGAGAGACCTGTAATTTGTATACCTCAACTATGAGAGACAAAATGAGAAAAAAAAATCCAGAAAATCACATTGTAGGATTTTTAAAGAATGAATTGGTAAATTCCTCGGTAAAATAAGTATTTGGTCACCTACAACCAAGCAAGATTTCTGGCTCTCACAGACCTGTAACTTCTTCTTTAAGAGGCTCCTCTGTCCTCCACTGGTTACCTGTATTAATGGCATCTGTTTGAACTTGTTATCAGTATAAAAGACATTGTCCACAACCTCAAACAGTCACACTTCAAACTCCACTATGGCCAAGACCAAAGAGATGTCAAAGGACATCAGAAACAAAATTGTAGACCTGCACCTGGCTGGGAAGACTGAATCTGCAATAGTTAAGCAGCTTGGTGTGAAGAAATCAACTGTGGAGCAATTATTAGAAAATGGAAGAAATACAAGACCACTGATAATCTACCTCGATCTGGAGCTCCACGCAAGATCTCACCCCGTGGGGGTCAAAATGATCACAAGAACTGTGAGCAAAAATCCCAGAACCACACGTGGGGACCTAGTGAATGACCTGCAGAGTGCTGGGACCAAAGTAACAAAGGCTACATTCAGTAACACACTGCGCCGCCAGGGACCCAAATCCTGCAGTGCCAGACGTGTCCCCCCTGCTTAAGCCAGTACATGTCCAGGCCCGTCTGAAGTTTTGCTAGAGAGCATTTGGATGATCCTGAAGAGGATTGGGAGAATGTCATATGAAACCAAAATAGAACTTTTTGGTTAAAACTCAACTTGTCGTGTTTGGAGGCGAAAGAATGCTGAGTTGCATCCAAAGAACACCATACCTACTGTGAAGCATGGGGGTGGAAACATCATGCTTTGGGGCTGTTTTTCTGCAAAGGGACCAGGACGACTGATCTGTGTAACCGAAAGAATGAATGGGGCCATGTATCGTGTGATTTTGAGTGAAAACCTCCTTCCATCGGCAAGGGCATTGAAGATGAAACGTTGCTGGGTTTTTCAGCATGACAATGATCCCAAACATACCGTCCGGGCAACGAAGGAGTGGCTTCGTAGAAGCATTTCAAGGTCCTGGAGTGGCCTAGCCAGTTCCAGATCTCAACCCCATAGAAAATCTTTGGAGGGAGTTGAAAATCCATGTTGCCCAGCGACAGCCCCAAAACATTACTGCTCTAGAGGAGATCTGCATGGAGGAATGGGCCAAAATACCAGCAACAGTGTGTGAAAACCTTGTGAAGACTTACAGAAAACGTTTGACCTCTGTCATTGCCAACAAAGGGTATATAACAAAGTATTGAGATGAAATTTTGTTATTGACCAAATACTTATTTTCCACCATAATTTGCAAATAATTTCTTTAAAAATCCTACAATGTGATTTTCTGGATTTTTTTTCCTCATTTTGTCTCTCATAGTTGAGGTATACCTATGATGAAAATTACAGGCCTCTCTCATCTTTTTAAGTGGGAGATCTTGCACAATTGGTGGCTGACTAAATACTTTTTTTCCCCACTGTACACTACCATTCAAACGTTGTTGTTTTTTATTATTATCAAAAAAAATGTGTAATGTTTTTTAATGAGAAGTCTCTTATGCTTACCAAGGCTGCAGTAATATAAAAACAGTAATATTGTGAATAAATTTTTTACAGTTTAAAATAAGTTACAAATTGTCATTTTACATCTTTTAAAAATGTAATTTACACATGATCCTTCAGAAATCATTCTAATATGCTGATTTAGTGCAAAATTTTCACATATTTTATGTTATTATCTATATCAAATGAAGACGGCCTGTTCAGCCATCACACCATCGAACTCTGATTGGCCTGCTAGAGTACATCATGCAAATCCATAAACATTAATTTGTAATGTTTTGTTTTTGTCTGCTTCCAGTGCACCTTGAACACATTCCTAGTCAATACTTAATTACGAGTGTGACATGTCTGTACCACAGTGTTGTGTGGGGCTCTCTTTTCTCTTGACGCAGAAGTCAAGAGGAAATGCCCCTAATAAACACGCACGTCCCCCTACACCTATTGCAAGTGTAAATCCCATTAAACTGCACTGCCCTGATCCTGCTTCCTTTTCCATGTCGGCCCTGAAGTGCAGCTATGCATAAGCTCACAGCTTCTCTGTCTGGTACCGCCGCTTCAGACCTGCCTCATCTCTATGCCTGGTGACACACGTGTGCTTGTGAACCCAGAGTTCCTAGCTCATCACAAACCCCTGCTGTAGGGAGACGGGCATGTCATGTCTGTGGTCTATAAGAGGATTTGAGAGATTTTATTTATTAATTTATTATCTTTCCTACTTGTCTGCAAATGTGTTTCTAGGCTCACTACCATCTCCTAGTGGCCATGGTGTGGTATTGCAACAACTTAATTACTATCTCAGGGGCACTGGTTGAGGAATAGACATTTCTTGTGTCGCATAAAGGTTTTGTGATTCATGGGGTTGGAGTGAAAATGCACACAAGTCTAACGGGGAACAAATGGCTATTTACTGGATTGCAGTTTCCCAGAATAGAGGAGCTTTTTCTTGCACACATACTCAGACAGGCATATTCCTGTTCTGAAAGATTTGCCGAGCTGCATGTCTGGCTGAGCATAAGTTAACTTGACTTAATGAAATGAATGCAGTGGAAAAATGTCTGAATCACTGGCTTAATACAGTCTTTTCCTCTCATTTCTACAGTGGTCGAACTATATCCGGGCAACAGTGCGTAAGGAGAAAGGACTGCCAATCCTCGTCGAGCTCTTGCGCTCTGACTCAGACAAGGTGGTGCGAGCTGTATCCATCGCTCTGAGGAACCTGTCCATTGACCGCCGCAACAAAGACCTAATAGGCAAGAGTAGCATTTATAGATCATTAGTGCCCATAATGTTAAACACATATTTACATGATACTTAAATGTGCACTCAGAATTTTTTTTCCTTATTAAAAAGTTTTGCATAAAAGTCAGGAGTTAGTCATTTAAAGGGATACTCCACCCCAAAATAAAAATGTCTGAAATCACTTATCCCCATGTCGTTCCAAACCCCTAAAAGCTTAGTTCGTCTTCAGAACACAATTTAAGATATTTTGGATGAAAACCGGGAGGCTTGTGACTGTCCCATTGACTGCCAAGTAAACTACACTGTCAAGGTCCAGAAAAGTATGAAAGACATCGTCAGAATAGTCCATCTGCCATCAGTGGTTCAACCGGAACGTTATGAAGCGACGAGAATACATTTTGTACGCGAAGAAAACAAAAATAAAAAATTTTTTCAACAATTTGTCTCCTCTGTGTCTATCTGCATCACCGTAGCGCCATTTTGGAGAATAACCACTGAATGCAAGCAGCGTACGCTCTTCTGTGTCAACCGCTGTTCACGGATGCGCGTTTTTCGTTCAAATCAAAGTGTAAATACATGTAGAAAATGTATCCTTGTGTCGCGGTTGACAGAATAGCGTACGCTGCTTGTGTCCAGCGGATATTCTCCAAAATGGCGCTACGGTGATGCAGAGACAGAGGAGACGAATTGTTGAATAAAGTCGTTATTTGTTTTCTTTCCGCAAAAAAGTATTCTCGTAGCTTCATAAAAATACGGTTGAACCACTGCTGGCAGATGGACTATTCTGAAGATGTCTTTCATACTTTTCTGGACCTTGAATTTACTTGGCAGTCAATGGGACAGTCACAGGCCTCCCAGATTTCATTCAAAATATCTTAAATTGTGTTCCAAAGAAGAACGAAGTTTACGGGGTGTTGGACGACATGGGGATAAGTGATCATACAAAATGGTCATTTTGGGGTGGAGTATCCCTGGAACGGTCGATTTGTAATGTTTTTAAAAGACGTCTCTCATGCACACCAAGTCTGGCAAGGTCTTTGATCGGTATTTTAAGCATACAGTAAAAATAGTAATATTGTGAAATATTATTACAGTTTATAATAAAGGTTTTCTATATTTAAAAAATTAAAAAATGTAATTAAATCCTGTTATAGTAAAGCTGAATTTTCAGCAGTCATTACTCCATTACTTCATGGTAACTGCAACTTGCTTGACATTCTTTCAGAGCAGAATCTTACATTTTTTTATGTTATCATCTACAGGGAGTTACGCTATGAGGGACTTGGTCAGCAACTTGCCCAGCGGACAGCAGCGGCCAGCCAAGAACCTGGAGGAGGACACAGTAGTGGCCATCCTCAACACCATCCATGAAATCATCATTGACAGCTCTGAGAACGCCCGCTCTCTCATTACTGCTCAAGCAATCGACAAACTAGTGGCCATCAACAGGACCAGGTAAGAAGGGAACAGAGAATGGACCAAGATTATGGTAATGACACAATATATGGTCTCTCTTTGATCAGAGTTAAGCTATAATCACACTGTAAGTTTCTGATTTCTGCTCAAACCAGATATTTTGTGAAACTAGAATATTACATTTAAAAAGCTTTAACATTTTAACCTTTATTTTCACTTTTCATCTTTCTATGTTATAATTGATTTTTAGATCAAGCCAACTATCTACGGTATTTTCACTTCAACCAATTATGATTTCTTAAGGCTTGCTTAGTTCTGTATGTACACAAACAACAGGTTTTTGATCTGTGTAAACATCTTGTGTTAGTTTGGGTCCTCCTTAACTGGCAGAGAAAAACAGCAACAAGAGTTGCTGCTTTTTGAAGTGTCTTATTTTTATCACCACACATCTTTAATATATGCGTGTTAAAAACTGAATATTAAATGGTGCAGTGCTGTTGCTATCAAAAGCAGCAGAGACCTCCGGAGAGTGAGCCATATGTTAAACAAACAACCTCCATCCTTTCCACATGTGACCTCATTTAAAACTGCATGTCATTTATACCATTTCCGCCTGAGCATGATTTTACCCAAAACTAAATATTGATTGTAAGAGATTAACTTTTTAAAGAGTACATGCTAGACTGGAGAGTGGCTACACGGCCTCTCTCTATCTCTCTCTGACTCTTTGAAGTCGTGGGCTCCTGGTAATTAAGTGAGGATCACAGGAAAAGCTAATGAAGTGAAAAGAGAGAAATCTGTGGCCACAGGGGTTAGAGATTGGAGCCATAGTGACACTGCGATGCTGGGAGGGGGGGAATAGATGACTTTGAATTTGAGAGTTATTCCACTGGTCTCTGGATTCTGCATAACTCTCTTTCCCTCCATGTTTATGCATTGCAGCCAGTCAGCAAGGGAAACCAAAGCTGCTTCCCATGTACTACAGACGGTTTGGAGCTATAAGGAGCTGAGAAATGCCCTGACCAAGGATGGCTGGAATAAAACACACTTCCAAGTAGAGTGAATCATAAACGCACACAAACACTCTGATTTCTCAGTTATTCCTAAACCAAAGTGTAAAGTGGAGAAAGGTAAATCCCATGAAGAAATGTCCAGGTCACACTTCACTTTAAAATGTACAGAAAAACTAAGAAATGAACAAGAAAATATTTGCATAGTGAAAATTGAGTGTAAATGGAGTGTCATTTTCATGATAATCAAGCAGAATTGTCCCCCAAAATTCTCATGACCTCTCAAATTCAAAAAAAAAAAAAATCTTGTTCTCATTTATGTAATACATTGCTGAGTGGACACAATATTATTTTTTTTACAGTTTAATATTAAATAAATGATATTAAAGGTCACATAAAAATACTGAATATTATTATAAATATATTCAGTGAAACAAATACTGCTATGATGTATACTTCATTTATGCTGTATTTGACAAATGTACATTAATTCTATTATAAAAGTGTTCTTATTTCAAATGTCACACAGATTTTTCACATCACAGTATTTTTTGTTGAACGAGAACGATGGTCAAAATAATAGATCTCATTTCCTTGATGCAAAATAAATTTTTTCGAAAGAAAGTGAAATATGATTCAGACATTTCTTGATGGTTTCTGTGAGATTCACATTCTATTGTAACTATCCTTTGCATCCCTTACTGTACATATTTTATGAAGAAAGAGACCTAGTTGTCCTAATCCAAGTGCTTTTAGTGAAGGTTTGTCACTCTGTCCTGTGTTTCTGAAACATTCTCCTCTTGATCCTTCTCAGCCGATACCGACTGGCACTCCCAAAGGATCTAAGAGTTGCAAGCCTGGCTACGACGATACTACACTCCCCTTGATGGAGACGAACCAAGGTTAGCGTAAGACCCCAAACAGAGACTTTACACACACTTGATAGCAGCGAATCTGGGTGCTCAGGGGAGTTCTGGCAGTTCAGGTGCACCTGAGCGAGCATATCTTCTGAACTCTACTACTTTCTGTGTTTTAACACATGGCAGAATGCTTGATCTCTCACCCCCGCTGCTCAGCTGGTGTGTGCAGCTGCCGCATCTCTTGTGCTTTAATCGGTCATTTGAGTGGTTCATATGATACAGAATGATTTATGAGGATCAGACAGCAGATTAATGGGCCTCAATGTAGGAGCTCATTATTCATTCACTCTCAAGTAAAATGATGGTAAATTACTGCAGTGCTGCAATAAAAAGCACCATCCGTCCACCCAGGGCACATCTCATTGAGAGAGGAGTTAGCATGACAGCTTTGGCTTTTTTTAGATTTTATTGCTGCTGTTAGCATGGATGCTCATGACAGTGATACATTTGATCACTTCCATCAGTCCCATGCCATTACCTGCTTGCCTTACTGTGGAGAATTGAGCACAACAGTGACCGCCTATCTTTTCGGAAGCCTTTGTTTCAGAAGCATTTTTCTCATTCATTTTCTCTATAGCTGAATTAAAAATCTATAAAAGGTCTTAAACCAAACTAACCACTATGAACTACTCATCCGTGAACCATTCTGAAGGATTTTATCGAATCAGCACAATAAAATGTGAAACTTTTAACTTAAGATTGTTTCTGAGTATAAAATACATGTTTTAAAGGCCCATTCACACCAAGAACGATAACTATCAAGATAACTATATTAGCATCCACACCAGCAGACGATATCGTCTGTTTATTCCAAGCGCACTCTTGTCTGCCGCTTTAAACTCTAGAGCTCGTGATAGCAGGATTGATTCTGATTGGCTGTCAATGTTTTTAATCGTTCATCAGCTGGAAAAAAAATCATTCTGAAAGTGATTCCAACGATATCGTTTCTCTGTGCCTTTATCGTTATAACTGTGGTGTGGACTCTGCTAATCTTTAATATTGAGAACGATTTTTAAAACTATATCTTTATTGTCATCTTTATAGTTATCGTCCTTGGTGTGAACAGGACTTAAGTGTATTATTTAATCTAAAACGCAGTAAAAATGTAATATTGTGAAATTGTATTCCAATTTAAAATAACTTATCTATTTTGATATATTTTAAAATGTAATTTATTGTTGTGATGGCAAAGCTGAATTTTCAGCAGTCATTACTCAGTCTTCAGTGTCACATGATCCTTCAGAAATCATTCTAATATGCTGATTTGCTGCTCAAGAATCATTACTTATTATTATCTCACTTGAAATGGTTTGATTTGATTGTAATTCCTATGCTTTATGGTAGTGGGCGGTTACTGTTGAGTCAGATTGCTGCTGTTCTCACTTCCTTTGTCTTCTCTGATTGGTGTCTCTCACTTCAGAATTGTGGATAGTTTAGGATTTCACAGAGAATATTTTTTTGACATTTCGAGATTTTTATACTTAAATTGATATTCTAAAATTGAGCATGCGTATTAGTGATGTGAAAATCCAGCCTGTAAAATGCTTTTCAGGCAACAGAGGGTGTAGCGGTGGGGATGTGATACCTATGGATGAACTCGGTCCAGGTAAGACAGTGTCGGCATGCTCTCAAAAAAACTAAAAAATCTTACAGACTAATGTGGTTTTAAGAGAATACAAAACCATAATCCCTCTAATTCCATTTACCCTAAAATTTCTCCCAAGCAATGTTGTGTTTAGATTTAAAAGTAATTTTTCTAACCACATTTCTTTTTCCCTGAAGAGTTTCATTCCAACGCTGTCTGCAATACCCCTCTTTTAATAAGATGTTTGTAGTGTTGTTGTGTTTGGTGTGTTTTGGGCCAATGAAAATTTGAACAGAAGCACTATTGCTTGTTCGCTACAGAGTAACACCTCTTCATTATGGCGCCGTCTCTCTGATCTTCTCCACTGAAGCAGCATCCTCTCCAAGCCTGACTGACAATAATTGGACAGAGGCTGAAGATGGGGTGCTACTTTAGTGGGTAGAAGTAAGTGATGAAATGGCAGTGACTGTGAGGGACAGCTCATACACACGGCCTGCATGAACACACAAAACCCGCACAGTAATCACACACATCACATGCTCAGCTGTGAGCACCAGAACATCTGTGAACGCAGCACGTACGGGATGCTCCCAGCTGAAGGTTGAGGGATTCGTTTCTGTTTGTTTGAAGAGCCATGCTGAGGGTGCTGACACACCGATCATGATAACAGAGCTTTTCTGCTTTCTTTACCTCTCATTAGATGGCTATTCGACGATTGACCAGAGAGACAAAGTCTCCAAGTACAAAAGCAGCGACGGCTCATCTGATCTGCAGGAGCGGGAGCCGTTAAAGGTCAGAGCTGAAGTGTCAGAAGTGAGTCACGTTTCTACATCTGTTTAATCTGGTAGTGTGGTAATATCCTATCTGTCTCATTAGCTGCTTCAGGCACCAACACTGCAAGTTGTGCAGAGAAAAGAGAAATTATATATTAACAGTGAATTTGGGTTGGAGCCACGGTGATTTGTCTAATTAGTGGAAGGCTGCAGAACTGTGTTGCCAGATATGTAGAACAATAAGCAATCTGGTCTGAGCCAAAATAAGCGATTTGGTTCTCCACAACAAACCAAAGTGATTTTCACGCATTGGAAATGCGACCCATGACTGTCCATATTTATAAGCAACCTAATGAAAAACAATCCTAAATTTGCTTATAATACGTGGACATGGCAATACTGATTTTATGGCATCATAGATCCCCCTCAGTATGATGGTGTGATATATATATATCAGACTTTCAGATCACAGTCTACATCTATACGTTTAAGATATCTGTTCATATTAAGTATATTTAAACTTAACTTCCCCTCATACAGTCTGTTGTTAGCTCCATGTGGTGCTTAAAAAGATAATTAAATGTCAGCTTTGTGATTTTTTTTTAAAGTTATTAATGTAGAGATGATTAAGAAACTGCCTGGTGCTACTATTTTCCCCCTTTGACTATCATCTGTAGGAGAGGTCGACTTGCGTATCAAGTGCCTCTGCAACAGTAGATTGAGTTCTCTTACTCCTTCTTGACTTTATATGGATTCATCTCATATAATGAGTGTTATCAGAGTCCAGTGTGAGAGTGATTCACATTACTGTGTCTGCATTCGAAAGAGGCCACACTGTGCTCATAGATGAGCGTGTTCATGGACGCCTCTGCATTATTGACGACTACATTTCTGTACCATCTGTAGTCTGTCTCAGGATTGTGACAGGGCTTTGTATCTCAACCACTGCCTGCCATATTTCTTTGTTAGACTTTCCGAACGCTTTAATAGATGTCATTACAAATTCAGATTCCTGTCGCTTCGACTGTCAGAACGTCAACCGAACAAACAGATTCATTCTTTTCTATTGTCACAATATTTGAGAAGGGTCTGGCTGCAGCCTCGCACTTGCACTCTCACTCTCAGACTTGCATTCTCTGACACTTGCGCTTCCGCTAGCGACGTCACTTGCAGGCTTTGTTTCTATTTTTTTATTTTTTTATTTTTTTTTTTGAATCTCTCAACATTTTACAACAGTAGCCAGGTGGTGAAGACAAGAAAAAAGAAACTAAATTACAATGTCACTTGCAATCGCCACTTGCACTCTCCGATACCTGCGACGTCACTTGCAATCGACACAAATGGTGCGTGTTGCCAATGGAGACAAGACGCTGTGGTGGTGATTAAACGATTACAACTAATTTAGTACTATAACATACAGGGCCCTGCAAGAAAAAGACAAGAGTCGCAAATCCGTGGCCACAGATCAGCAGAATATGAACGCAATGCACAAAGTCTCTCGTTAAGCGTTTTCCTCCTGTAGAAAAACATAAACACTTAACATGGCTTAATGTATTAAGATGCTATTAAAATATCAAATTAAATATACAATTTATTAATATAATGAATATGTATATAGTATTTTCCTCCCATACCGCAAAACGTACGTGGCATAATGTGGCATAATGGACTAAAAAGGCCAAACTCAATATGCTCCTCTACATTATTAATATACATAACTAATATACAGGCAAGCAGGTGAGCTTAGAATAAATGCAACACGCACAGTTTCGCGTTAAGCGTTTTTCCATATAGAATAAACTGTCTACAGCTCTTTTATATCATTGTCTTTGTCCATTAAGCTACTTTACGTGTTTTATTTATAATGATATAATGATAAAGAAATGCACGTTCATAATTGCTGTTCTGTATATACTTTGAGTCAACAACAAGACATATAGGCTACTGTATTGTCTTTATCATCCGTTATTATACAACATTAAGCATTTTGCTTTATGGGAGGACAAGTACAAGTTTACGCGTTGTGTTCATAGCCATCTGTTTGCCTTCTAGTACATTATTAAGTAATAACTATATATCGAATTTTATCTTTTAATTGAACTTAATGTATCTCAATACATTACGCCATGTTAAGTGTTTATATTTTTCTACAGGAGGAAAACGCTTAAAGAGAAACTTTGCGCATGCATTCATATTCTGCTGTTCTGTGGCCACGGATTTGCGGGTCTTGTCTTTTTCTTGCAGGGCCCTGTACGTTATAGTACTAAATTAGTTTTAATCATTTAACCACCACAGCGTCTTGTCTCCAATGGCAACACGCACGATTTGTGTCGATCGCAAGTGACATCGCAGCTAGCGGAGAGTGCAAGTGGCAATTCCAAGTGACATTGTAATTTAGTTTCTTCTTTCTTGTCTTCACCACCTGGCTACTGTTGTAAAAATGTTGAGAGATTCAAACAAAAAGTAATAAAAAATAGAACAAAATAAAAAAATAAAAGACTGCAAGTGGCGTCGCTAGCGGAAGCGCAAGTGTCTGAGAATGCAAGTCTGAGAGTGCAAGTGCAAGGCTGCAGTTAGACCCTCTTGCAATATTTGGCAGACATTAAGGGTTTATTTCCCTACTAATACAATGAAGTTGCTCCCTCTAGGGGACCTTGCTGGCACAACACGCATGTATACCTAAAAATCATGCCGATCAAAGTTTTGTTGTTTTTCGGAATGGATCTTTGTTCAGTTCTGCATGCATTCACTTCAATTACTGTTCTCTTCTAACATTTCAAACTGTTTATTTTCCCCTTGAGCTTCCCCTGCTGCAAGGACTAACTCTGACCTTTCTCTGTGTGTTTAAACTGTTGGTTTTGCTGATTTGCACCCCTCTCCCATTGCTGCAGAATGACACAAATAGGAAACACTATATCAGGAGCAACAGGCCGACTGTCAGCCTGGTGGATGCTTGTGATGTAAAACCTCAGCCTGTTGACTCCTGGGTCTAAATGCATGCATGGTAGGTTTTATGTGTTTGATTTGGGTGTTTTATTGTAGTGGTTTTGTTCTCACCCATCCTGTTTATGAAATAACTCACACCCTTTTTTCATCATTTGCTCTGTCTAACCCAGAGAAGTGCATTGTCTGAATCGGTCGCTAATCTGACGACTGCATGTTCAGATCTTAAAACATCATTTTCTTCATGAGGATTGTGATTCAGAATAGATGTGAAGATAGGATCAAACAGATTTCTTAAAGAGTGGAGCATGATCTTGATCTACCTTTCAAAAGGTTGTTTTTTTAATCAAAAAACAGTTATATTTTGAAATATTACAGTTTAAAATAACAGTTTTTTTTGTTATATTTTAAAATGCAATTTATTCCTGTGATGGCAAAGCTGAATTTTCAGCAGCCAATATTTCAGTCTTCAGTGTTTTCAGAAATTATTCTAATATGGTCATTTGCTGCTCAAGAAACATTTCCTATTATTATCAATGTTGAAAACATTTGTGCTGCTTAATATTTTTGTGGAAACCATGAAACATTTTTTCAGCATTCTTTGGTGAATAGAAAGTTCAAAAGAACTGCATTTATTTCAAATAGAAAACTAATTTTTTTTACTGTCACTTTGGAACAATTGAATGTGTCCTTGCTGACTTTTTGCTGAAAGTATTAATTTCTTTTAAATAAAATCTCACCCCAAACCCTTGAACGCTTTTCACTCATTTTCTGTGGAAAGAGGACTAAAGGAAGAAACTACACTGTGTACACTCGTACATGTTCCAGTGCTGACTTCTCTGGGTTAGCATCATCATCGTCTGTTTGTTTTCACTCTCATGCTTGCCAAATATCTGCTCATCATCCTTGCTTTCTTCATCCCATACTGTATCTGTCTGGCAGGAAACCATCATCAGTTCAGTTCTAGTCCTCGAAACATGTAGAATTTAATCATGTCCAGTATTGTTTAAATCTGGTAAGTCATATAGAGAAAACATGTCATTAGTTTCAACATCCTAAAAACAATCCATCATTCAAGTGACATGCTCGCTTTCATTTGGCAGACATTATCTTGTGCATGTCTATAAATATAATCATGTCTTTGTTTGTGAACATATTACAAATATCTCTCATTAGAACGCACATTTTTATTTAGTCTGATAATGTCGTCTGATGTCTGTGGCTTTCCTGCCCTCTCCGCTGCAGGCTTAGCTAGCAACAGCGCCACATCTTACCACACAAGGATTTCACGTCACCACTGCCGTTAACCGCAGAGCTCACCGTGATGTGGACTCATCTGAAGACTTTTGCCTAAAAGAGCGAGAGAAAAATACAAACTTTCATTCAACAGCCAATATTTTGAGATTTCTCAACAAGTGAAAAGGGGAAAAAAGTACCATTTCTCATATGTACATTCCCACTGGACGTAGTGTACCCAGAACTGAGGATTTGCTGTCACGGAGCCAGAATGATGGATTGATTTGAGTGTACAGGAAGTGCTGTCATGGACGTGGACGTGTATTGGAAAGAATTGGATTGAGGGGTAAAAGGAAATAAGAAAAAAAACTATTTTTATGTCAAAACAAAAAAATATAATTTTTGCCTATATTATTTTTGTTGTACGTTTCTGCCTGATTACTGTTTGTTTTGTGGATTTGTTTTCCCCCGAAGTGCAGTGAATTGTGAATTTTGTTTTCGTTTGTTTTCATTTTGTAAAGTTTTAATGAAATTTTCGGTTTTCTAAAATAGTTGAGGACACTTGTGAAAGGAGGAAAAAGAATGTTTTTTTTGTTGTTGTTGATGTTCACAATGGTGTGGGGGCACATACAACGTCTGGGGGGGGGGTTCTATATTGAAATGCACGCTTTTGCAATTTCTGTGTGCTGGCTTTATAAAGCAACTTTAAAGACATATTATCACTGTGTTTGTTTCTTCTCACTTAGAACTGTTGTTAAAAAGCAGGGATTTACCTGCTTACAGTGACATCTGCTCATAGTGGAGCTGAGAGGAGGAGAGCTGCTGTGCTTTCAGCTAGATTTGGTCTGCTGATCTTGTATTCCCTTGACATGTCGAGCTGTAGAGGCATTCTGGGTAACACTGGCACTTACCAATTATTGCTTTGGTTTATTTAAAAAAAGGGTAATGAGGGGGAAAAAATCTATTTGTTAATATGTAGATTGTGCTACGAGGGAAGGTAGGGGGATTCACTTGCACCTGTTGTCATAAAAGTAGATTTTAAAAGCATTTTATATTTTTTGTTGTTTTATAAATGTATATTAGCTGCAAATATTAAAAAAAGAGGGCAAAAAGGTCACAATCATCCTTATAACATTGATAGATTTGAATCCATAACAGATTGTTCAGAGCACATTCAGTATTCCGTACACAAAGCATGGCCATGTTTGTATAAAAAACTATTAATAATATAATAAACAGATCATTGCTTTAGTTAAATGTGTATCAAAGGCTGTAGAGTCATTCTCATTGTCTTATTTATATTTGATATTTGTTACACCTTGTTTTGTTAAATGGAAGCATTTATTATCAGTGTTGTTTTTTCAATTGGAAAACATGTTCAAAATGATCTGATTGGTTGGCAAAATTTAAAGGAAAGACCAGAATGAATTTCAGAAGAGGAATCAGGGATAGATACTTCCTTTCATTTCAGCTCTTATGCCAGCCTTTCTAAATACTTTCACATCAAAAATGTATCTCTCGAGTATAACAAAATAACATGACAATTGTGGATACTCAAATGTTTCCACTGTCACTGTAAAGATATCCTGTGTTATATCATTTTTACCCATAACCACGTAAAAATGGGCAAACACTAAGATACCAAGTAGATCGACAAATTAATTTGTTCTTATTCCAGACAGTTTCCTGATCATGTGTAATATGCAGCACGCACCTAGTTTATCATCTGATTTCTGTCATGTAAGTCTATATCTAACTCTCTATAGCAAGGTTTTTTTCAGTAGTGTTTTAACAGAGACTCCTAATAAAAAATAAAAAAAACAGTGTAATCATTTAATTTTTAAAGAGGAAATTATGTGTACGTTCACGTCAAGATCTTTAGCCTTGTGTAGGTTCATTATTAATATTTGACTGTCTGTTCCTGACTGCCTTTTTGCAGAATACAACCAAAGGATTTTGGTACCGTGTAGTACAAGAGAAGAGGTTCCCAGAGTATGAATTTGCATCAGATTGTATATTTATAGAAAAACAGATGTTGAAATGGATTCAAGAGAAACCTACCTTTGAAGATATCACTAATTCAAAGCATCAACTCAGTACGGACAACGTGGTTACAAATGTTGTAACTATCATGTGCCTTAACCTTTTTCCATGTTAGATGAAAATAAGTGTTTTTTATATGTTTTATTGGTCCCTAACTGCTCTTTCTCTCTCTCTCTCTCTCTCTCTCTCCTCTCTCTCTCTCTCTCTCTTTGTGTGTCTCTTTGACATACAAACACACACACACACAACACACCTCCTCTCTCTGGCTCCTCCCACTTTCACTCACTCTTGTGTTCTCAATGTAGTCTAGACTGGTGGTGGGTTTTGCCTTGTATTACATTGTATTATAAACTTTTAAAAGGTAGAAACGTTAAAAGGTTTTGATTATATAGTTGTTTATGCTTTCCTAGCACTCAAGAACAATGCCACAGTGACCGAATGTATTGTTAATTTTACTAATACCCAGAAGAGAGAATTGCTCTTGTTAAAGAAAAGTACAGGTTTGTAGAGTATCACTTTGGTGTGTTTTCAATAAATCATGCCTGAAATGAGCATAGTCTGTCTGTTTCTTTTCCTTTAACCCCCCAACTTAAAATTTAAATTGTGTCATTTTGTAGTTTTGGACCCCATTGACTTTCAGTGTATGGCTAAAACAGTTGAAATGCTGTTCAAAATGTTATTTTGTGTTCCATAGAAGACAGAAAACCATGCCGATGACCTAAGGGTGAATAAATGATGAGAGAATGTTTATTTTTGTATGGACCATACTTTTAATACACTTTCAATCTTCATTTCAGGCAAATGATGCATTTACTAGAAACAGCTTGTCACATGAGCTTTCATCAGTAAACAGGTTTTTGTTTCATAGTCATAATAATTTAGTTCCTCTAGAAATCTCTGAATTTTTTACATTTGTACATGATTTAAATATTGATACTCCCTCTGGCTGTTTAACAACTCCAAGAGCGGAAATATTTATTTCAGGAATTTCATTTGGTAAAAACGGCAAAATATTTCTAACTTTGTGCATTAAATCACATCATCCAGTGTGTGTGCAGCTCCTGCGATGGCCTGTGTGATGATGGATATGTGTTTATGAGCCTGATCCCAGTCTTCCTTCAGCCCGGTGCTCTCAGCCTTCTCTACTGCATCTGCCAGGCCGGGGAAGGTGGGCACACTTGATGACCATATCACATGCCTGTGTGGTGCCAGACAGCATTAGAAGTGATTGCAAACAGGTGTGACATCAGCATGAACAAATCGAGAGTGGTAAGGGGAATGCAGATTAATATTCATAAGGGACCGGACATTAGTAGCAGGACATTTTAATAATGCTGCTTCATACCTGAAACCATATTGCTCTGGGAATGCTAGCGGGTCAAGGAAAGCTCTGTCCAGCAGCATGAGCTGGTCATTAATTTGACGAACCTTCAGGGGCCTGTTGTGAAGACGGAAGTTATGTTTATGCTGTTATGTACCCTTGACACCACAGCAGGTGGTTTTGACATCACTTTAACCCCGTAAAGCCTACTCTCAAATTTCTAATGCCTCTAAATTATCAACATGAGCAAAACTTTGCTGAAAAACCTGTTGTACACCATATTCTCCATAGTTTATTATTTTTTAGCAAGTAAAAGACCTTTAATTTTAAAAACATCCCCCTTCAGGTTGTGGTACACATGTCTTTTTTACTGTGAAATCCATAATGATTTTTATAAAGTAAATTTAAAAATAAATGTTATATTGTTAGTAATATTTCGAGATGAACACTTACTGGACTCGAGCCACTTAGGTTTACTTGATTATTCATACAGATTTTTTTTTAAATAATCATGTTAAAAAGTATGAAATATGTTCAGGTTTTTTCAGGAATGTTTTATCTTACTCTGCTAGGGTTGTAAAAATCTCAAAGAATGGCCATATAAATATCAGCAAAGACACCAAATTGCAATGTTTTGCTCAGTTTGGGCCTCTAAATAAAATTTAGATGTTTTTTTTATGAGCTCCAAATGTATCTATCTATCTATATACAGTATGTGTGTGTATATATATATATGTCAAGTTTGGTGGCTGTCGTGGAATAACTACACAGCTTTCTTCAAGGATTCTGGGATAGGAAAAAGTGCTCATTCTCATTGCTACTTTGACACTTATGTACTTCCATCTCTCTCACCTTGTACAAACATTTAGGTTGGCAAATTCCCCTAATGAATAACATTTCCCTCATCCAAAGCAGTCTGGAAAATCTTGTTAGCTCACCGATAGAGATTCCTTTAGTCGCAAGTTTTTCCTCAAAGATTGTAACCGCCTGACTGAGGTACTGCTCTGGACTTTCTGCATAGTCACTGCAGTTGAAAGGCAGCAGAAGACTGTCAGCCAATCGCAACAGTACGTTCCCTGCTGTCCTGGCTACTGCCTGGTGACTTGTGAAACCTGCATAATGGAAAGTCCTTTGAATTTAAATTAGAACCGACAAGAACTGGCAGACAAATATTAAAAGAGGGATTATAGTACATAGAATATATGATCTCATTTGAGAACCTCAGTATTCGGTTCACCTGGATCAATGTGTGTAGATGCGTATAGTCAAAGGTATCATAAGCTGTGTAGTAGGCTGGGTAGATGTGCTCTTGTTTTGTTCTGCAAAGGGATGGAGAATGTGTTCTTAATATTAACCAACTTTTTTTTATTCTAAATGTTTGATTGCATCAGTGCTGACCACATACACAATCATAATAATAGGAAATGTCCATAGACGTTATTCCAAGGTAGTGCATAAAAGCAGCATTATCACTTCCTGCTCCTGTCAAGAAGCCCACACTGAAAATACAATGAACAGTATTGAGAATTATTACTAGTAGTCATGGTATTGTAATCACCTTGTTTTAAAATATAACATCAAACCATGAGGTATATTGCGAGCATACTTTGGTATAAATCCCATAATTTAGACTGGTTCTGTTGGAAAACTGTATCCAGTTCTCATAGACTGATTTGGTTGGTCCAGGTGCATTTACCTGAAAGCACATGACTCATCAAAGCATTATGAAAGTCACATCTCAGATAAGGTAACTGATAAATGACTTGTTCCTCACCTGTTTAGAGGCTGTGAAAATGACACTGTGCTGCTGGAGAAGCAGAAGCCCTGAGCGTAGCATTAGCTGTGGTGGACATAACATTTCAGCAAGTAGAAAACGGGAGGAAAATTATATTCTATAGTACCGAACACTGAGATGTCCACATTGACGTTCGCCACAGTGCGCTCACTCAGCTTACTGAAGTACTCCTAAGAACGAACATTTCTTTTAACATCAGTATGGTGTTTTTTTTTTAGTAATGCTACTGATGTCTTTATCAACAGACCTCTGTGTATTCTGCAGATCCAATAAGGCCAAATTCTTCAGCTCCCCAACTGCCAAAAATAATGGACCGCTGAGGCTGCCATTTCCCTTTCAGGTAGAGATATAAATTAATATGATTTAACTTTTGTTATTCTTTCAGCTTGGAACTGACACTAGAATATGATGCATTGTTATATTTTTCTCTTTATTGCCTCCCAGCACTCATATAGTTTTAAGAACACTGTGTTATTTCCATTATACTCCTAGACCACTTTGTGTCACAGCAAATTACTTGATTTGGGTCACTACAACCAGCCCTACAGTCACATCTAATGGCAAAATCAGTTTATCTGTGAATGTCATTAGGTCTCACCTTCCTTCACCATCTTCCCCAGCACTCTGGTGATCTCCAGCATTACTGCTGTACCGCTGCTGGGGGCAATGGCTCCGTGTACCCAGCTGTCCCTCTGGTTCCCATAGACCACGTATAACACAAATACAGTTTGCAAATGCAACTGATGTGGTAAATTCCTCAAAATGTATTTGGTAATATAACAAAAAGTAAAAATAAAAAGCTTTGATAAGGCTGTATTTATTAGATCAAAAATACTGTAAAAACATTAATATTGTTACAGTTTAAAAGAGCTGTTTTCTATTCTAATATATTTGAAAATGTGATTTATTTCTGCGATGGCAAAGCTAATTTGTCAGAAGCCATTATTCCAGTTTGCAGTTATATAATGACTTAAGTGCCCAAATACTTTTTGGGAACTGTGTATATTAAGACAACATGTTTTTGTTTTTTTTTATTGTTGTTTGTTTTTTAATATGACAAATCTAACTTACCTGGCTCAACGCTACCTCGGATTACTCCCATAACATTTGCTGAATATTTCAGCCTCTCAGTGTTGTAAATGTCCAAGTGCACATTGCTGACAGAAAAAACATTATTTTAATTCTGACCAACATTATAACCTTTCAACACAAAATCATACTTGTTCAAACATTGCAAGATACCGCCATAAAGCCCAATTCGGTGGAGTGTTGCAGTGATGTTTGTCCTTCTGTAGATTTCTCCTATCTCCACATATGATCATGGAGCTCAAGTAGAGTGACCATCGGGTTCTTGGTCACCACACTAACCAAAGCCTTTCTCCATCAATTGCTCAGTTTGGCCAGAAGCCAGCTCTGGGAAGAGTCCTGGCTGTTTCAAACTTCTTCCTTTAAAGGGGTCATATGATGCGATTTCAAGTTTTCCTTCTCTTTGGAGCGTTACAAGCTCTTAGTGCATAAAGAAAATCTGTAAAGTTGAAAAGACTAAAGTCTCAAAACCAAAGAAATACTCTTGATCAAAGTTAAGACTCTGCCACACCCCCACATATCTACCTCACTAAGTGGAAATATTTGCAGAGCCGCCAAGGATGCACCACAGAAAGAAGGCATGGTTTCAGTCACCCTCAGTTAGTGTTGAAGCAGCCGTTTTTATGTCCAGGGAGATCTGTGTTTCTAGGTGAAAGCAAGAGCACTTTATTTGGCCTTCCGAAAGTCGTTGCATTTAGGAATTTTTAAGATTACTTGCAACAGAACAGCAATGAATTTTATGGACGACTGTTTCGTGAACATAGGAGAGGAGGTAATTCTGACTTGCTATGACAATCTGGCGCTTCTGATCAGCTACTGTTTTGTTATTAGTTTAAGATTTGCTATTGACTGTTCAAATGCGCATGTGTGTGTGTGTGTGTGTGTGTTTGTGTTTTGTGTGTGTGAGAAGAAAGAGAGAGAGAGCGAGAGAGAGCGAGAAGAGACAGAGAGAGAGAGAGAGAGAGAAGAGAGAGAGAGAGAGAGAGAGATGAGAGCGAGAGAGAAGAGAGGGAGAGAGAGAGAGAGATGAGATCACCGTGGAGCGCTGTCCTTAACGCGTGGCTTGTGTACTGCACACATACCAGCTTCGTCACTGTGTCTGTCACGTGACTCTGTTCCCCTTGCGGGCTCTGTCTTTACATTTATTTTGATTATGGTAAGGGGCGTTACATTTCGACGAGTGCTTGCGGTGTTCAGCCAATCACAATGCACTGGTTCAGCTGGCAAATCAGAGCAGAGTGCGCTTGTCAAAGGAGGGGGCTTTGTAGAAAACGAAGCTTTTGAGATAGGCGGGGCATAGAGGACCTACAATATGTACAGTATTTGAAAAATAATGTTGTTTTTGAACAACAAAGCATGTCAACATATTCTGTTACAAATACACAAAATAATTATCTTTAAAAAATCATCATATGACCCCTTTATGGGGTTACAGAGACCACATGTTTCTGTGCCCTTCAACTAGGCAGATTTTTTCTGAACTCTGTCCCAATGGCTGCGTGATGCAAACCTTTTTCTGAGCTCTACAGGCAGTTCTGTGACCACAGGGCTTTGTTTTTGCTCTGATATCAGATCAGCTGTTGGACCTTTTATTAAGACGTGTGTGCCGTTCCAAATCATACCCATTCAATTGAATTTGCCACAGGATAACTTCACTCAAAGTGTAGTAACATCTACAAGCAATATGAATGCTCCTAGATTCAATTTCAACTGTCCCATATAAAGGTATGAATACTTGTGCAATTAAATTATTTAAGTTTTTTATTTTTAATACATTTGCAAATATGTTTAAAAAAAACTGTTTTTTGCTTTACCATTATGGTGTATGAAAAAAGTAATTTAAAGCAGTTTAGCATAAGGCAGCAACATAACAAAACATGAAAAAAATTTGAAGGAAAAAAACATGAATACTTTCGCAAGGCACTGTATATTGGGCACAAATATGCAACATTTACCTGTTGCTGAAGGAAGTGTTCATAGACTACATAGACTGTAGGAAGATGTAGCTTTGAACCCTGTAAGTGCAGGTAAATGAACCTTGTCATTCAGCAGGGGCATCGTCCCCATCGAGCTCACTGTCACAGATAATTCAGTCAGAATTAGATGGAAACTAAATTCTAAAAAGGGAGTAACTAAAGAAAGAAAAGGTATGCTTAAATAGTTAAACTTACCAGATTAATCTTTCAGCATCTTCAAACCCTATTGGCTGAGCTGGAATTGGTGGAATACCTGTTTTGTCTTCTTTTGGTATTCTGTAGGTATCATCTACAAATGAATCCATTTACATATGTTGTTTATGTACCATGTGTCATATACCTTATATGATTCAATGTAAAAAAAAAAAAATAATAATAAAAAACCTTACCCTTTTTGCAGCTAGGTAAGGTGTTAACAAGTCCAAAGTCAATGTTGTATGAGCCTCGCTAGACGCCAGGTGGCGGCAGATACCAAGAGTAAGGGTAGGTTTCACTTTCTGACACCATTCATGTCATATGGCTCAGTATAGACCAGGGGTGTCAAACTCAATTCCTAGAGGGCAGCAGCCCTGCAGAGTTGAACTCCAACCCTAATTAAACACACCTGATCCAGCTAATCGGGTTCTTTAGACTTATTTGAAAACTACATGGTATGTGTGTTGGAGCAGGGTTGAAACTAAACTCTGCAGGGCTGCGGCCCTCCAGGAACTGAGTTTGACACCCCTGGTATAGGCCCAGCAGCCCAACAATTCCAAACTTGGCTGCATTTATAACCTGTTATTTTCATGCCACAGGAGAGTAAAAATGTCTTTATGCATTCAAGGCAATAAAACTATACAGTCTGGATCTATTCAGATATTTAAACTGATTTAACTAATGTATCCTCACTTTTTTAGATCTCCCTTCTCCTCCGTATCTGGTTATGGCGATTGTTCCCCTCAGATCCAGCGCTCTGTTGAACAGCTCATAGTCACTCATTTTTCCTTGGTTTGCATAGACAAGTTTTCCCTGCATATAAAACAGACGAGTCACTATATATTGGACTATATCACAGTTTGATTCAGACATAAATATTACTTTTATAATATCTACATAATAATTACATAATCTTATCAGCCTTTGATAAAGTTAGTGATAAAGTTACAAAAATTATTCAGTCAAGAGCAGTGAGTGATTTTGTCTTTTGTTGTTAACATTAACAATAACCAATAATTAATTAACATTGTTAACATTAACATTTGGTATGAAAGTGACAGGAGATTTTACCTGTTGTCTTTCAGTCTGTGTTAAAGAACAACAAAAAAATCACTCTGCTCAAATCTGCTCTTGACTTAATAACCTTTTCATATTTAATATGGATTAATATGTAAATATAATCTATCTCTATGACTTTATACATCATAGTATTTTGTTCCTGAATAGTAGCAGCTACTGTTAGTTTTAGGCTATAGCCTACCTGAAAAAGTTAAAGCACAGTTTGTTTCATTTGTATCCTTGTGCTATTGCTAGTAACTTGTTCATTTATTACTGACCGTTTGTCTTTATGTAACATTATTTATTCAAATGCAAGGTTACTTGAGTCAGAAAAAATGAAAACAATAACTTTTTTCTGGAGGTGTTTGTGTTTGCAATTGCCTCAAAGCACCGGCAAAGTGATTATGAACGTGTCGGGGGAAACGAAGACATTTTAATTATTTATTACTAAACTAGTGCTTTCTGAGTCAGTGTAGGGTGCAAAGATGAGGTTGCCGAATGCCTGACTCTCCATCTCCACATGGATGTGCCTTAATAGAAATTCACCTTTTCATACGGACTACAAAATTAAAGAATATTACAAAATAGAGTGGGCGAGTTTTCCTTATATTTATTTAGTTTTTCATATAAAAGTTATAATGACCTGTTTTGGTTATATTTACTATTAATTGCAGAAGGTGCGCTCAGCAAAAAGGACGCGAATATTGATGGTTTTCACGCTTAAGTCAAATAAAAGACCGCTTCTTAAACCAGAGAAGGTTTTTTCGAGTTAAAAAGTCATAATTGAGAGATATAAACTCGCAATTTCGAGACATATCGTCCCCCCCCCCCCCCCCCCTCAAAATTTGACTTTAACTGGTTTATATCTCACAATTCCTGTAAAACAAGTCCGAATTGGAGAGTCGCAATACTTTTGTTTTTTTTAATTCGTGGCGGAAACGGGCTTTCCATACCTTATCCAGGGATCCTCAATCTGGCCCACGAGATCCCCTTTCTGCAGAGTTAGCTCTAAAACCTACTCAAACACACCTAGTATACTAATCAGTGTCTTCCGATCATTAGAAGATCACAGTGAAAAAAAAAGCTGATTTGATCAGTGTTGGACTAAACCTCTGCAGCGCATTGGCCCTTCCGGGGCAAGATGTGAGGAACCCTTGCCTTATGCTATGGGGCTCTCTTCATTTCTTATTTCTTCTTTCTTTTTTTTGATTCCTCAATGTTTGCTAAACGTTCTGTAATTTATTAGTCCTTATATAATCCTACTCTCAGTTTTATGCCAGCTCATCTTATTAGTTTTTGTTAATAATGTTTTGTAAGCTTGTTGTGCGTTTTAATTAAAAATAATGAATCCTTCTTTTTTTTTTTTGTCTTAAAACGTGAAAGCTGTATAGATGTAAGCAAAACAGACAATTATATTTTATTGTAAAACCTGACAAAATCATGAAATCGAAAGGGACAGCATCCGAAGCCCGGCTTATAACATAACTAAAGAGAAACTCCCTGTTCACGAAATTCAAATCACAAATAATACTACTGATGAAAAAGAAGGGGTTGAATGATAACTACTTTCATTTACATATAACTATAAACTAGGATAAAAGTTAATCAGCGTGCATTGATTAACAGCATGTTGTAGCAAAAAAAAAAACATGTGCTTGTGCGACCAACTGAGAAGGTTAATTGCAAAAGAGCGACCAGTGGGAGGAATGAGTCTGGAGCGCTGAATTGCCCATCTCCCTCTGTCAATGATATAGCACCCCCTCGGCACCTGCGTTCAAAATTATCTGGCCAAGATACCTTCCTTGGGCCAAGTGCGTGGACCTTACACATGCATAAATATAAACCACAAAAAAAGAATAAATTGTATGTACAGGATGTTTTATCTTGGTTTTGTATTTAAAGGATTGTAGCAAAAGGGTCGGCGCGATTCTGTAGCCAGAGAGCCCGTAGTATGAAGTGTGTCCACACACTTCACACTATGTATTTTTCTAAAAGGTCAGGTATGCATCTTACTCTTAGATTTGTCTATGATAATTTGATGTATCGTATTGATTTGATATCTTTGAATTGGCTATGTAGATAATTGGCATAATACATATTTACCTGACTGATAATAAATTGTTACATTTGATCTATTCTGACTTACTCTGTAATTATTTCCTCAAGTAGATTAAGTGAATGCGTATCCGCAAATCTGTGACCAGGGTTACATGCATACTAGATCTCAGGTTTAGATGAAGCATGGGGCCCATCAGGTGAGATTATAGATTTCTGACTAACCGCTTGACCTTAGTTTATGTTGTACTCAGTTACGTTAACCATGTATATGATTTCAGAGTTAATTAAGTTGTACGAAGCTATCAGCTGTCGGGGTCTAGAAAAAGGTGTTCTAGAAAAACCGCTGATTAATGCTTGGAGTGTTAATTAAGTTGTACGTAGTTATACTAACTATCGGGGGCTAGACAAAGGGTTCTAGCAGAACCGCTGATTAATGTCTGAGTATTACATTGGTAACTGTAGGGGGCTAAACAGACCTACTATTTAAAGCATATTAAATAGTATTAGCCACAAACCTCTGATTAAGGGTCAAACTGGCGAGTTTAAGCGACGTATAGTCCTAATGAACGAGATAATACAAAGTAAAGAGTTAATTAGAATAATCGATTGTAAGAATAATCAGAGACCGACAAAACAACCAATTTGCCTTTCAACCTAAATTCGAGGTCATACTAAAATGGAGCCAGATTAGATACTAAAATGGAGTCAGACTTGAGTTAAACCTAAATTGAATAACTCTGCACGCTGAAAAGACTGAACACGCAAGTGACCTTCATCCACCACTGGATAACTTCCTTGGCCAAGTGCGTGACCTTAACACATGCATAAATATAAACCACAAAAAAGAATAAATTGTATGTACAGGTGTGGTATAGATGGAATAGGAATAGAATAAAATAAGTTGTAGGGATGTACTAAGGTTTAGGGTGATAAATAATTATAAGGTTATTGCACATACTGTACTTTAATTGCACAATGGGAGAACATTAACTGTTCATGAGGTAGATTGCCTGGGGAAAGAAACTGTTCTTGTGCCTGGCTGTCCTGGTATTCGGTGCTCTGTAACGCCGGGCAGATGGCAAAAGTTCAAAAAGGAGATGGCTTGGATGTGATGGATCCAGAGTGATTTTCTGAGCCCTTTTCCTCACTCTGGATGTATACAGTTCTTGGAGGGTAGGCAGGGGGGCACCAATAATCCTTTCAGCAGTCCGAACCGTTCTCTGTAGTCTTCTGATGTCTGATTTTGTAACTGAACCAAACCAGACAGCTATTGAAGTGCACAGAACAGACTCGATGACGGCTGAGTATAACGGTTTCAGCAGCTCCTGTGGCAGGTTGAATTTCCTCAGCTGGCGAAGGAAGTACAACCTCTGCTGGGCCTTTTTAACAGTGGAGTCAATGTGAGTGTCCCACTTCAGGTCCTGAGAGATGGTGGTGCCCAGGAACCTGAATGACTCCACTGTCGTTACAGTGCTATCCATGATGGTGAGTGGGGGGAGTGCAGGGGGGTTCCTCCTGAAGTCCACGATCATCTCCACTGTTTTGAGCGTGTTCAGCTCCAAGTTGTTAAGACTGCACCAGACAGCCAGCTCTTTAACCTCCTGTCTGTAAGCAGACTCGTCTCCATCCTTGATGAGACCGATGACTGTAGTGTCATCTGCATACTTAAGGAGCTTGACAGAGGTGCAGTCGTTGGTGTAGAGGGAGAAGAGCAGTGGGGAGAGGACGCTGGATGTGAATTTACCAGTTCTCACTAGCTGTTGCCTATCTGTCAGAAAGCTGGTGATCCATTGACAGATAGAGCTAGGGACAGAGAGCTGGGTTAGTTTGGTCTGGAGGAGTGTTGGGATGATGGTGTTGAAAGCGGAGCTAAAGTCCACAAACAGGATCCTCACATAAGTCCCTGTTTTGTCCAAATGTTGCAGGATGAAGTGCAGTCCCATATTGACTGCATCATCCACAGACCTGTTTGCTCGGTAAGCAAACTGCAGGGGGTCTATTAAGGGTCCAGTATGTCCTTCAGATAAGCCAACACCAAGTTTTGAAATGACTTCATGGCCACAGACGTTAGGGCTACAGGTCTGTAGTCATTAAGTCCTGTTATCTTGGGTTTCTTTGGGACGGGGATGATGGTGGAGCGTTTGAAGCAGGCAGGGACTTTGCACAGCTCCAGTGATCTGTTGAAGATCTGTGAGAAGATGGGGGCCAGTTGGTCAGCGCAGGTTTTCAGACAGGCTGGTGTCACACCGTCTGGGCCTGGTGCTTTTCTTCTCTTGTTCTTTCTGAAGACTTGATGCACGTCATCTTCACTGATCTGGAGTTCTGGAGGGGGTGGAGAGGGGGGTTGCAGGAGGTGTTGGTGGTTGTGTGGAGAGATGTTCAGAGCGGGTGTAGTGTTAGACTGGGAGTTTCACATCTACAGTAAAACTCATTCAGGTCTTCAACAAGTTGTTGATTTGCCTCAGTGCTGGGGGATGGCGTCTTGTAGTTTGTGATGTCTTTCAGACCTTTCCACACTGATGCAGGCTCATTCACAGAAAACTGGTGTTCTAGTTTTTTAGCGTAGTTCCTCTTGGCCACTCTAATCTCCTTATTCAGTGTGTTTCTGGCCTGATTGTACAAGACTCTCTCCCACCTTTTGTAGGCATCCTCTTTGGCCTGACAAACATGACAAAGTTTTGCTGTAAACCATGGCATATCATTATTGAATGTTAAATGAGTCATGGTAGGGATGCACATGTCTTCATATAAACTGATATATGATGTTACAGATTCAGTGAGCTCGTCCAGATTGTTGGTGGCTGCTTCAAAAACACTCAAATCAGTGCAGTCGAAACAGGCTTGCAACTTTACTACAGGTTTAACAGATTTAAGTTTATGCCTGTAAGTCGATAAGATGAACTAGGCAGTGATCAGAGAGTCCCAAAGCTGCTCGTGGGACAGAGTGATTTGCATTCTTTATTGTGGTGTAACAGTGGTCCTGTATATTACCGTCTCTGGTGGGACATGTTACATGCTGTCTGTATTTTGGCAGTTCACTGGAAATATTTGCTTTATTAAAGTCCCCGAGAATGATTAAAACCGAGCCCGGGTGTTGTTGTTCTGTCTCTGTGACCAGATCAGCGAGTTTCTGTAAAGCTGAACTCACGTGCGCTTGCGGAGGAATGTAAACAATCACGAGAATGAACGAGCAAAACTCCAGCGGCGAATAGAACGGCTTACAGTTAGAAAAATCTTCTAGATCGGAACAGCACATCTTCTTTAACGCTGTTACATCTGTACACCACCTTTCGTTTGATGTAAAAGCATGTCCCGCCGCCGTGCGATTTTCCCGTTGATTCTGCGTTGCGGTCTGCTCTGAACAGCTGAAAGCCTGGGAGACTCAACGTGCTGTCCGGAATGGCGTCATTTAGCCAGGTTTCCGTGAAACACAGAGCAGCAGAGTTTGAAAATCCTTATTTGTCCGGGAGAGCAGAAGAAGTTTGTCCGTTTTGTTGGGTAGAGAGCGGAGATTCGCCATATGGATGCTCAGCAACAGCGTTCTGAATCCGCGCTTCCTGAGCATCACGAGCACACCGGCTCTCTTCCCCAATCTGCGCGTCCTGAAGCGCTTGATCAACGCCACAGCTCCCCCGACAACAATGTCCATCAAAACATCCGAATAAACGCATCCATAGAAGATGTGTGCTGTGTTCTTTCCTGCCGAACTAATTGATGGATGTCCTAAATATTAATAGACGACGCCTAAAACTGCCCGCTGCCCGTCCCGCGTCTTAACTATGAATGAAAGGTCCCGAAGCCTGGCCTAGGGTCTTAAAAAAAGAAGTTTGCCTTTGTTGGGTATAGAGCGGAGGTTCGCCAGATGGATGCTCGACAACGGCGTCCTGAATCCGCGCTTTCTGAGCTTGATGAGCGCGCCGGCTCGCTTCCCCCGTCGGCGCGTCCTGAAGCGCTTGATCAGCGCAACAGCTCCCCCGAAGAAATTTTCAGTCCAAAACCTCCGAATAAACGAATCGCTGTAGAAGATTGTGTGCTGTGTTTCCTGCCTATGTTCAGCACCTCATCCCTGGTAACCCTGATCGGTTTGAGAACAAAAACAGAAAACTAACCAAAAAACAAAAAACAGTCACAAACACTGGATATCAAACACTGAGCTGCATCTGCGGCGTCCATCGCATGTATCACAGACTGATAAATACATCTAATAAAGCTTAAATTATTACTTATTACCCATCCGTATGTCACTGTTTTGATAAGCCATTGACTGTCCAATTGGACCGCCACCTTTTTTGCTATTTTTTTTAACTTTTTTAGTAATGTTCTCCACCAATCACGGAAACAAATTTAAAAAGACTTATAACTTTGTGCGTTGTCAAGGTCCCATCATCACATTGTGTCAAAAAATGGTATGCGACTATGCACAACGAATGAAAACTGCTCAAAGAGTTAGTTTGATTTATTATAAATACATATTATAGTTTTTAAAACAGAAGAAAAAACTGAAAATGATTAAATCAGAACTAATATCTCTATATATATATATATACTCTATATATATATATATATATTATATAATTGTGGATTCTTGGTGATTTTATTGGTCATGTATGCTGCACAGGGGACCCATTAGCCAAAGACTGTATTACTCTGCTAAATGCATTAGATCTAGAACAATATGTGAATGTTACTTGATCTTGTGCTGACATATGGCTTTTCTCTGTACGATCTTGAGGTATCTGACAATGGGTGTTCTGACCATAAATCTGTCATGTTTTCTGTTCCCTGGGTTTCTAATACTCATAAAGTCACTAAACTTACTCGTCAATCTAGATTAATCACCTCTACTACTAGCAAAGCCTTTTCATTCGCTTTTTGTGACGCTATTAAATCAGTAGATTTCAGTCAATGTGACTTGAGTGCAGAGGAGTTCCTTTTCAGGCTTAACTCCACATGTGTGGATGTCTTAGATTCAGTTGCTCCTGTAAAATCCTCAAAACTTAAACCTAGATCTGAGCCCTGGATTGATGACAACATGTGCTCTCTGAGGCAGATCTGTAGGAGAGCGGAGCGTAAGTGGAAAAAGGATCGGCTCCAAATTTCTTTTGAAATTTTAAGAGATTCATTATTCAAATTTCAGAAGGCAGTCAGAGCAGCGAAATCCAGGTTTTCAAACATGCTACAGTCTATCCCTTGCTTAAGAGGCCGAACCTAGATCCTTCTTTTTTAGCCAATTATAGACCCATTTCAAATCTGTCTTTTATTACAAAGATATTAGAAAAAGTAGTCCTGCAACAGCTACAACATTCATTTAGATGAAAATAAGATCTTTGAGGTCTTTCAATCAGGTTTTAGAAAACACCACTCGACTGAGACTGTACTTCTGAAAGTTTTAAATGGTATTATATTAACTGGTGACACTGGGGATCATGCTGTGCTTGTGCTCCTGGACTTGAGCGCTGCTTTTGACACTGTGGACCACGCTATCCTGCTTGCTCGCTTGGAGCACTGTGTAGGCATAAAAGGAAGTGCTCTTGAATGGTTTAAATCTTATTTCTCCAATCGAAGTTTTAGAGTTAACATTGGTGAACGCTTTTCTGAGGTAGTTTCTTTGTCATGTGGTGTTCCCCAGGGATCCATTTTGGCGCCTATTCTTTTTTCGTTGTACATGCTCCCATTGGGTTCTATTTTTAGGAAACATGGTCTGTCTTTCCATTGCTATGCAGATGACACTCAAATCTATCTGCCCTTAAAACAGAGTTCAAATGGTCTGGAAGCACTTATGTCTTGCCTGTCTGATGTGAAAGCCTGGTTGTCTTTAAATTTTCTTAATTTCAATGAGACTAAAACTGAAATAATTGTGTTTGGTACGTCGGATTCTCGTAGTACACCGTAAGTAAATCTTGGCGATTTAATCTCTTCCGTGAAGCCTTGGGTAAAAAGTCTGGGTGTTATTTTTGATGATGGTTTAAAATTTGATAAACAGATAAATACGGTGGTCAAGTCCTGCTTTTTTCAGTTTCGACTTCTAGCAAAAGTAAAACCTATTTTGTCTAGTAAAAATTTTGAAAAAGTAATTCATGCTTTTATTACATCTAGATTAGACTACTGCAACTCGCTGTATTTTGGGATTGGTCAGTCAGCCCTATCCCGCTTGCAGAAAGTTCAAAATGCAGCTGCAAGTCTTTTAACGAGTACCAAAAAACGGGATCATATTACACCAGTTTTACGTTCTCTGCACTGGTTGCCTATGTGCTATCGAGTTCATTTTAAAATTCTTCTCTTAGTGTTTAAATCATTAAATGGTTTGGCCCCTGCTTATTTATCTGATTTATTGACTGAACATCGGCCCCTCTTGTCTCTCCGGTCGTCCAACCAGAGATTATTATGCATCCCAAAGTCGAAGCTTAAATGCAGGGGTGACCGCGCTTTCTCAGTTGCTGCCCCTAAATTGTGGAATGCTCTGCCCCACTGTATTAGATCTGCACCTTCAATATCTGTTTTTAAATCCATGTTAAAAACCTACTTTTTTGACTTGGCGTTTTATCAATGAGACCTTTTCTACTGTACTGTTTCTTTTAGTAATTATTTTATATTGTCTTATTGAAATGTTTTTACTGTGCAGCCCCTGACTAGTGCTATATAAATACAATTGACATTGCATATTATATACATACTACCATATATATATATAATAAAAGATATATATATATATAATATATACTAATATATATATAACACACAGGCTCTATCTGTATTAGTCTTTTTTCAGTTCCTTTTTCCATTTCCAGAACGACTAAATCAGAATATTATACGTGTTTTAATCTACATATTATATATATATATATATCTAATATCCCTCTATACATATCCTCCTGAGAACCAGAAATAAAAAGCTTTGTGAATTTAGCATTTTTTCATGTCTTTTCATTGTTTAGAGCATAAGAAAAAAAAAAGGAAAAAATATTCATTTTTGAAAAATTATATTTTATTCCTAAGTTATGATATGTCCTCTGTAGAGGACACCAGGACTCAGTTTTTCTGAAAATAAAATGACAAGAGTAGACATGAGAAGGCAAAAACAATGGGAATTTTTTTAAAATCACAAATAGATTTTTAGGTTTCAGGATTTTTTTATGACTAACTTTGTTTAAGGATGGCTCTCAACTTTGTTATAAAATATATAACACAATGATTTGATATATCATTTTGCTTTATGAAATATGTGTGTAAAATTCCATAAACTGGTTTTCTCATTAAGCACAGTGTTATCTATACACTGTATCTAATTTGCATATTAAAGTGCTGTTGGGACTGCATGTTGAAAAAAGAAGTGTAATAATTGGAGTAGTAATTGGCCAGATTTTCATAATAATATCTAATATTTCATAAGAATATGGACATTTAATTTGTTTTCCTATTCAATTCTTTTGTCTCCCAAAATGTATAATAAACATGCTTTTAGTCCTGGTGTCCTCTACAGTGGACATGTATGAAATTATGTCCTGTTTCGTAACAGAAAGTCATATTTTGACTTGAATCCCCATAACTTTTTCCTGAGATGTTGATTTATGACAAACAAGTTGTCAATTCGTCACATTTAAATGATAATTACAAAATATTATCATATTTCCATAACGATGTACAATTTTATCACTAAATTAATGTCAGCCATTTTTAAAGACCAAAAGAGAGTGAGTGGTCATGGTGAAACATCCAATCATTTGTTATCTCTGGGAAGCCCTGAATGTGCTCTGTACAGGACGTCCAGACTTAAAACTGTGACATGTGAGGTCTCAGAGAAATTCACTCAAATATAATGTCCACTGCAGAGGCAAAACTCCATAGCTGGGTCTGAGGAGGATACTAATCTATAAGTATATATATATATATACATAATATATATATATATATCTATATATATCTATATATATATAATCTATATATACTGTGTGTGTATTAGTATCATATTACTATATATTATATCTTACACACCGTATATATTCTGTATTAGTCTTTTCAGTTTCTTTTTCATTCCAGACTGATGAGGAGAAAATCGATCTCGTGTGGGAGCGGCTGGCTGTTTGTCAGACTCATTTGTCAGACAAAAATCTCACTGATTATTACAATTAATGGCAAAATAACTCTTTGGAACTGTAAACTGATATTTCCTACTGACATAATACAGCAAAAGATAGAAATAAATATTCTATATATAATATACTATATATAGACTCTATATATATAGATCCTATATATATATTATATATTATATATATATTATATACTGAATATCTGATTTTTGAAATAATGTAATAAGCATAACCCAAATAATGTTGTTGTCTATATATAGATTATATATATATATATCTAATATATATTATATAAGTAGATTGTGTTATGCGTATTAACCTTATTTTTTATTTATTTCGTTCAAAATTACAGTAGTTCTGCCTATCTTTCAGTACAATCTTGCTGGTGGTATTTAAGGTTCAGGTTCAGTTCCACAGACTTGGGAATTGAGGGGGATCTGGCAACATGCGTCTGTTACCACTTTAAATGCAGTTTCACATACTGATCGCATTTATTTTATAGTGTTACCATAAATTGTTCTACAATTGTGTTTAATCCTACAGTCAGTGCAGCGCCTTTCATTTAAAAAACTACTTCCCATGATGCAAATGTTGATGAATTGTATTTTCACTTTCACATTCATTGATTCGAATGCTCAGCTTAGCCATAACCGGATTCATTTTTTGAAGACAACGAGGATTTTAACTGAAAAGCATAGTTTGTAAGTATTCTGTGATGTAAAGATAAACTTGAACTTTATCTCCTGCACGAGACAATACGTTTGGTTAAGCGTATAGCATGCGCACTGCGCAGTGCCTTTTCAGTTTTCATCGTACAAGGCCATCACCGAATGTAGAATGTTATTAATATTACAACTAATTTTAGCGAAAGATTATTTCCAACCCTAAATGCTATGCCTATCGCATCTGCCGTATCCGTGCTTTTGAGTCGGATCTTTTCAATAAATCGATTGAATCGGTTCACAAAAGCGGTCCTCAACGGTCTTTGGAAATGAAACTTTTACATGAGGCGATATACAGCGTCATTGTTCGACACTTTCTCAGTAAATTACTTTTAAACAAATGCGAAAACAGAACTCGTTGAAAATAATCAATCTTTTGCTGAGCTTATATTGTATTATCAGAGCTAATACGTTTTTCCCTTTTACAGTGTTCCCAAGTAGTACTGGGCAGCCATGACTCGCTTTGTTCTGCTTGTGAATCTCATAGTTCTGCCTGTTCACCTTTGGGCTGCAGTCACTCAAGAGCACACTTCATTCCCCACATCAGTCAATGGAGAACCATTCCCATGGAACAAAATGAGACTTCCAGACACAGTATCTCCCCTTCATTACCATCTCCTTGTGCACCCCAATCTTACAAGTTTAGACTTTACTGGATGGGTGCAGATCCAAATTGAGGTCCATGAAAACACCAGGACTATCATACTGCACAGCAAGGATCTTCATATCTCCAATGCAAGGTTGCTAGGTTCAGACAAAGGTCAGCTACAGGCCCTGAAGGTGCTAGAGTACCCATACTTCCAGCAGATTGCGCTTATATCTGATAATGCACTGCTGAAGAGGGGCCATGTATATTCAGTTGAACTGGAGTTTGCCGCCAACCTCTCTGAAAGCTTTCATGGATTTTACAAAAGCACGTACCGCAGCAGCAAAGGAGACGTCAGGTGAGAAACCTAAGTAAAAACTCAAGATTTTTAGCCAGTATCTCTTTTGTTATTATTTTGTTTTATAAATAATAATCCCTTCACATTCACAGGGTTGTGGCCTCCACACAGTTTGAGCCGACTAGTGCCCGGGCTGCCTTTCCCTGTTTTGATGAACCTGACTTCAAAGCAAACTTTTCCATACGGATTCGCAGAGAAGCAAAGCATATTGCCCTCTCAAACATGCCTAAGGTGCTGTTACAATATCCATAGAACCTCTATTGATCATTCCTGCTGTTTTCTGACTAAAACCTGAATAAATCATAATGCGACAAGAACTATTAATCTGCTGTGTGAAGACCGTTTCTTCTGTTAATCCTACTTTCTTTTTTTTTTCTTTACTCCAGCTGAGAACATTAGAGCTGCCAGACGGCCTGTTTGAGGACCAGTTTGATGTGAGTGTAAAGATGAGCACATACCTGGTGGCCTTCATTGTCTCTGACTTTCTGTCTATCAGCAAGATGAGTCTGCATGGAGTCCAGGTTAGAAGATGATCCGTCTCATACCATTAAAACCACAGAGTTAATAACAAAACCTTTAAGTACTGGAAGATCCCACCTCCATCATTTATTACTTTTTTTAACACTCCTCATTGCATTTTTTAATGTGAATTCAGATTTCAGTGTATGCTGTGCCAGAGAAGATCGACCAGGCAGAGTTTGCTCTGGACGCTGCAGTGAAGCTGCTCGACTTTTATGATGACTACTTTGACATTCCGTACCCTCTACCCAAACAGGGTTAGTTCCACGTAGGCATTTCGTCTACTACTTAAAATGCAAAGGACAGATTTCTGAATTCACCATTTATATAATCTGCTTTGTAGATCTTGCTGCTATCCCAGACTTCCAGTCTGGAGCAATGGAGAATTGGGGCCTGACCACCTACCGGGAATCAGCCCTTCTTTTTGACCCCCACAAGTCTTCTGCTTCTGACAAGCTGGGCATCACGATGATCATCGCTCATGAACTGGCCCATCAGGTGAACTTATGCCATCAATTAACTGTTTGTTTTTTTGTGTGTGTGTGTCATGGGATGTATTCTAGTACTTATTCTACTAAATGACATGTTGCTGTGGTTAATGAGTGAATTATTCATTTTGTGTCTGTTCTTGTCAGTGGTTTGGTAACCTAGTGACCATGCAGTGGTGGAATGATCTGTGGCTGAATGAGGGTTTTGCCAAGTTCATGGAGTTTGTTTCTGTTAACATCACCAATCCTGAACTGCAAGTTGTAAGTTTTTGTAAAATTGGTGGCCCTTGCTGAAGGACTGTCATTTTATTTCCATACTCACTATTTTAAAAACACTCAGCATGAGTTGGATGATAGTCTGTGCTAATATGAAGCCCAATCTTCTTTGTGCCACAGGAGGATTATTTCTTGGGGAAGTGTTTCGAGGCCATGGAGGTAGACTCCTTAAGCTCCTCTCACCCAGTGTCCACACCGGTGGAGAACCCTGCTCAGATACAGGAAATGTTTGATGATGTTTCCTATGACAAGGTGCATAATAAAACTTTGGAATGTTTTCTTTTTCTTGCTATTGAAACTCCATCAAAAGCTTAAAATCATGTTACAATGGTGAATGTCATTTCAGGGGGCTTGTATTCTGAACATGCTGAGAGAGCTCCTGACCCCAGATGCCTTCAAACTGGGCATTGTGAGATACCTAAAACGCTACAGTTACCAGAATACGGTCAATAGTAACCTGTGGGAAAGTCTGACCAATGTGAGTACAAATGACATGTGTGATGCAGATGCATAAAACTCTGCAGTAAACTGTGTAGGTTTTCTTATAATTCATTAGGTGTGGTCACATTTACAGTTGTTCAGTAAATTTTCATATGCAAAATCCAGTCATTTCAATAGGAATCCATGCAACTTAAGTTGGTTAAGCAAATTCGCCACATTGACCAACAGAAAGCTGCTTGTTTTATAAAAGACTTCTTTGTGAGCTGTGCTTCTTACTACACTATTGACAGTGGACCTTTTCAGGCTGCGAAATTTCACAGAAAGTTTGCTAATGTGACTGCAGCTTAAGAGTACCAGATCGAAATGTCTCATGATGTAGTGAGTGTTTTCGGTGTCTCTCTTTGTTATAGGTGTGTGACTCTGATGGTCTGGATGAGGGCAGAATGAAGGGTGATGAGTCTTGCCGGCGCTCAGTCTCACACTCTGGAGCTTCTGTGAGTAAATCATTAAGCTGAACTCTCTTTACCCTGTTTTTAACTGGTGTTGTGATGTATTTCTGTGATATTGTATCTCTTAGAAATGGCACTCTGAGGATGAGCTGGATGTTAAGGCTATGATGGAGACATGGACATTGCAGGAGGGCTTTCCACTCATTACGGTGGAGGTCAGAGGTCGCGAAGTCAGACTAAGTCAAGAGCGTTACCTCAAGAGTGATGACCCCTCACAAACATCTAGGTTCATTATTAATATCAAAGATCTACATTTTCTTCTGAATCCTGTTTAACCTGAGAGTGATTTTATATTTTTATATGATTTATTTAGGGTTTATGCTTTTGAAAATGTGCTTGCAATTGAGATGTATTACCAGTCCAAATAAGATGTCAACTTCTTGACATGGAATACGTTTTCTTGCTGAAAAAACAGTGGGGCAGCAGTGAATAATACTCAGCATGAATGAAAGTGAAAGTGACCCATACTCGGAATTAGTGCTCTGCATTTATCCCATCCTAAGTGCGCACGCACACACACACCGTGAACACACACCCGGAGCAGTTGGGGGTTCAGTGCCTTGCTCAAGGGCACCTCAGTCGTGGTATTGAAGGTGGGAGAGAGCGCTGTACATTCACTCCCACCCACCTACAATCCCTGCCGGTACGAGACTCGAACCCACAACCTTGGGTTACGAGTCCGACTCTCTAACCATTAGGCCTTCCCCTATTAGACTTCCCCCAAATGAATGAGATGAGTCTCTCAATTCATTTAAAAAAATTATATCCACAGAGATAAATAGTTTCCAAAATGAAATCGCTCACAGTAGCAAACGCCTCTGTCGTACAGGAGATGCATTGACACATTGCCAGTGGTCACTGTCGTTCATGTTACCACAAATCGTGAACTCTGAAAATGAATAACGTCCATTAGTTTGTCACAGCAAGTCGTGCTGTGTATACATGGGACTTTATAAAGATTTATTGAATTACTTTCAGACTCTTATTTTTCCTTTTTAACGCTTGTTTGTGAGTTTGGCTAAGTCTTTAATTCTTGATCTTTTGCCGCTTACAGCTTTCTGTGGCACGTTCCATTGACTTACATTACCAGCGGCTCAACAACAGTGCAACGCTTCCTGCTTAAGACCAAAACAGGTATTTGTTTTAATAGAATTTTCTAGTAATATTATGAATTTTGTTCTAATAGTATTATATAAATTGTTTTCATAATAATTTAATGACATTCATTTTCAAGTTTTAAAAAGTCAAATGTTTAGAGAGAGATGACTTTACATCTCTAAACAACACAAGGTCTGAAGCACTGATTTCTAACAGCTTTGGTGATTATGTCATGATAGACGTGCTGTATCTGCCAGAGGAGGTGGACTGGATCAAGTTTAATGTGGACATGAGTGGATATTACATTGTGCACTATGAGGGTTCTGGCTGGGATGACCTCATCACACTGCTCAAACACAATCACACGGCGCTCAGCAGCAATGACCGGGCCAGCCTCATCAACAACGCCTTCCAGCTGGTCAGGTCAGTCCTCAGTCATCTGCGCATGTGCTCTTATTAGTCAGTGAGAAGAAAATGTATCAAGAGTCAGACAAGTAAAATACAGCAGATCATTCCATAAAAGTGTTGTCAAGTTATCCATGTGTTCTGGACAGTGTTGGGAAGCTTCCCCTGGATAAGGCTTTAGACCTGACCCTGTATCTAAGCAAAGAGACTGAGATTATGCCAGTGACACAGGGCTTCAGTGAGCTTGTGCCTCTGTACAAACTGATGGAGAAGAGAGACATGGTGGAGCTGGAGAATCAGATGAAGGTCAGTGAGTGAGCATTCATATTTCACCTCCTAGCTTGTGGATTCATTCATTCAGGCTTGAAATCAGCCTCTTTTCAGTCTGTGCAATTCTGATAATAAAACTAAAATAGCTTAATAACATTTAATAATACATATTTCAAACATACAGTAAAAACGGTAATATTGTGAACTATTGTTACAATTTACAATAACTTTTCTTTTTTTAATATATTTTAATATGTAATTTATTCATGTGATTGCAAAGCTGAATTTTCAGCAGCCATTACTCCAGTCTTCAGTGTCCCATGATCCTTCAGAAATCATTCTAATATACTGATTTGGTGCACGTGAAATATTGGAAATGTGTTGTTTTAAAAAGGCCTCGGGCCTCGTTTATAAAACGTGCGTACGCACAGATTTGATCGTAGAGTGTGCGTATGCAAAAATCCACGGCAACGTTCATATTTATAAAAATGGTCTTTGACGTGGAAAAGAACTTAGTGCCACGTCAGGGTCTGAGCAGACGTACGCATTTTTGTTTGCCCGAGTGCTGCAGGTTTTTGGAAATATAAGCCTTATTGCCGCTTGTAAAAGATTTGGACTGTCAGGTGCTCTTTTATAAGTCAAGGACATTAATTAGACATTGTTTACAGGGCGGAGATCTGAAACTGTTCAGCTGCGCACAATTTCAAAATCATTGCAATTTATAGATTTCACATCTAAAAGAGAGGTGTACGCACGTTTTCTGTGCGTACGTTCGTTCTATGAATCACACGTACGCACTTTGAGAAATGATCGTAAAATCAAATTTAGGATTCTTTCTACGCAGTATTTTATAAATGAGGCCCCTTGTTGGTTGGTTAATTAAAAAAAACTGACCAACAAGGGCTTTCATCTTTCTTTCTTTTTCTTTGCTTGTTTGTTTTTAAAAGTTTATCAACTGTTTATCGTGATTATGTAAAGCATATTAAATTATCATTGTGAATGAAATTAGTTGTATAAATAAACTGGCCATGCCTTCTTCCCTGCTGTAGATGTGTAACAAATGTTGATTGTCTCGCTGTGGTCCAGGGCTACATACTGCAGCTGTTCAGGAAGCTCATAGACCAGCAGTCGTGGACTGATGATGGCTCTGTGTCTCAGAGGATGCTGCGCAGCTACCTCCTCATGTTTGGCTGTGTGCGGGGTCATCCTCCCTGTGTCAGCACCGCTACACACCTCTTCAACCAGTGGAGGGACTCCGATGGCAATATGAGGTTAGTGCTCATCGTCCATTTCTGAAATTTCTTTTTAAACTGTTACCATTAAGATGAAAACTTTGGAAAAGTAACAGCATGTTTTCTTTTTCCTCTTTAAATGAATGAAACAGTCAAGAGAAATGAATTATTTCGGACCTTTTTTGTCTTTCCATCCTCTAGTCTTCCCAATGACGTGACTATGGCTGTGTTTTCTGTTGGCGCCCGAACTGAGGATGGCTGGGAGTTCCTGTTTGAGAAGTACAAGGAGTCTATGTATGTCTCGATGAAGAACAGGATAAAGATGGCCCTCACGACCAGCCCTCTCGATCACAAGCTAAAATGGTGAGACATTCAGATAAACATCAGTTTAAGAAAATAAGTTTAATCACTAATGTCATCTTTCCTTTGTGTCAGGATGATAGAGCAGAGTCTGGTGGGAGAGGTGATGAAGACTCAGGATCTTCCATACGTTGTGACTTCAGTCAGTAAAAATCCTAAGGCCTACAAACACGCATGGGACTTTTTAAAAGCTAACTGGGACGCTCTAATAAAGAAGTGAGATGCTGATTTAATTAGACGCACAGTAGTGGTACGTTGTGAGCCCTTTAATGACTACAGACTTTTGTTTATAGGTTTGATCTTGGCTCACACTCTATAGCGCACATGGTAGTAGGAGTGACCAACCAGTATTCCACCAGAGAAATGCTAGCTGAGGTAGGTATTTATTTTTAGCCAAACAATTAATTGGGAGCTTTCATCAGTTGGTCTAGACCAAAAACATCTGATCCTGTAATCAGAAAACGTTATTATATTACAAAAGAGCGTGTTTCTCTGCTCCGTCAGGTTCGTAGTTTCTTCAGTTCCTTGCGGGCTGAGACTGGAGCAGAACTGAGATGTATTCTGCAAGCCTTGGAGAACATTGAAGAGAACATTCGCTGGATGGACAAGAACCTCCCCCTACTGAAGGCCTGGCTGCACAGACAGTATGACCAGCACAAAAATACAGAGCTGTGAAGCACTTGTACTGTAAAAGTCCTGGCTGTACACATTTTATTTTGCAATTTAAAATGATGCAAGAATGTTGATAAGAACATTGATGTGCTAAAGAGTGTGAAATAACTGTTTCTGAATTTGTGAATATGGGATGAATATTTTTGAATAGCTGTACCATTTCTTATAAAGGTATGATTTAACATTTCCGTCTGTCTCCAACCTTTAGTATTGAAATTAAATTAAGGATTTGATTACTTTTGTAATATCTTTTTTGTCAAAAAAATTTTTAGCAATCAATTATACAATTTGCAAAAACAAGCCATGCAAGTCAGTACAGTTTTGAAGGAAAAGTTTTAATTTGTTTAAACAGTTAATCTAAACAACTAGTTATGCACAAGTTTGTTTTTGAGTCATTGAGTACAGGCGAGTACATTAACATGGCATGTAGGGTGCAAAATATAGGAACAGCTGTCATGTTCACTCTATTACAATGCCATGGCTTTAATAGAAATAGGACACTGGAAACCAGCCAAAAAAATAATAATTCTGTTGCTGGTTTCATTTGGTCCAGTGAGACGCTTCTCCCCATAGGGGGCGCCCTTTTATACAGTTACAGCTCCAGCACAACAATGATGCAAGAAAGCCAAAGTAACATGATTCCAAAGAACTGACAAGCATTGGCTTTCATTACTTCAACCCTCAATAATCAGTGAGAATCTAAATCGGTGGTTGATGACTTCCTCTCTTTTTTTTTTCTAAAATCTCAGTTTCTACTTGTACTGAAGTTCACAGATGTCTTGTAGTCAGGCCATCTTGCATCAGGATGTCCTGTCAGTCTGCATACAGCCAGGACAGCAGTGCAGTGTGTCATGTATGAAGAGATCACACTCCACGCAGAACACTTTTTTACATGCTAGGCAAGTAAATACCTGCAGAGAGGAGAAAACAAAGAGGTTAAATGCCATTTTAAACAAGCCATTCAAAAGATTTTGAATCGGAAAACCTACACTTTTGTCTTTCAACTCTCCTTGGCAGGCCTCACAGAACCTGAAAAGGCATAGATTAACACTATTAAATAGGCTGAAATGAGACAGACAGAGGAGTTTTCACAGAGTGAGTGTGAAGCTCACCTCTCCCCCTCATACTCCTCCAGTGGGGTCTCCTGGAAGGCCTCCAGGGGGAAGAGGTGATGGAAGGAACGGGCCAGGTGAGGAGCGGAAACTAAAGTCAGACCTATACCAGAGAGAAGACACAGACTATGAGAACTGTAAACATCAATGCTCTCTGAAAATGAGTGTAAAGATTGAAGAACAGGGACAGGCTGAGCACATACCACACACTTTACACTCCACTGGCAGCTCGGTGTATTTGGCTCTACACTGTGGGCAGTAGTAGCCACCAAGAGTGAGTCCTGGCTCACCAGTGCTGTCTAGGTGCCTAAATATATTAGAAAATGAACTATAATTAATATTATTTCAAATTATAAATAATAGAATTATGCAATAAAGATACCATTCAAAAGTGTGGGGTCAGTAAGATTTTTTTAAAGTCCCCCTGTAGTCAAATATTTGATCTCTTAAAACTTATCTTTGATCATAAAAATTACATATTGAAATGTTTTTTCTTGTGAAAATAATTTTCTCATTCCTTAAAATAGCTTGAATGCAACTCTACACCCTTGCCTCATTTACAATACGCTGATCTATGAATATGCAAATTATTCCCGCCTCCCCTAAGTCACACACCAGCCAGCGCCTCCTGATCCACTGAACTGTAGTAAACGCAAAACAATGGCATACACGTATAATGACTGATAAAACTGTCTTTTTACTAGCGGACAACTACAGTCAATACTGTAACATTCGTTAAAGTTACTTACTTCACGATGTTGTGTCCTAAAATGCCTTGACTCGAATACAGCCATTTGTGATTCTCAGTGATTCGCCCGCGAGCATACGCATGTGAAGTGCAGACGCTGACGCGAAGGAGAAGTGGGTCTGAACTCTGGCGGGTACTGTTACACTGTTTGCCACAGGTTTAATGAAGTTAGTGGTTAAAATTTCACATTAAACCACAGCTTCATGGGTTTTTGCTTTAATTTATTTTTGGTTTTGTGCAAGTATTTGGTATATTTTGCATGCTAGTGATAGGAATCGATCCCTTGACGTGATTGGTTATTGGTTTGTGACGTAGCAAACCGAGGGCTGTTTCAAACCGTATTTCTGGGTCAGCCATTGGAAAACTACAGTTTTAAGGAGAAAATACTCAGCAATGGTGTTGATTATTAGATTGGCACATGGTTTGTCTAAAGGGATATTAAAAACGCCATATAGACAAATAAACAACATAAAAAACTTGATTGTCACTACAGGGGGACTTTAATTAATACTTGAATTCAGCAAAGATGCATTAAAATTGATTAAAAGTGACAATAAAAATATTTATAATGTTACAAAAGATTACTATTTCAAGTGACGTGGATTTTTAAAAAAAAAAAACTATATTCTACAAAAAAAAAGTAATAATATGTATCAGTTTCCACAAAAATATTAAGCAGAAAAACAATTTTTAACGTCAATAAGAATAATTTTTCCTGAGCACAATACTACAGTATATTAAATGATTTCTGAAGGATCATGTGACAAAAAAAATCAGCTTTGCCATCACAGAAATAAAATTACATTTTAAAATATATTCAAATAGGAAATAACCATTTTAAATTGCTTTAACTGTATAATATTACTGTACTGTATTTTTGATCAAATAATTGCAGCCTTGGTGAGCGTAAGAGACTTCTTTCAAAAACATAAAAACTTTTTTTTTTTAATCTGACTGACCCCAAACTTTTAAACAGTAGTGTAATATATATGTATATATTACCTATATAGTGTATAATGGTAGTGTAAATTATATTACATTTTTAGATTTAATATTATTAAACTGTGGTAAAGAGCATAAGATTTAAACTGTACTCACGACATGCTGAACGAGGGTTTGGCATCCTGATCAGACATGGAGGCTATGACATGCTGAGGGAAACCTGAGCAAATTATTATGCACAATAGAGATATTGTAAAAGATCACATATGAAAAATTGTAGCTTACACTAATACAACATTTCCCAGACATAAATCAGGACTAATCCTGGACTGCTTCACATTTACAGTGCAGTGAAGACATAAAAAACACACAAATTAAAATGACAAACAGCAGAGCATTCACAGTTCTACATATTTCTTCAATTCTTTGGCTAATTTTTGACTAAGCTTTCAGCTACTAGTAATAGGTGTTGTACTTTCAACATTTTATCTTATTTAAATTGTGTAAATGTGGTGAAAATGACTGTGTGATTACCCATGCGAATGAGGGAGCACTCTGAGGAGGAGCTGGCAGGAGGCGGCTTCACATGCAGCATCAGCAGCTCTTTAAAATGACTCTCATCCAATATTACATTGTAGGATCCTATTAGGCCCAACATAATTAGAAAACACAAGTAAAAAAACTATGTAACCATGTTAAGATAAGACTACCAACCTCCAGTTTCTCTTGTGAGAATGGTGCACACTCGAACTTCTGCTGACAGGCCTATCACAGACACTCTGATCTTCAAAGCATTCAGAGTCTGTTGATATATTAAAACATGATCACAAAGAAATCAATGTTCATCAAACCTTACTAACCCTTACAGTATGCAGCCATTAGCATTATTCACACTCACTTTGATAAGCTCATAGATGTTGGCTGGGTCACAGGTAGTAAGACTGCTGAAAATAACGAGGATCTCTTTGCTTGTATGAGCAGGCATGTGTCTGCATGAAAATAGAAATATGGTTATTGCAGTAAAGGGTTATGTAGATATTGAAGACAATGTGTATATGGTGAGTACAAGTCCAGTACTACAACCAAACTGTAAGCAACACTGTTGCATTTCAGTTCCAGATGGAAGCGCCACACACTGACTTGTGCCTTACTTGAGAGTCTGCATAGCCACGTTGAGAGAGTTGTAGAGAGATGGTTCACCAACACATGTGGAGTCCACAGCTTTCTTCAGAGCTGCTAAATGCTTCTTAGGGTTTCCTGGTAAGAGTAAAATACCGGTAATGTCAAGTGATGATTATGATAAAGAAAACTTCTCAAAACATGCAAACATAATACTAATGCATCAACCTGCAAGATCAGTGAGCTTCTCCGCCCTCTTGTTCTTGGTGGTAATGATCCCTATCTGTGACAATACAGTACTGTTAACAGAAGCTGCACACATTGTAAACACTCACAGACAGATACAGAGTCGAGTGCATTACCTGACTGATTGGATTCTGGTCAAAGTATTCCTCCACAAAAAACTCCATCAGCTAAAGAATGCAAAAGGAAAGATCAGTTTTGACAGATTTCATACAATGTTAGGCTTCCATACGCCACTACAGATGCAGTGCTACTAACCTTTAAGGTTGAGGTCAGCCTATTGGGCCTCAGGTCCTGATCTTCCATTGATCTAGATGAGTCGATGATCACAAAGAGATGCCGCATCTAGTTTGGTGGGAATTATATGCATGGTTATGATCAGCCTCCAATAACAAAAAATTATGCTATAACTATGGAGGACAGTAAAATGCATCTTACCATCCCAAGCCGAACTTGTCCATGACCCTCAGACACTCTGTAAGGTGACAGAGAGACTGCAAGTGAATATCAAAGCAATATACAATCAGCTCAAACTGATTTTTATATTTTGCATTTGAGCGCTGTACCTTTTCCTCTTTGCTTGGAAAAGAATGTCTTCCACAGAAGCTTTAAGAGATCCCGATTCATCCTCCTTCAGCACCTCCCTAAGAGAGACACATGTCAACAGCTCATTATAGCGTATGTGTTCTCATGTACTTTAGTAAATATTAGTGGCTGACAGTCTTGTGATGCCCCTTATTGTTTACTACTTGCCATAGTTACATAATATGCCATAGTTCAAGCTCTTGGACCTTACGATTATTTGGAATGACGGTATAAATAACATTTTGTAAAAATATATTTTATTAACAATAACCACTTTTTGGTGGCAATCTGACGTTAAAAAAAAAGCATTGAACATAATATTTTTAAAGTAAGCATAAAGCTCAACTTCTCACCATGTTCGTTCGTATCCTCCTTCCCAGCGTTTTGCTCTCTCTGGTTCTTCATCCATGATTTATAATTTTAACAGACTGTAAGCTTTCTTTATGTTATACAGTTAACGTTATTCCATTCTTCAGAAGGGTTTGTACTCTCAGATGTTTCAACAGATTTATGCATTCGGTCTTATCACAGAGACTCGTATAATTTTTCAAACCTTATAACAGCAAACACAGGAAAATGTCTATAAACTCGATTTTTGAAATAACGACACATTAATATGTAACTTGCTCAGCGGACTATAAAAAACAACCCAATTCAACCGTTATTTACTTTCGTGCAACCCTTGTCCGTCGATTCGTAATGTCCCACCGGTACAAAATGCGAACAATAGTAGTTCCGAGTTATTGGAGGGCCGACGTGTTCCCTATATGGATCCATAAAACATAAGTTTATTATTATCTTTTAGTTGCCCACTTTAATTAATTTAATTAACTAATTTAAATGAATACAAACAAAGACGTTTATAAATTGAATAGCTTTATTTTACTATGTACACAAATACAAGCAGAAAATATATACTGTACATTCAACACAATTAGCCTGCCACATTACACATTTTTAGCGATTTGATATAATTGTCTGAAAGAGCAAAATTATATAACTGATATAATTGTAACTGAACTCACACCCATTCTATAAGTGTTTAATTAAATTAAAAAACAGCAGAATAGATTGCTATTCCGGTGACAGATTAATCAAGAAGTTTAAAAAAATGAAGGTAAAATAAAAAGAACAGAAAATCCAGTAAGACATCATTATAACAAACAACATTAGAATCTCTTTGCTTGAAGATCCCTAAAACTACAACAAAAAGTGGTCACAGTCTTGTTCATTTTAAGCAGTGTCGGGCTAGTTACTCAAAGAATGTAATATATTACTCATTACTAGTTACTCATTTCAAAGGTAATATTGTTACTTTACTTATTACGTTCTGGCAACAGTAATTAGTTACACTACTAGTTACATTACTTTTTCTTCACGCCCCACAGAAGCTGTAACTGATCTTTCCACAAAAATTTCCGCTAGTGATTGATATAGACATTCAAGTAGAAGTGTTGTATTAATCTCATTAATTGTCATGTGTAGCTTCAAGCTAATTGTCATTTCTCCGTTACCCATATACAATTATATTTCATTAAGTTTGTAAGAAACTTTAATTATAGATATATAATGTATATAATATAATGTACCACATGCTGATCAGAGGGATGTGGGTGGGATGTAATGCCAGAGTAAAGTAAAGCTACAACTTTCACAAAAGTGCTCATGATCATCTTTTTTCCTGACAACATCAATATAATGTAATATTACTATCTGCTGAATGTAAGCTTTTCCATATTCCAAGCGCGCCTGCTGCACTGGGGACATCACATGTATGTGCGAGTCCTGAAAATTATGAAAATAAATCAAGGAGTTCTTTGATTGTTGGATTTCAAAACAGTAGGGTTGAGGCATCAAAAGTAACTAAGCTGTTTTATGGATGGTAACTGTAATATTATTACTGAAATCTTATTAGTAATTAGTTACACTACTAGTTACTGCAAAAAGTAATATTATTACAGTAACTAAGTTACTAGTTACTGCCCAACACTGTTTTTAAGATATACACTAACTTTGACTTGACTAAATGTCTGCGGCAAAAGATAAAAGGTTAAAAGGAGACTTCATTTAGCTTTAAAAAGTAAAACAAAATACTTCATTGATACCACAATATTTTGATCAAGCTTAGTTTGGCTCAAAAGCAAAACTCTTGTCATACAGCAGCCATACACTTCTTGATAATAATACAGTGATGCAAATGTTTAATACAGAAGTACAGATACAGTAAAACTCCTGAAAAAAAACATCATGTGACATAATATACCCTCCTGAGTTTCCATTGCCAGGTCTTATTGTCTGTGGTCATAGTCGCTGACTCTTCTTTTGATCAAGGACAGTTTTGTCTTGAGCTGTTTACACCTTTTCTTTTTCATCTGATAGTCTGCAGACTGTGAGAAAGGAAACAGGTCAGCATTTACCTTTGTATCATACACCTATATCATTTATTTTCTACTATAAACAGTTATTTTTAACAGCTGTGACAAATTATGCAATTCATGATATTCTAGTCTGAATTTTTTTTAAAGATGACACAAAGAGTTTACCTTCTTTAAACTTTTAAGCCTGTTGTATACATCCATGGCATCCTTTTTAGGGAATAAAAACGAGTAATATATATTAATGTAACATATATTTTAACAATAATAATTTATCAACTGGATATATACCAACAGATAGAGACATAATATTAAATGAATGCTTAATATCATTAAAGTGCTTTTTTTTTATGTGGAAGAGATACTGTGAAAACCAGAGATTAAGTGACCTTACACCACCCATAACCTTAAGCATGTGAATTATTGTGACAGACAGGCAGAGCTCAAACAGAGCTCCGCATATTAAGAGTCAGAAGATGGAAAGAGATCCAACCTTTAGAAGAACAGTTTTCACTTTATGGATAGCATACCATGAACTGTGGGCTGCCTTCCTGTGAGCTGTCCAGCTCTCGATCTGCTTCTGCCAAGCCCTGATTAATATCATCTAGCTCAGCCTGAAGACGCTTGTACTCCATGTGGTCTCTGTCAAACTCTCTCTTGTACCCAAGCCTCTCCTGCTCATTAATGACGGGAGGATACTCACTGAGAGCATGGCAGCACAGAATAGAGGTAAAGGGAAAAATATGACAAGAGTGATACCGATTACATAAAGTCACAGATGCTGAGTATTTTTTTTTTAAAAACGTGCTAAAATACTACCAGCTATAAGACTTTCCTCACCTTTCATAGCCAGTGTCCAGCTCATCTCCAGACTCTCCAGTGTCATAGTCTCTCAGTTTGCCCTTCATTCCACTTAAAGAGCTCGTCAAGTCAGAACCACTTTAGATAAAAAATAAATAAATAAATAACACCAATAGAAATTTTGTTAACTTGGGTGTGATATTTTTAAAATTTTAATTGTAACTGACAGAGTAAGAATAGCTTTCTGATTACAATAGTTTCAGTCAGTTCACATAATCAGTTTGTGAAACTGGTTATTCGTGTTCATGACAAAACAAAATCCACCAGGTCCTATTCATACAGCGACAAGATTTCCTGGATTCCTTCATTCCGTGGCACATAGTCTAGTGACTAATATTGAGCAGGCCAATCATTTTGAGCCAGTCTGTGCTTGCTTGGCTGATTAACAAAAGTGTTCATTCTGCTTACGGCATGACTTTGTGTACAATTTTAATTTGTTATTATTAAATTGCATGCAGATGTTATTATTTTAACCATTATAAAAAATAAAATAAAAAGTCAACCACTACTAATATAGTTCATAATATCTATAATAACCAAGCATATTCTAATACAGCAAAGTCCTATCAATGCAAAATTACTGAACAAAGTCTACAGAAATATGAAAATATTTTTCTACGCATTTGTTTTTGCAACAAAATTAAAAGTACTGAGATGACCTACCTTGGAAGGTAAATTGGTTTCTGGCTGTGAACCTTTGGCTGTGCAACACTGATTTGGTGATTGTGGTCATTGACAAAAGCCTCTGGATCTCCAGACACATTATTTACCTGAATAAAAACAAAGAACGTCATATCTAGACATTTTGTATAAAATAAATAAATAAATAACTTTACTGTAGGCAATTCCACATTCCATTTTTACAGTTTGGAAACATAATGTGCATTTAATAATAAGCTGATGCACTGAAACCTGTTTACTCTGGGTACAAGTCCTGTTTGTAGCCAACTTAACACTGAATCAAAAGGTGTTTTTCCAGAGTGTTTTTTATAATACCCCACCCCTCCATACAGCCTCAAAATATTTTCACAGATCATGTGGTAGTCTGTAAGTGTTGTTGCAGGCCTCTTTTACTTTAGCTTCTCTGTTTCCCCAACGCACTCAGCCTTCTTTTTGTACAGTAAATAGTCTGGACAAACATTAAAGCCAGGCAAAACCGGTTCCACCACTTCCACAAATACCATCATGACATAAAGGAAAAAATCTACCACTGCTTACATGTTCAATTGTGAAAGAACAAAGCCAGTGGAGTGACCTAATAACACTAGAACATGCTAATGTTTTTTTGGATCTAACAATTCCCACCCACCATTTCATAAACTTAAGTCACTATCAAGTGTTCCATGTGTTTCATCATAGAATTTTGTATCATAATCATGCTTCCAATCAAGTGAAAGTGCCTAAGAGGACACACCCAGAAACTAGACATAAAAACACCTCTTCATAGAAATCTTTCTGAAACTTCTCTTCATGGAAGAGTCTTAATTGCAATGGTCTAGACTCTAGACCAATGATACTGCTAAAAACAGTGGACCAATTATAGGCACCACGTAGCAACTCTTGAAAATAAAACAACATGCATCAAGAAGCATTCTAGGGTATAAATATGTAGTAGTAGAAGTACAACCTTAGTGCTACAAACAGTATTAAATTTCATGACCTCATAAATCCATGCTTTGTACTGAATGAAGAAAACGAACGAAGAACTAACATGAACAGGAAATGAAACTTATCTTTTGAGGAATTTGCTAGTGAAAATTCTTACCCATTCTCCGATGCCTTGAGACGTGAGGCCGTCGGTGATGGTCTTCATGTCATACCACAGAACACGCTCCCTGCCATATCTCCTGATCTGCCCTCGGGTCTTCACAGCGAAAACAAGTAAGATGATCAATCCGACCACAACCAGAAACCCAAGAACAACAGCAATGGCCTTGTAATGAGGAGAAAAAAAGAAATAATACTATAAATAGCACCGTAAATGAACAACAAAATAGAGGACTGGTTTGTATATTTGCATGAATCTCAACTAGCATTTCTACACAACAGAAATGTCTTAAGTTGTGTCTGATAATAGCCAACCTGAACTGAACAAATGTTGTTATATAGATGGCCTACTCCCTGTCAGGAGCACATGCTCACCTCTTCAGGCTCCACTACACAGTAGTGGTATAAATATTGATTGAGGAAGATCCCAGAGGCCTGATCTTGGTTCTTATATTGTGCACACATCTGCAAGATCTGATTATACATCATGGATCCAGATGTCTGAGAAGTGGGGTTAACAGCGACCAGGTACACAATGGTGGCGATGAGCATTAGTACAGCCAGGATGGCACTAATAATGATGGAGGCCAGGTAGAACGAGGGAGACTGCGCAGCGTTCTGTCTCGACACCGCCAAGATGAAGATGATGAGCACAGCAATAAAGGTGATTGCAGCGATTGCGATGATGAAGCCCTTGCCTGATTTCGGATCCATGTACGTGCCGCCTCCATAGCCGTAGCCTCCGAGACTCCCACTTCCTCCATTTCCACCAAGCCCACCACCACCACCACCACCATACCCTGCACCACTATAGCTGCCTCCAAGACCCCCAAGACCTCCAAGGCCCATGGCGCTGGCATCATAGTCCCATGCCAGTGTGGAGGCTACACAGGCAAACATAGCCACACACAAAATGATGATGATGATGCACAAAATCTTCATGACACCTGGGGGTGATGTCCAGCGGTAAAAGTGAAGCATTTCATCAGGGTGGTAAGAAGCTCTGCGATGGGTGGATCGGTGATGACTGAAATGACAGTGTGAGATAATATGGATGAGTAAAAGGAAAACGAACTAATTATCTTTTAAAACTACTCAGATCCAGGGTTATTATAGTTAACTAAAGCTAAATCTAAAACCATTAAAAAAACACTTATTTTAAATGTTAACTAAATCTAAGTAAAATATTTTTTTAAAACATAAACTTATGTTATTTCATATAGTTTTAAAGGCAACCTTTTAGTTTAAATTGAAGTACTAAAATAACTACAACTAAATAAACTAAAATAAAAAACTATATAGACATTTAAAAAGTTATAAAAATGACAAAACACAACAAAATCAACTAATTAAAATTAAAGTGAAAACAGAAAAAAAAAAAAAAGATTTGACTGAAAATATTAACATATATCAATGATACTAAAACAACAATGCACAGATCATAACACCATCAGAACAGGGCAGTAAGGATTCAGTGAAGAACACTTGTCTGTACTGACAATGGATGATTACATATGTTCTCTAATATGCAACTTACTGTCTGCCACCATATGCAGGAGGACGACTTGATTTTTTCGGCATGATGCTAGCTTCCTGGAAAAACTTCACAGGGTTGTCTGAATGAAATCTAATGTAAGAATGAAAAAATATAATTGCCGAATCACTACAATATAATGAAATAATGCACTGATGTTAATCCAGATACAAAGATACGAATTAAGATACAAAGTGGCCTTTTACATTACAGTTATTCGTGAGTCTGCAATCAGAATGATTTTTTTTTAAAATAATTGTTAGACCAAGGAATGTTGTGCTGTAACACCATCAGTTTAGCCAGTAAGATAAAGTCAATATCATGATTGCTGAGGTGACAAGTTATAAGTCTCTTTGTAAAAATAAGATACTTTAGGGCAAAAAAAGAGAGAGATTATTGTAATTATACATTCATTTCACATCTTTATTTTATTTTTATTTTTTTTAACATGGCTGACCAGAGATTGTTATGTTTTTCAATATAGCCTACTTCTGGACTCACAACATGTGGACTGTATTGCTGTAATTATGAAATTTTAAACATTTAACATTTAATTTGTAGCAAAGAATTATGAGAATATTATATCAACGTTTGAGATCAAGTTAAAAAAAACAGTACATCAGTACTTCAGTTTGATTAAGTGATTAAGATCAAATATTCTCAGAATTAGTTCACCTACACCTGGCATTTTACATAAATACACTCTTAAAAATAAAGGTGCTTCACGATGCCATAGAAGAACCTTTTTGTCTAAATGGTTCCATAAAGAACCTTTAACATCTGAAGAACCTTTCTGTTTCACAAAAGGTTCTTTGTGGCGAAAGAAGGTTCTTCAGATTATAAAAAAGTAAGAAAGAAATGGTTCTTTAAAGAACCTTTGACTGAATGGTTCTTTGTGGAACCAAAAATGGTTCTTCTATGGCATCGCTTGAAGAACCTTTTGAAGCACCTTTATTTTTAAGAGTGTAACCACATTACGAAGGTCTGTAGAAAATCACGCTTGTCAAAAAACACAAGACGCTTAGCGTACAACTATTTACATTTCTTAAAATTAGTTCCGAACAACATCCTTATGCGTATTAGCATAGGCGGATTAACCATATGGGCAATTGGGCAAGTGCCCAGGGGCACCACGTCCAGGGGGGCACCACGCAAATAAATGTTCTGCGGTAAAACAAGCGATGTATTCTCAAACGTCTATCTAGCTGTGGCCTATACATAGGCTACCCTTTCATCAGAACGTACCAAGTTCTCTGAAAGTTTTGTTAAAAGTTGTATTTTTTTCCTCATGCGTGAAACAGTGGATGTGCGGATCTATCGCCAGATTAACCCATACTGCGTGAACCCGTGCGCTTTCGTTTCGACGGCCATATATTACTCAAACAGAGCATGCAGTCGCGCAACTCCCGTCTCTTCAACTGAGATGCCTCGCTCATGGATGTGTGAATCCACTACGGAGCGTCAGCCTTGCGCTTTCACGTTGTAATTGTAGCCATTGGCAATCAAGAAAGGGGCAAAGTGTAAACGAGTGAGTTTGTAAGTTTTATTTTCAGTTCAAATCCTCACAAAACTATATGTAGCTATACAGTGCTTAACAAATTTATTAGACCGCCCGTCAAAAACCTGTTTAAAACTAAAAATTGTGTTATCATCGGGCAACTAACAAACTGAAACAACTAAATAATCTTTATTCACACATAATAACCAAAAACTCATAAACCAAAAATATAAATAGCTATTTTTTATTTTTTATTTGTATGCCCTGCTTTGTACCTTGTACAACTGACATTCTTGTCTGCATACTTTTTATTCACTTTGCCACAGCCTCTGTTACTGTTACTGACTTCCAAATAGTTTAGTTGTTCCCAAAGACTTGCTTTTGATTAAACTTTGTGCAATCTATTTTAGAATCATTCAATCCCAACAATATTCCATTTTAGCATTAGAAACACTTCTGTGACTAAAGATCTTACACATACTGGTGGATTAACCATTACAGAAACATAACAATGGTAATTTTGGTAATCACCAATAATTCGTTTAGGGCAGCTGTGGCACAAACCTATTGGGTGGTGGCCTAATTCATTTGTTAAGCACTGTATGTGTAATTGCAAACAAGACCATGCACTCATTGTTGCATTTTTGAAAACACCCTTTTTACACAAGGGAGTAAAACATTAGAAAATGTTTTTGTAAATTAAATATAAATGAATGAAAAATGAGCGGAGGACAACAATGACTCAAAAGATTATCCATGCTTTCTTTTCCCCCTTCCCCCCCCCCCCATAGAGTCTGAAGTGATTAACAGATTGGATTATTATTATGCCTGTAACAGTTGGCTTCACTAGTTATAAAATGTTTCAATTTGCTGCATACAGTTTAGATTTATATCACATCTTAGAACAGATTACACCTGTAAGAGGTGGGTTCACAAGTTATAAATAATTTATATCATAATATATGATATAAATATAATAATTTCAGAGTACACTGTAAAAAGTGGTAACCTGATGTTGTAAGGATTTTTGTAGCCTTGTTATCAGATCATTTTATTAATATAAAATTTTGCAAAAATTTGCAAAAACTCTAGGTGTCATTGCCCAGAGGCACCAAAGAGTCTTAATCCGCCACTGCGTATTAGTCAACACAACAATCAACAACGTGAGATAGAACAGGCTACAGTATTCAGCTGGGAATATTTCAAAACAAATGAGAAAATAGACAAATTAATCACTCACCCTCTTCCTTACGAAAGCAGTCAAAGCTGGTAAATATTTTGTAACCCTTCCTCGCTCCTTACAGAAGTATTTCACGGACCTGGAAGACGCTCAGCCTTCAGGAAACGCCCGCTAAATACTGCGAGAGTTTCATAGATCAGTTGTCTTTTACAAGACACATCAGTGAAACCACCAGCCTCCCCCCATCCTCACCTGCACAGGTGCAGCCCCGCCCCGAACGTGTGAGCGCTGCGCGGAGTGGACAGTTCAGATGCAAGACGCGCCAGGTTCATTTGCATAGCCTACATATAGTCTATGGCTTTCCAAAAATATTGTCTTGACACATTTCATCTTTAAAACTAGTTACTTTTCAGGCTAGGATCATTTTATGTTAGATAATTTATACTAGTAGTAAACTAGTAATTTAGACAATTTCTGGGGCACTTGGTCTGAAAAATCGAAGACCCCTGTAATAATTCGAAAACAACTTTTATCTTCTATCTCATATGCGCATGAGTTGCAAGTAATGTATAAGACCAATAGAATTTCTAATTGCCCAAATCATGAACGTGTAATCATTAAAAATCATTCACTCCAGTCAGCATTTAATTGGAAACAAACAGCAAGTTGTTCTTAAGTACTTTGCTAATTGTCAGTCTCCTTAGTGTGGCTCCAAACTGTAATGTAACTATGGTTTCAATTGCCACAAAAACAATAATAATTAAAGCAGCGTTGTTCTAGATTATTACACACCACATTAAGGATTAATGAGGCATACGGTTTGCACAAAAAGGTGAATGAGCACCTTTTCTCCCTAGAGTCCATTGCAGCTTGTTACCTGATACCTTCAGAGTTGTCAAGCCAGTAAGTTTAGCTTACTTTACTACAGTTCAACTATAACAGTAGGCCTATACACATAATGCTCTGAGCCATGTAGTATAGCGTGATAAGTATAAACAGACACATGAGAGGTGGTATGTTACTCGGAGTATAAACTACTAGTTCATTATTTTGTTGAAAAAAAATGTTTCCCAGTACAATGTGGAGGCAGGCCTGTTTATTTTATCCACTTCCAAAATCAATGAAAAAAAATTATGAAATTCGAAGGTAGAGTAACATGGTTACATTTTTTTACACAACACAAATGACTGTATAAAACACACAAAAAAATGAAAATTAAACAAGCAAAACTATAAATATACAAAGTAATCTAGGATCATTACAGAGATACTGCTATTTAAACAAATACAATTTTGAGAGCTATTTACATTATATTCTCCACTTAACTACAGGAAGCTCTAAGATTCCCCTGATTTCTTTCAAATTACCTACTTCTAAAATAAAAAGTATATACAGAAATATACAGTATATATTAATAACATTGCTGAAAGACATGTCAGAAATAAGCAAGGTAACATTTTCAGTGCTGGGTTTGACGTGGTATACTGTATGTCCTTAATTATACTTTCCTGCTTGAAATCAATATGAAATGATATCAATACCAACCAAGAGCAAACCAAACACTCTGTTAATCCCTGAAGGTATAGCCATGGACAATTTCCTTTGAGCCAGTTGCTTCTTTTCTGGGAACCTCTGTGAAATTCGTGATGAACTTTAAAAGTACTTTGGCTTTCTGTTTAACTGTAACCATCATTCCAGTCCATGACTTTGTCATACTCCTGAATTTTCTGCTTTATGTGTGCAAGTTTGTTCTTCAGATATTCACATCTCTCCCTTTTCTCCTGGTACGTCGGGTCCTACAACCAGAAACAGGTAAAGTAATCTTTGGTGTGCGCTCACACACAGACAGGAAGTATGTAAATATGTCAATAGCTCCACTGACATCCCCATAACATTTCCAGTTTTTCCGTTTCTACTGACTGTGGCACTCAAATGGAGACAGATACCATGTCATTCTTTTGCAATGACTAAAGAATGTAGAAAGGCAACAGGCAGATGAAGGTTTTGAAATGGGTCGAAGCAACGTGTAGGACATAAGGTCAACGCTTCCCTTTTCTGGGGAAAGTAAAATACCTAACATGTATTCTGTATATAACTTTAAAACTCCTAGAAGTAGAATAGATAACAGTATTAAACAGTACTTACAGCCTTTTTTCTGTTATACTCTTGAATAATACTATTGACCCTCTCTTGCTCCTATGGGAGGAAAACCAATTAATATCTCATTTTTTTCCTGTTTAACTCAAAAGATTTCAGATAAATGTATTCAGATAAATGTATAAAGGAACTGTACTGTGATTGGTCACCAGCTTTTCACCATTTTTAAACATCTTTGTGTCTTAACTAATTAATTTGAATGGTCATGAGATGTGACAAATTAATTTTCCAATTACAAATATTCTATGTAGTTTCTCAAATAACATAAGCTCATAAAAACTGCAAATGTAATAATAATTAAAGAATTTGCAAAATGCTGTTTAAAACCATTACCATTTGGGTGGAAGGCTGCTGTGGTAGACTCCTCATCAGAATATCCATTTCTTCAAACTTCTGTGTTAAGACTTGAACCTCAGCATGCAACTCTTTATATTCTGCATATTGATCATTAAACACAGCCTTGTATCGCTCCCTCTCCTCATCGGACCGGATTGTGGGATATTTCCTGTGAGGAGAAAGGGATGAGAGATTTAAAAAAGCATGAGGCAACAATAACCAGTCTTAAATGTGTGTGCTAGTTTCTGAACATCATTAAAATCGAGTTTATATATTGGATAAAATAGCTTGAATTAATTTTGGTTAACGTAAGCATTCTTTGAAACTCACGCCACATAGTCTGCAATGACCACAGGTTTGGGGATGTGGCCAGCAGGAATATGACCCCTTAAGATCTCTGGTTCCATCATAACTGGGTTGACAGGTGTGCCATCATAAGATTCTGGACTGGCCATTACTGGAGCAGTTTGGATGGGCACAGAGACACTTGAGCCGGCACCGATCTGATATTACAAATAGTACATTACAACAATGATTTTAAAATCTGAAAATGTTCTTCTTGATATTAAACTGCTTACCATATTGAGCGGAAGTCCTTCCGATTTCATCTAAATACAAATAAGAACAGAAAAGCAAGCAAATTCGATTTTATTAGCAAAGTCAGATTATTTACTGCTATTACTGAAATAGGAAAATCATTTTGAGCAATCATTATATTTATCTTTATGTTAATCAATTTCAAAGAACAAATGTTTGGAACTTTACATCTTGACCCATTCTCTCTCTGCGCATCCTTGCAGCTTCATGTCTCCACAGCTTCAGACACACGCCTGCTCCCACAAGATACAACAGCATGTTGAGAAAGAGAAAGATGATGGCAGCATTCTGCCCAGCCTCTGTTCGGCAAAACCCCGCATTGGGCCCAGCGTTGAAATGTGGATAATAGCAGAGACCTCCACGGACTGTGTCTCGCACATACACAATTGCAGCTGACAAGTAGAGCAATGCTAATGCCAAGTTTATCACACCCTCTGTGATTGGCCACCAGCTGGAGTCTAGTAGAATGGTACGATAATACATGGTCACTCCTAACACTACTAGAATGACAGTCACTATCCAGGCCATTCCAGCCACCACGATCACAAAAGGAGTCAAGGGTCCTGAGGGGTGGAAGGGGGAGAGTGAATGGGGGAGGGGGGGGGGAGGGGGGGAGGGCGCGTAGGAAATGCCACTTCCTCCATACATCCCACCCATTGCTGTTCCCCCATACATCTGATGCATGGAGTAACCAAACATATTAAACCACTCATTATCTTTGTGCACGTATGCACAGACACAAGCAAAAACAGCAGCCCCCAATAGCAACTCTGCACATCCTAAAATGCGCAAAAGTCCAGCCCAGGACTTCATATATGCGTAGCGCTGATTGTACTCCTCCACCTTCTCACTGTAAGTCATAGCCGTCTGCAAAGAGCGACCAGAAACTGATTCCAGCGGCTCCCCTAATAACGTTGCCTGCTCCTTCCTTGAATTGTAGCTGCCTCCAGACCCTCCATAAGGGTCTAGGTAAGAGCTGGGGGCTGTAGGTGACGGTGCACGTGAATGTGGAGGAGAGCACAGGACGCCTTCGGTGGTGGTGTTCACATCAGGTGGTGGTGGTGGAAAGGTCCATTTCTTGCTGCCTTGGTTGCCACTGGCTCTGAAGAAGTTCTTCACAGAGTCAGGAATGAAGCGTCGGATGGGTTTGATGTCCATGGCGTCATCCACCTGGTCTTCAACATCACTCGGGTAGAAATCTGGGCCAACAGGAGGGTTTCCAGGGAGCGGTGGTGGTGGTAAACTGTCATAGCTGGATGCTGCTACTTCACCACCAAGTGGGTAAGGAGCCTGCTGACCCCACGGCAGTGAGCCGATGGGCACCTCATCGTAGTGAGGCATATCGCGGACCCGATCAAAACGGGATGCTGACCCGTTTCCAAAAGACATGGGGATGGTTCTTAGCAGCTGAGTGAACTAAGGATCAGAAAGTTTATCCACATTATTATAAGGCCTTATGTCACATACATACTGACACATCACGTAATTTGCACATCTTTTACAAACATAAAAGTAAGGATTCATTGATATTTAAATTCTATCTGATATTAATAAGACAATAATTATTGTTATGCCATGGTTTATAACCAATAAATGATTAATATTATTTAATAAGTACATTTACATATTAAAAACAAATGTTTTAAATGGTTTAGTCAATGTAGGCATTACAACGTTATGATCTACACTATGAAAAATACACAATTAAAATATGTAGGCCTACATGTAAAAGTACAATTATATCGTCCATCTCTTCATAGAAAAAACCCCACTGCATACTAAAAAACTCTGAAGTCAATGATTGTCTTACCTGGGTATAATAGTTACATTGCCTCACAGGGTGAATTTAAACAGTGTTTTCCCCTTACAAAGCTCCCTGAAATAAAAATAAACAAGTGAGTTACACACTGATCAAACGATTTAAAAATCTAGCAAAAATGTGACTTTATAAAAAACGATGGCACAACATCTTTGTTGCATGACATGATCTTAACGCGGTTTGAAACCTGCCTGTCAACAAAGAACAGGTAAGAAATAAAACGGAACTAATGCATGCACGCTCTGAAATCATCCAAAATGAATAATCGCACTAATTTAGCACTGCGAGAGCGTTTTCAGTATCTACACTAAAGATGTGAGAGTGTAGACTACATATTTTAGCCTAAAATATATATATTTGATTTAAAAACATCGCTCTCTTACCTGGTACCGATAGTTTCACCTGTCTTCCGCCACTGGTGCTGCAGGACAGGTGAAGGGGAATCGATCACGTGACTTGTCCTGCCCCAGTATGTGATGTCACGATACAAAACCAGTTTCACAAGAAACCATTAGACGAAACACTCTACATGAAAAATCAGTTGAGCTATCAAAACAAACTGGAGTGGGGGTTCAATCTTCAACTGGCTGGCAGGAGCCGCCAGTGGCAAGTCACGTGACCTGTCAGTGTTTGGTGGCAGCTGCCAGTGGCAAGTCACGTGACCTGTCAGTGGTTGGTGGCAGCTGCCAGTGGCAGGTCACGTGACCTGCCAGTGGTTGGTGGCAGCTGCCAGTGGCAAGTCACGTGACCTGCCAGTGGTTGGTGGCAGCTGCCAGTGGCAGGTCACGTGACCTGTCAGTGGCTGGTGGCAGCTGCCAGTGGCAAGTCATGTGACCTGTCAGTGGTTGGTGGCAGCTGCCAGTGGCAGGTCATGTGACCTGTCAGTGGCTGGCTGGCTGGATGGCAGTATGCCTTAACAAGATCCACTGATCAGTCAGACAGCCGCAAGAGCGCTCCGAGTTTAACGCGTTCTCTACCACTCTCTCTACAAGTAAATATATTATTTTATGATTATTAATATATTCTTATGGGTCTAGTCTTTTGATTTGTCGACATTTTATAGAGGCTTATTGCAAATAAGGTGCCCAAATGGCCGTGATCTCAACTGTCAGCTGGTTGTTGCTTCCACTGGCGGATCAGTCAGACAGCCGCAAGAGCGCTCTGAGTTTAACGCGTTCTCTACCACTCTCTCTACCAGGAAATATATGATTTTATGAGTATTAATATGTTTCTTATGGGTCTAGTCTTTTAATATTTGTCGACATTTTATAGAGGCTTAGTACAAATAAAGTGCCCAAATGGCCGTGATCTCAACTGTCAGCTGGTTGTCGCTTCCACTGGCGGATCAGTCAGACAGCCGCAAGAGCGCTCCGAGTTTAACGCGTTCTCTACCACTCTCTCTACAAGGAAATATATGATTTTATGATTATTAATATGTTCTTATGGGTCTAGTCTTCTAATTTGTCGACATTTTATAGAGGCTTATTACAAATAAAGTGCCCAAATGGCCGTGATCTCAACTGTCAGCTGGTTGTCGCTTCCACTGGCGGATCAGTCATACAGCCGCAAGAGCGCTCCGAGTTTAACGCGTTCTCTACCACTCTCTCTACAAGGAAATATATTATTTTATGATTATTAATATGTTCTTATGGGTCTAGTCTTTTAATTTGTCGACATTTTATAGAGGCTTATTACAAATAAAGTGCCCAAATGGCCGTGATCTCAACTGTCAGCTGGTTGTCGCTTCCACTGGCGGATCAGTCAGACAGCTGCAAGAGCGCTCCGAGTTTAACGCGTTCTCTACCACTCTCTCTACAAGGAAATATATTATTTTATGATTATTCATATATTCTTATGGGTCTAGTCTTTTGATTTGTCGACATTTTATAGAGGCTTATTACAAATAAAGTGCCCAAATGGCCGTGATCTCAACTGTCAGCTGGTTGTTGCTTCCACTGGCGGATCAGTCAGACAGCTGCAAGAGCGCTCCGAGTTTAACTCGTTCTCTACCACTCTCTCTACAAGGAAATGTATTATTTTATGATTATTAATATGTTCTTATGGGTTTAGTCTTCTAATTTGTCGACATTTTATAGAGGCTTATTACAAAAAAAGTGCCCAAATGGCCGTGATCTCAACTGCCAGCTGATAGTCGCTTCCACTGGCGGATCAGTCAGAAAGCCGCAAGAGCGCTCCGAGTATAACGCGTTCTCTACCACTCTCTCTAAACGGAAATATATTATTTTATGATTATTAATATATTATTATAAGTCTAGTCTTTTAAACTGTAGACATTTTAGGGAGGTTTATCACAAATAAAGTGTTCAAATAGCCGTGATCTCAGCTGTCAGCTGGTTGTCGCTTCCACTGGCGGATCAGTCAGACAGCTGCAAGAGCGCTCCGAGTTTAACTCGTTCTCTACCACTCTCTTTACAAGGAAATATATTATTTTATGATTATTTATATATTCTTATGGGTCTAGTCTTTTGATTTGTCGACATTTTATAGAGGCTTATTGCAAATAAGGTGCCCAAATGGCCGTGATCCCAACTGGCAGCTGATTGTCGCTTCCACTGGCCACTCAGTCAGACAGCTGGAAGAGCGCTCCGAGTTTAACGCGTTCTCTACCTCTCTCTCTACAAGGAAATATATTATTTTATGATTATTTATATATTCTTATGGGTCTAGTCTTTTGATTTGTCGACATTTTATAGAGGCTTATTGCAAATAAGGTGCCCAAATGGCCGTGATCTCAACTGTCAGCTGGTTGTTGCTTCCACTGGCGGATCAGTCAGACAGCTGCAAGAGCGCTCCGAGTTTAACTCGTTCTCTACCACTCTCTCTACAAGGAAATGTATTATTTTATGATTATTAATATGTTCTTATGGGTCTAGTCTTCTAATTTGTCGAAATTTTATAGAGGCTTATTACAAATAAAGTGCCCAAATGGCCGTGATCTCAACTGTCAGCTGGTTGTCGCTTCCACTCGCGGCTCAATCCAGCCAGCCACGGTTAAACTGCGAGTATAAAGCATTCCCCATCACTCTCGCTGTATGAAAATACATTATTTTAATATTATAAATATATTCTTATGACTCTATTCTTTTGTATGATTGACGTTTTCGTTTTTTCCCCCAATAAAAGCAGAAATGAATGTGATCACGACTGGTTGCTTACTGCCGCTTCGCTGGACGCTCAACCAGCCAGCCGCTGCTGAGCTGCGAGTATAACGCGTTCCCTATCACTCTCACTGCAAGGAAATACATTTTTTATTACTATGACTATATTCTTATGACTCTATTATTTTGTATGATTGACGTTTTCGTTTTTTCCCCCAATAAAAGCAGAAATGAATGTGATCACGACTGGTTGCTTACTGACACTTCGCTGGACGCTCAACCAGCCAGCCGCTGCTGCCTCTCATTCCAAGGAAATCATTCTAATTTGTATGGATACTGCCACTAGTTGTAACGATTTTACAATTTATGTTATGTAATAACATTTGTTATGCAATAATGTAAAGCATAAAAATGCCTATTAAAACGTGAATTATCCCAATAACAAGAATCTTTCTCATAAAGTAATTTCAGCGACAACAGGACAAACTGCAATGCTTTTTAATAATTATATAAAAGAAAGCCAACTTAAACTCCATTAGGGGTTCAATCCCTAACTGACTGGCAGCACCAGTGACCATTGGCAGCTGGCAGTCTGATTCTGGCAGGTCACGTGATCTGCCAGTGGTTGGCTGCCTGGCGGCTGGAAGTCCACTGTCAGGAACCATTGATTTATGGCAGATTTATGTTGCTCTCCTTCCACTCTATACGGGAATAATAATATTATTTTTTATTGTACATCTGTTCATATGACTTTATTCTTTTACATATTCGATGTTTTATGGAGTGATATGGAACCCGTTCAATTCGGAGCTGAAAGTGACTGGCTGCACTGAAGCGGCAGTAACCCACCAGTCCGGATCACGGTCATTTGAACACTTTATTTGTGATAAACCTCCCTAAAATGTCCACAGTTTAAAAGACTAGACTTATAATAATATATTAATAATCATAAAATAATATAGTTAATTGCAGAGACAGTGGTAGGGAACGCGTTAAACTCGGAGCGCTCTTGCGTCTGGCCGATTGAGCAGCCAGTGCAAGTGGCAATAACCTGCCAGTCTGGATCACGGTCATTTGAACACTTTATTTGGGATAAACCTCCCTAAAATGCCAAACATGTTAAAGAATAGACTAATAAGAATACATTCATAAGCATACAATATTATATTTCCTTGCAGAGAGAGTGGTAGAGAACGTGTTATACTGGCAGCTTCATAGCGGCTGGCTGGACTAAAGTGTCAGTAACCCACCAGTCGGGATAACAGTTATTTGACCACTTTAATCGGGATAAACCTCCCTAAAACGTATATCATATAAAATGATAGATTAATATGAATATAGCCTATACATAATAATAAAATTATTTATTTTCTTGCAACGGGAGTGGTAGAACGCGATAATTTTTAAGTTTAACAGTGACTGGCTGGATGAGCGGCCAGCGAAGTGTCAGTAACCCACCAGTCAGGATCACGTCTTTAATCGGGATGAATCTTCCTTAAACATCAATCATATAAATAATAGATTCACACGAATGCATTAATAATAATAAAAAAATGAATTAAATTGTAGTGAGAGTCATATGGAACGCGTTAAACTCGCAGCTCAATAGCAGCTGGCTAGACTGAAGAGTAGGCAACCCACCAGTCGGGATCACTATCATTTGACCACTTAAATCAGGATAAACCCCCCTAAACCGTATATATCTTAAAGAATAGATTCATGAGAATATATTAATAATAATATTAATGTATTTCCTTGCAGCTAGAGTGGTAGAGAACGCTTCAAAATTAGAGCTCAATTGCCACTGGCTGGACTGAGTGGCCAGAGAAGCGTCAGACCCACCAGTCGGTGTTACGGCCATTTGTCTCCTTTATTCAGGATAAACCTCCCTTATACGCCTATGATATTAAAGAGTACATTCATAAGAATACATTAATAATAATAAAACAATTAATTTCATTGCATTAAGAGTCGTTAAACTGGCAGCTGGCTGGACGGAAGCGGCAGTAACCCACCAACCGGGATCACGGCCATTAGACTACTAATTAAACCTCCTTAAACCTATATTATATTAAAAATACGTTCAAAAGAACATATTCACAATAATAAAATTATGCATTTCCTTGCAGCAGGAGTGGTGGGGAATGCATAGGCATACTCATAGCTTAAAAAGTCTGACTGGAGGAAATTGTTATAGGAGGACATGAACGCAAATAATATATTGACTCAAAGTTGTTTACAAAAAAAATGTAGAAATAACAAAAATAAAATCAGAATTATTTCCTTGGAATGAGAGGCAGCAGAGGCTGGCTGGTTGAGCGTCCAACAAAGCGTCAGTAAGCAACCTGCTTTAGTTGGGGAAAAAAAACTAAAAGGTCAAGAGTCATAAAAATATATTAATAATAAAATAGTGTATTTCCTTGCAGGGCGAGAGATAGGGTAGGCGTTCTACTGGCAGATCTACAGCGGCTGCCTGAAGCTGCCAGCCAGCCACTGGCAGGTCACGTGACCTGCCAGAATCAGACTGGCAGCTGCCACCAGCCACTGGCAGCTGCCAGAATCAGACTGGCAGCTGCCACCAGCCACTGGCAGCTGCCAGAATCAGACTGGCAGCTGCCACCAGCCACTGGCAGCTGCCAGAATCAGACTGGCAGCTGCCACCAGCCACTGGCAGGTCACATGACCTGTCAGTGGCGGCTCCTGCCAGCCAGTTGAAGATTGAACCCCTACTGACAAATTGTGTGGGTTTTTTAGAGGATAACACTGTTTGTACTGTGCATGTAAAAAAGAGCATTGATGACAACAAACGGTTATTTACTACTCCTAAAACGTTATCCCTTGTTTACACTGCCAGAGGGACTGGATGATCCAGGAATTTTAGAAGTAGATACGATGGTTTGATTGTTGACAAAGCATTAATGGGGAGAATATGAGGAAAAATTAAATTAAAAAACAAAAATAGAAATGGCAAATTTAAATGACTGATGAAAGTGAATAAAACTGACTCTCCAACATGAATCACTTTTTCACTGCTGGAAATAAGACTTAGTGTAGCTAAGTTTAAGAGCTGCCAAATTAATCTAATTATGTACTTGTGAACCTTATGATCCATCTTTTGAGGAGAAACACCCATGTAATTTACCATTATTTCTGTGAATTAGATTTGATCCTACATTTCAATTACCGTAATAACAGATGTTTCTGGTATTTGGTGGCAGCTAAACAACAATATCCCATTCATCAAAGAATTTTAATTTATCTTTGATAATTTAATCAACAAATAAAACAAGGTCAACAGAAAGAGGCTCTTTTAAATACACTATAAAAATATTTATTTCTTCCATTCATTTTAGAAGCAAGATCAACTTATTTCAAATCGAGTCATTTTTAACAGCCCCACACATTTTAAGTCCTTAGCTCAATGGTAGTGAAAAGAACAATACTATGTCTGGGGCAACAATAACTATGAAATGTGATGTCTGTCTACTTTGACATAACTTCAAATAGTGATTGAGCCTTTCACATATAATGAAGCCATAAAGACATATATGATAAAGTCAATTGTTGTCTTTCATCCATTGTTCAATCCACTGAACAATTTGTTCCAGATTCCTCTCCAGGTCGTCAGGAGTGTTACTGGGGAGCTGGTGGACTACCTCCTCCTTGTAGGCTTCCATGGCTTCCTCATAGATAGTCTGGAAAATCTCACACTGCACATTGTCCTGGAGTTTCTTTCCCGTGTATCCTCTGAATATGAAAGATATCAAATTAAATCACTGCAACAGGAAGCATACAGCCACATAGCATGTAAATGACTGCTGAACTGTACATTAGGCCCTTAATCACTAAGACTGTATAAATATGCTTTATGGGTGATTCTCCAATAAGGTTTTTTTTTTTGTCTTCCTTAGGATGATTTAAAATGTTTTTTTCCCTTAAATGTTCCCTGTTTTGCTCATCCCGGATCTATATTAAGATTTCAAGTAGTCAAAAAAGGCTCAAACTTAAACATCACATATGTAATGAACATACTGTTAACTGCTATGAACACAAACCTGCTTTCAAGACGATTGTAGAGACTGGTGTTATCTGTGCGGAGGACAAAAACGATGTGAAACCAGCGTTCAGGAAAGAAATCACAACCATGGTAATCAATAATGATGCCTCCATCTCCCATTTTGTCCTCCAGCTCATCCACAACCTAAAAAAATGAAATTGTCTTTAACATGTTTTAACATTATTTGCAGCCTGTTATACCCTACCCCTATCTAATAAAACACTATAAAATGTATTTTGTTCAAGATTGCACTGTAAAATTCTGTGACTATACATCATCCCATTAAAGGGGGAACAATTAAGTAAAACATGGCGGTTAGATCCATTACAATAGTACATACCCTGTCCTCATCCAAAATAGGACACTGGTATTCTTCATCAAATCCATCGAACAACTGACCTGTAGAGAAAATACTAATTTTTAAAAACTATATATATATAGTGGGTATGGAAAGTATTCAGACCCCTTTAAATTTTCACTCTTTGTTATATTGCTGCCATTTGTTAAAATCATTTAAGTTATTTTTTTTCCCTCTTTAATGTACACACAGCACCCCACATTGACAAAAACACAGAATTGTTGACATTTTTAAAGATATATTAAAAAAGAAAACCTGAAATATCAAATGGTCCTAAGTATTCAGACCCTTTTGCTCAGTATTTAGTAGAAGCACCCTTTTGATCTAATACAGCTATGAGTCTTTTTGGGAAAGATTCAACAAGTTTTTCACACCTGGATTTGTGGATCCTCTTCCATTCCTCCTTGCAGATCTTCTCCAGTTCTGTCAGGTTGGCTGGTAAACGTTGGTGGACAGCCATTTTTAGTCTCTCCAGAGATGCTCAATTGGGTTTAAGTTAGGGCTCTGGCTGGGCCATTCAAGAAAAGTCACAGAGTTTTTGTGAAGCCACTCCTTCGTTATTTTAGTTATTTTTGTGTGCTTAGGGTCATTGTCTTGTTGTAAACCTTCGGCCCAGTCTGAGGTCTGAGCACTCTGGAGAAGGTTTTCGTCGAGGATATCCCTGTACTTGGCTGCATTCATCTTTCCCTTGATTGCAACTAGTCGTCCTGTCCCTGCAGTTGAAAAACACCCCCACAGCATGATGCGGCCACCACCATGCTTCACTGTTGGATTGGTTTTTTGTTTTTTTCTGGGTATTGGACAGGTGATGAGCAGTGCCTGGTTTTCTCAACACAACCGCTTAGACTTAAGGCCAAAAAGTTCTATCTTGGCCTCATCAGACCAGAGAATCTTATTTCTCACCATCTTGGATTCCTTCAGGTGTTTTTTAGCAAACTCCATGCGGGCTTTTATGTGTCTTGCACTGAGGAGAGGTTTCCGTTGGGCCACTCTGCCATAAAGCCTTGACTGGTGGAGGGCTGTAGTGATGGTTGACTTTCTACAACTTTCTCCCATCTCCCGACTGCATCTCTGGAGTTCAGCCACAGTGATCTTTGGGTTCTTCCTTACCTCTCTCACCAAGGCTCTTCCCCCTAAGAAAAAAAAAAAAGAAAACAATTAAACCACAAGAAAAAAAAAATTAAAAAAAAAAAAGAAAAAAAAATATAAAAAAAAAAACAAAAAAAAAAAAAAAAAAAAAAATAAAATAAAAAAAAACAAAAAAAAATTTACGATAGCGCAGTTTTGCCGGACGGCAGCTCTAGGAAGGGTTCTGGTCGTCCCCCAAACGTCTTCCATTTAAGGAATGGAGGCCACTGTTCTCTTGGGAACCTTAAGTGCAGCAGATTTTTTTTGTAACCTTGGCCCGATCTGTGCCTTGCCACAATTCTGTCTCTGAGGTCTTCAGGCAGTTCCTTTGACCTCATGATTCTCATTTGCTCTGACATGCACTGTGAGCTGTAAGGTCTTATATAGACAGGTGTGTGGCTTTCCTAATCAAGTCCAATCAGTATAATCAAACACAGCTGGACTCAAATGAAGGTGTAGAACCATCTCAAGGATGATCAGAAGAAATGGACAGCACCTGTGTTAAATATATGAGTGGCACAGCAAAGGGTCTGAATACTTAGGACGATGTGATATTTCAGTTTTTCTTTTTAAAAAATCTGCAAAAATATCAACAATTCTATGTTTTTCTGTCAAAATGGGGTGCTCTGTGTACATTAATGAAGAAAAAAATTTACTTAAATGATTTTAGCAAATGGCTGCAATATAACAAAGAGTGAAAAATTTAAGGGGGTCTGAATACTTTCCGTACCCACTGTATATAAACTTTTATTTCACAGAAGAATAACTTACCCTCCTGTGCCAAATCCCCAACATTCACATAGTTTAGTCCTGTTCTCTGAGCCAGCTCTTTGCCTAGAGTGGTCTTTCCTACACCAGGGGTTCCTGCCATTTCATGAGCAAGTATATCAATGTTTAGCAATCATGAAAAAACTATTTTATTATTATTACTCCTACTTTATTTTTGATTATTGCTATACCCACTAAATACATTCAAACTACATTTGTATGACAGGGAACAACCTAATACAACACCAACATTTATTGATGTAATTATTTGAAAAGAAAAATACGAAAAATACAATAATATGTATTGAAAAATACAAAACTCGTTGTGTCAAAACAGGACTAACGTAACGTACCTGTAAGAAGAATGTTTGGTCTCTTCATGATTCTCATTGCAAGATATCACACGTGGAAATGGAGCAATTAATAACACACTCGATTTACACTAATCTCAGCTGGATACTCAGTATCAGTAAGCATACAAAAACATATGATATGTAAATAATCCGTTGGTCATATCTTCTTATGTGGTTGTCACAGCATAGAGCAACGTAAAAACGTGTTGAAATGTGTGGCGTGTGGTTGATGACGCCATCAGCATGCGCCAGCAGAGGGGCGGTTTGCGACAGCTTTAAAGGGATAGTTAGCACAATGCAATCACAAATAGTCGGCATTGTTGTTCTACAAACATCATCTGTAGAAATGACTAGGGTAAGTTTATATTGTACTGCCTTAACGGTGTGGTAGCCATGTTTTTTTATGCGGCCTGATAAATTGTGACTGTTAGCTTTCGTTATGTCGAGCCAAATTAACGCTCAGTAGCGAACTTGCAGAACTCTGACTTATATATTTGGCCAAAATGCCGGATAATGCTTTTATTAAACCAAGGGATTACTGGTATGAGAGTTCTTCTAAAACTTGTTTTATAGTAAAGTTAGCTCTGGTAGCATGCAGCGGTTTTAATGCTACCAGAATATTACTTTCTGTTTGTTCACTTGTGATTATTCATAGACGAAAGTCTAATTATACTCCCCTTTACTACTGTCCACCTCTTGTAAGCTTGCAAAGGTGAATCCCAACTTTGCCGTTTTATAAATGATTTTGTTTTCATCCCAGCGCAGTTTTGCATGGAGTAACTGAATGGGACGTCAGAATTGATTATGTCAAAGCTGTCATTGGCAGGAAAGCAGTCCTCTGGAAAAGTATGTAACATCTTTGAAAGTACTTTTGATTATTCTTTCTTTTTTCATATCGTATTTTTTCTTTACACAGAGAATGGATGTGGATGCTCTGAATTTACTGATGCTGATGTGTATCATATGTGTTCTGCTTGTATTTCCCGTTAAGATAAACAGCTGGGTGGAACCATCATTTGGTGAACTTTTGGGAGGAGCGAACAGGTCTCTGAAAAAGGGGCCACTCTCAGGGGAAAGTAAAACTACCCGGTGGCCATCTATTGGGGACCAAGCAGAGAAAAAATCCAGGAAGAGGAAAGTAGATCCTCATGTGTCCAGCAAGCAGATCAGTGTGTCAAGTGAAGCATATAAACCAGACCAGGATGAACCCTGGGTGGATATGTATGCTCCCCAATCACAGGTACAGAAATTGTGTTGCTCGGGTTCTTAGTATAGATCTTGGAAAATGGACCTTCCTGCAGTTTAGTTCCACCATCTCTAACAGTTTTAGGTGGGTGGTTGAAGCAAAGCTAACTTATGAATATTTCAAGAGTGTTTTGATGAATTTGATTTAAAAACTACAGTAAATTAGATTTCATAAAGTAGGGCTGAGTACTCCGGTCTTGGTCATACAAACTATTTCACTCTGAGATAGATTGTGGCCCTAAAAACACATTTGTCTATTGCTTAACTTTTTCATATTGCTTTTGTTATTTCAATCTACAAGCATTGTTGCTTAAATGCTTCTTTTTTTTCTCTCTGACAGACCGAATTGGCAGTCCACAAAAAGAAAGTTGAAGAAGTTGAAAGCTGGCTGAGAGTTGATTTGGACAAATCAAAAAAGGTCTGACATGTATGTTGGGTGATGTATGTTTATTTAATCATTTGGGAATAGTTTTACACTCTTGGTTTTATTTGTGATCATGTCTCCACAGGGTGGCGCCATTCTGTTGCTCACTGGCCCCTCAGGATGTGGGAAGACAGCAACTGTTCAAGTCCTTGCCAAGGATTTGGGTTTTCAGATCCAAGAGTGGTCAAATCCCTCCACCACCTCTCAGTACAAAACGGAGGATTTGTTCACACAAAGCTTTGATCCAGGTCAGGAGTCTTCTTCTTACCAGTCGTGACTGATGTTCATGTAGCGACAGTGCAATGCATAATATCTAGTGAATGATAATTATTCAGCACCCATATTTTTACCACATATCAGAATGATTTATGGATGAAGTTATATCTCGGTGTCTGTGTATATTATGAAATGTTTTTGTTAGCTTGTTTATCTGCCCTTTTTATTCGAACAGATTCAAGGTTTAACCGTTTCCATGGCAGCTCACAAACAGGGTTATTCCAAGAGTACCTGCTACGAGCCAACAAATACAACCGTCTACAAATGAGCGGAGAGAAAGTGACTGAAGACAGGAAAATAATTCTTATAGAGGTGCTGCACAGAACTACTCTTCAAACATATTACTGATGTTGAAAAATACACAAACTTTATATAAATCTGAAATAAATTGTGCAAAAGAAAAATTTTAAATTAAAATTGAGATGCTGAGTGACACTTTCCCATTATTTTTTGTTTTATCTCAGGAATTTCCAAACCAGTTCTATAGGCAACCAGGGTGCTTGCATGATATACTCAGGTGAGCATTATCACTATATTTTGAAGTATTGTTGATAATTAGTTGTCACTTGTATCTTGTATACCAATGTCCTTATTTTTGCTTTGTTCATTTAGGCAATTTATTAAGACGGGCCGGTGCCCACTGGTCCTGATTGTGTCTGATAGTCTCAGTGGGGACAGGAACTCCAGACTTCTCTTTAAAGATGTTCTGCATGAACTTGAAATTCACAACATTAGGTACAGAAAAAATTAATTTTTCCGAAATCTTTAGTTAAAAAATCAGAGCCCAAGGTCGTCACAGGTAAAACATCTCTGTTTCAGTTTTAACCCTGTGGCCCCCACCAGTATGATGAAGGTCCTAAGCCGCATTGTAACTATTGAGGCAGGAAAGGTAGGTTGTGTGGTTTGTTTTTCCTGCATCTTCTGAGCAGAAAGTTTTGACTCAGATCCATAATACTTCACTCAGCACATCTATATCTTTAAATGGTCTTTGCAGAGTTCTGGCAGGATCTCTGTTCCTGATAAAGTTGCTTTAGATCTTCTTTGCTCAGGAAGTTCAGGAGATATTCGCTGTGCCATCAACAACTTGCAGTTTTCTTCATTTACTGGTGAGAAAATAGTTACTGAACACGTTTATATAGTATGTTTGTTTTCTGGTAATAGAACTAGAAAATATTGAATTATGTTTTTCTGTAAAGTATGTCAACTGTAATTATGCAATCATTCTCAGACAATTGTCTAGAGAGAAGACTCTGGGCTTCCAAGAAGGGCAAATCTGCAGCAAAACCCACCGTAAGGGCAAAGGGGAGGAGCAAGTCTTCAAAATCAACAGACGTGCTGGATGAAAGCCCAGCTATTGGAGGAAAAGATGCTTCACTTTTCCTGTTCAGAGCTTTAGGGAAAATCCTCTACTGCAAACGTTAGTCGTTTTCAACTCCCTTTTTTAAAAATTTTTTTTTTATCTTTCTTGCCAAAATGTTTTTCTCCGATTACTATGATGTATTGTACATCATGAACTGTGTGTAAATTCATTCATATTTATACCAGTGGATGACATGTGATTTTTAGGTGAAAGCTATGAAAGCACTCAAGCACCCAAGCTGCCTCCACATTCACGGATCATCAAAGGCAAACTACGTGGTGTGTGATCCAGATTAGATATAATTTATGTGGTAGGCAATTACCAATGATGGAGGGAGTTTCATCTGCTTTAATGTTCTAACAATCTTTTAATTATAATATTTTCCTCAGCTTGTCATTGAACGTTCCCATATGTGTGGTGAATTCTTCAACCTCTACCTGCACCAGAACTACCCTGACTTCTTTTCGGATGTAGAGGATATAGCACGAGCCAGCGAGTACCTCTCTGATGCAGACTTCCTGACAGCAGAGTGGAGCGTGAGTGCAAATGCTGGTGGACTTCCATAATAACACACATAGAGATATGCAGGGTTACTCTGATTGTACTGCAGACATAACATTTGTTTCCTGAGGACTATCATCATGTAGTATCTTAGCAACAACTTTGTTTTGTTGTCATGGCTTTCATCTTTTCACAGTCAAGGTCGACCATGTTGGAATATGGCTCATCAGTGGCCACTAGAGGCCTCCTGCACTCAAACTCCTCTCGAGCACAAGCCAGCAGCCAGTCCACTGCCGGATTCAGGCCTCTTCATAAACCACATTGGCTACACATAAACAAGATGGTATATTTAGTTTTTACTTCATCTACATCTTTGTGTTGTATTTGTACTTTTATTATATTAATGTATTTTAACTCCGTTTTTGTGATAGTATCGAGATAATTACCTGACCGCACAGTCACTCTTCTTAAATTTCTGCCTTACTCCTGTGAGCCTCCTGACAGAACTGGTGCCTTATCTTGCAAAGCTCACCAACCCAATGAGAAATAAAGGTGAACATGTGACCTTAGTCTCCGCAAAACATACACAAAAGTCATTTAACCAAACTGCATAGTATTATCTTTCAAGTTAAATTATTTTCCTGCCTCCCACACAAGTATGCAAGACTCAAAATATGGTCAAAAATGAATGGTGCATTTCTCATACATAATTCAGCTTTTTTGTTCTATTTAATATATTTTTCATCTTTCCTCATATCAGCTCAAATAGCCTTCATCCAGAATGTTGGCCAGCTTTCTCAAAAGAGGGTTCCTGGAAGGTGAGATATACAAAACTTTGAAGTGTTATTGCATTTGAAAGATTTCTGAAATGGTTTAATAAATGTCTTTATTTTCAGGCTGAGACTTGAAGCACTTAATGACAAAGACCCTGGCATTCTGGATGCTGACAGTGAAAATGAAGATTTTTCTGCTGCTCAGTCCCTTGACCCAGAATCTGCACCAGGAAATGCCACAACTGAGCCCAACTTGCCAAACAGCCAGGATCCTTCTGGGGAACTTTCTGCCAGCCAGCTTCAGCCCACAAGCACTGAAGCCCTTTTGAATGAGGAAGACCTGTTAATTGAGGAATATGACAGTGATTGACTGATCACATGCCATGGACATATTTAATATCACTTGCCCTGATGCAATTGTTGTACCTTTTACGTCATAGTTTTTTTTTTTTTTTAAGATGGTAATTATTAGTAGATATTTATGTGCTTCGACACCGTATGCTGCTGTAGAGAATTGTTCATATGTTCTTACTTGTATTGAAATGTACGTGTTCTGTACACAGTTTCAGTGAGGATATTAATGAAAGTATTTCTAAAAAACAACAAAGTATGACAATTTACAACCACGATTAAAGTTTTATGTTGTCACGGTGAAACATAATGCTCTGGGACTGAGAAGTAGACAACCTAGACTTCAGTCAAGGTCGTGACTGCAATAAATCAATGTTTGCAACTTTGATGGCTGTTTTGTTATTTATTTATTGAGGAAAAATCTCTGAATCCATATTTGTTACTGTCGCTGGGGGACTGAAGATACAACAGGGAGTCTGTGGAAAGGTGTATATATCATATATTTGTTATTGTATGTGTTTTAAAATAGTGTATATTTTAGATGTATAAATGTGGTTACAGTTGTACACAATGTATAGTTAATAAAAAAATTCATTTCATATATTGCTCATCTGTCCTATTTCTATTTTATTTCTTGGGTTAGACTAGACAATCGTCCAGGTGGAAACTCAAAATGGCAAATGAAAATACTAGTAGCTTTTATGATTGATTTGAATGAAGGTTATTATTGCTAGTACCTCGCTGGGGATCCCTGGGACTGTGACGCTCGAAAACCTCCACCATATAGCGCTATTTCATGATCTATAGTATGTTCTTCTGTAATAAAGCACCTGTTGGGTCAGACACGCCCCTTTAAGAAGTTTCACTTCGTCAAAGTGAGAGGAAAGTCTTGAAGTGGAATTTCGCCCTTGTTCTTGTTAGCGAAATACAAATGCACCCCTCACGGACAGGTTTTCGTGAAGGTATGTAATGGTTATATTTTGTAGTGACTAACCTTATTATTCTAACCTCTACTCTCAAGGAACGATCAAAGTTTCTTTTTGCGTTGACCAGTAGGCTAGAGTATCGCGCTCGATTTAACATTTCCATGTCTTCTGTTTTGACTGGCAAACATCAGATTTACATAGATTTCAGTTTTAATGTCTTTACATATGTTTAGTACTTAATATGAATGATGTACTTTTTTTGTCTAAATGCACTCAGACTGTACTTTTTTTTTAGTTTATTGTGATGCAAGGTGAGGGTTCATGCCCTCAGTGCCCCACAGAAGATGACATGAGAGAGGGGGATCTAGGTGATGGCATGGGGGCCAGATCCAGAGGACATCATGACCATCTCCCACAAATGAAGAGCAGGGGGAAGTTTCTGGGCTCCCTGTCTCAGTCACTACCAGTGAAAGGGGGCAGCGAGAGAAGCAATGAACCCTTCTCTTGGACATCATGCAGAGCCATGTATGCTGTTTTTAGGGAAGAACTGGAAGCTGAACGAGTTGCACGGTGGGAGAAAAGACAGTCGGGTTAGTCTTCTGGACTGGCATCTAAAGTCATTTAAAACATTCAAACCTCTTTGATTCTTTCATGAACACAGAGCAGACTAAGCTACTGTATCTAGCTTATGAAAAAAGTGAGTTAAGTTTTAAAGCTATCACAAAGAGGATAACTTCCTGGTATACGTCCTACTCCAAACACTTTATGCTCTGTTGATTTGCAGTGTTTGGTGAAGTCAACACCTGCTATTTCTTATCAGGGAGGGAACTTTGTGTACTCCCTTGAGCAATTCTGTACTTAAACAAATATTCAACAATAGTCATTTGAGAACCACACTACTACCAGGATATGATGTGTTGGCAATCCTAGAAAACCATGTGCTAACACTGCTTTTTAAATGTAACTGCATTCTTTTGTAGAAAGCTCTTCTGAGGACACAAGTGAAGAGCTGCAGAGAAGACTACAGGAGGTCACAGAGGTAAACTTACTAATGATCAAATGTGATATAAGATCAAACAAAATATATCTCACACAATAGAGCTCTAGAAAAGTAGCACCCCTGTGAGTTTTTGAATGGAGTAAAGAAAAGATATACATCTTCACGTATGAACATCTCTCAGGTGTATGTAAATCTTCGCTCTATATCAGGAAGTGGAGCTGTTACGCACAGAACTGGAGGTCACTCATCGCCACCTGGAGGGAAAACATGAGGCTCTTAGGATCTTGCAAGGACAAGTATTTCAAAATATTATGATCATTAATATCAGTATTAGGTCTAATTAGGTCATTTATGAAGTGGTTTAAAACCCTGTGTTACATTTGTCCCTGAAGGCAATCTTGGACAAAGCAACTTGTCATACTAAAATATTGCTTCAGAAGAGTGAAGAGAGGAACAAAGCCATAGAAAAGGTGTCCTACTCAAACAACAACTAAACAACTGTTAATCTTTTTTTTAATTCAAGCCTATTCCTGAAAATATGATCTCATTCCTGTGAATTCTTTTCCACACAGGAGATTAATGCATTGCAATGGGAGATCACCTTTAACCAGGTGCAGTTCAAGAATGTGGAAAACTCATGGAGTTTAAAGTATGAGAGGTATACCCATGCAAAAAGACACTTTTAAAGTTGGCATGAAGTGAGAACTGGTGACAGAGAGAAGACTTCTCTTGATACGGAAGAAAAGATTTGCCGCTACTTCAGTTTCAATGTGAAATGCTATCCGCAACCATTTTGCTTTGCACATTTGCAGAGCTTTTTGATCAAAAATTAGTCTTTTTTAAAGGGGTCATATGACGTTGCTAAAAAGAACATTATTTGGTGTATTTGGTATAATGCAATGTGTTTATGCTGTTTAAGGTTAAAAAACACATTATTTTCCAAATACTTTACAAACAACCTATTATTGTTTCTCCCCTATGCCCCGCCTTTCTGAAACGTGTCGATTTTTACAAAGCTCATCTTTCTAAAAAAGCGAGGTGTGCTCTGATTTGTCAGCTATCCAGTGCGTTGTGATTGTCTGATTACCTCAAGTGTGTGACGGAAATGTTGCACCCCTTACCATACTGTGATGCCGTCTCCCACCAGGAAGAGACAAAACCAATAAAACCCATTATAAACGAGGTATTTGTTGCATCCAGTGGGGACATAATTACTGATTATAATGACTTATATGGTCTTTTTACGTGTTGCGTTGCATCGTGCCGCGTAAACATAAAACATGTCTGCATTTGTGATCGGAGAAACCACAAACAACAAGCGCTACTCTACAAACTCGTGTTTGAATCGTCAGTGGCAAAACCTTTAAATATAAAAAATCTACTTACAGTCTGTGAGTCAGAAGCGCCAGACTGTCCTTGCAAAGTTGGAACTGCCCAACTTTATAGAAACAGCTTTTGTGCACCGACGCTTGTAGCCCTGGGTCATAACATCCTCATCCGCCATACAATCGCAGCAACACATCTGGATATTTGGGTTGAACTCTTCTGGAACAGTTTTGTAAATAAAACTTAACCACTGATTTCTAATTGTGCCTCTTTGGAAGACCACACAAAGTAGTTTGCTTTCACAACGAAACACACAGCGACTTCACGACATGGCAGCGGCGGCAACAGCAAGAATAAAAGTTATGCCTTCTTTCTTTGCGTTAACATTTGGGCGGCGTTATGCAAATCTTCCCACATCGTGACGTAGACATGTGGGGGTGTGTTAGAACGAGCTGTTTTAGGAGGGTGTGGTTGACTCTTAATTTTTATAAAGACTATCTCTTTGGATTTGAGACTTTAGTCTTTGCACTTTAAAGATCTTCTTTATGCACCAAGAGCTTGTAACACTCCAAAGAGAAAGGAAAAATTGAAATCGCATCATATGACCCCTTTAAATAACAAACCCAATAAGACTCAAGCTATGTATTGAGGAAGTAAATAAGAGTCTGTTTAAAATTCATGTCACTTTAAAAATGCCCACATCTCACTGGTCCCTGTCAATACCACTTCAGGGTGTTGGCAGAAAATGAAGGCCTAAAGAGAGCACTAGAGGAGAAAATGAGAGAACATCAGGAGCAAAGGACAGAGAATGCCTGTAAGTCACATCATATTTCTTACTTTTATTTCAGGACCCAATTGCTGGTTTGTTTCCAGTGCGTATTTATGCATTTTGTGTCTTAGCTCTGAGCCAAACATGTCTGGAGCTTTTGTCCATGCTCAGTGCTAAGGAAAGAAAGGACTACAAGAGGACCCAGCCTCCCTGCAGCCTGAGAACAGACGGTTCAGCACTAGAGGTAATGTTGGTGAATTGTAGTCTGTTTTAAATAGCTTTGTTCTGTAGTAAACAGCTCTCTGTCCTCTTATCTCTCAGTTAGCGGTGTATGGGGCATGTCAGTGTAACTCTAATGGGGGCGAGCCGTGCTCTTGTGCTAGAAGTGCTGCTGCAAGTCGCAAACAGGTTCTCCAGCTCAAGCAAGAGGTGCTTGTCTTAATTTATCATTACTTTCGTTCCATTTCCTTGAAAATTAACCCTCCTATTTAGCCAATACATGTATTAAATCCATTACAGTGCTGGATTTGCTCATTTGTCCTTGAGGGTCTTGTAACACAATGCATTTGTCTGCATTAGCTGGAGGAACAGCAGAAGAGGAAGGAGGAGGCTTACGTCATGATGGATGCTTTCCGCATCGCCTTTGAGCAGCAGTTAAGGAGAGTCGGTGAGAATGTGCTCCGGCAGGCTGAGACCGACAGACACCAGCCGCACTACCAAAGGCATGAGAGAGGTAAAGTGCTGCTAAGCTGTATAGCTAAAACAGAGAAAAAATCTTGCAGTGTAATATGTCACTTTCATTAAAAATGTCCACAGAAATCTCCAAAACTAGTGTAAAAATTAGTTTAAAAAGAATGTAAAATCAGCAACTATGGTATCGTAATTGTGCATTTTTTTTGGCTCAAGTTAGGGTCTTGTGTTATTTTAGTATTCTTTATATACCATTATAATTAAAGTTTTTATTATTTTTTTTATATTCTAGATAGGCATTTCAGTTTTCATTTTAATTTTAGTTTAACATTTAGTAATTGTGCTTGTTATTTTTTTTATAATTTTTTAATCTCTTTAGGTTTAATTATTTTCATTCAGTTTTAGTTTATAGTTCAATCTTTTCTGCTTCAACTATATTTTTTCATCTACTGATATATTTATGTATTATCATAAGCTTTATTTACATTTAATAAAAATGTTTGAATAGTTTTAGTTTAAGTTAATGATACCTTACTCTGCAAAAACAATAAACTAATAATAATAGTATATAAATCAATAAATTATTCATTCCTTCATTCCTTCACGATGGTCCAACAACTATCTGCCATTCTGACCTCAAAAAAAAAAGCAGTGCACGAACCAATAAGACTGGTCCGTCGTTTTCCTTGTTACTCTCTCTGCTAGACACATACTTTAGTTTCTGGGCACAATGCCCTGTAATTTTCAGTGCTCCTCTCTTTGTTTCAAGTATTAATTTTCTTAATTACTTTTATTTATTTATTTATTTTTAAAGGGAAGCAAGGGTCTCTCAGTGTAGGTGAAAGGCTGAAAAAAATTCTGCCCACAACAAGTGAAGCAAAGATATCAGCCAATTCAAATGAAACACTGCATATGCTGCTTGACCGGGTCAGTATACTTATAATTATGGCCTATGTTAAAAAAATTTTATATACTTTTCTATATACTTTCTCTATACATTTTGAGTTGACTACTTTTTGATTGGCTTCCCTCTTCAGTTAAATGACAAAGAGGAGGCCTTGGCACATCAGAGGAAGGTGAGCTACATGTTGGCGCGAAACACTGAGGATTTGGAAAAACGTCTCCATATGCAGCTAGAGGAGCTGGGCCTCTCACACATAGACAGTAAAACAAAACCAGAGACTTCTGAGGAGAGTGAATGGAGCAGAGGAAGAGACTGTAGATGCTCTGCAGACAGCTGTGGATCACAGCATCTCACTGTACCTGACAGCCCTGCAGCTGATGATGAGCAGACCTCCAAACCAAATCAACCCTCCACTGAAATTAGAGAAACTAAACCTGACAATAAAGATGTTTAAAAGAACGTGACAAGAATGAAGTTTCACATTGTATTATTTCAAAAGACAAATACCTGCAATATTTTCATATTATGTGCCATTACCTAGGAAACCAGAACATAGGGTAACCCAGAATAACCTAGAATAACAGAACTGAAAATACCCACAATTCTAACCACAAACGCTCAATGAAGAGAGTTGATAGGATCTAATATGCATAATGCACAGCTAAATGGATTATACAATTAAATCCTCCCCCATCTATGCATCAAAAGCCAACAAATAAAAAAATCTAAGCTGAATGACATTGCTAATGAAAACTATGCGTCATCAGTCTCCATTTCATTTTTATCTCTACAACTTCAGAAGAGTTATATAATGCTAAATACATAGTTACTGAAAATTTTGTAGTCAAATGTTTGGACAAACATTATACACCATTTGATCCAACAGCTTACGCTTGCAAATTAGTTTTTTTATAAATTAAAAGTGCCCATGAAATGAATACATTTCTACAAAATGAAAAATGTAATTCTAAAATTTGGACCAGCCAACAAATGTCATCGTTCACCCAAGGAAATCTGGGAATGCTCTGTAAATTATACGGTTATACTGTTTCTTTATATACATACATATGTGTGTTTTTGTTAAAAAATAAATATAAAAAATAATGTATATTTTTCTCCATAATATAATAAATACTTTTTTACTTCTAAAATATTTTTGCAACATTTGACATATTGTGTTTTAATAAAACATATTTTATTATTATTAATAAAGATAATAATTAATTAATATTCCTAATAACCAAACCTTTGACTGGTACTGTACATTTCGTAACGTGAAAGCGAGATGCAGAGGACATAGACTGAATAACTACATATCCCATAATGCTTCATGCTGCCGGTTTCCGTAATGTTTAAAAGTATTAGCTGGTGTAATGTAAATGTTATTTTCGAAAAAGTATATTACTTATAACAATACATGGGTTTAGTTAAACATAAATGGTATCGTTTTATCTTATGTACAACAGTTATCGCCTCTTTGGTCGTTTGCTACCTCAAACTACAATCACTGTCAAACTCCAAAGGTAATAAAGCTATCTGGCTAGCTGTCCAATCAGATACTGTCATTGCATTGGTTCAGATGAAAAAGATTCAGTCACTGTAAAGTCCCTAGGGCTAAACTAAACATAGTATGTTGCATAGTCGTAGGACCAATGAGTGAACATACCCTGGAATATTTCCTCAACAAGGGGAAGATACAAAGAACAGATGCTGCTGATATTGAGTGGTATCATGCAGCAAACAGTAAAAGCAAACTCACAGAGGCTTTACGAGGTGAGTACAAGTATGAAGAAGCGTTTGCTTTGCTCCTACACTACTCTTTCATTGTTCTTATGACCATATCAGGATCGAGTTTAAGATAATGTGTGTTATGATGATTTTTTCTCTTCCTACCTTTTGTTCTTCATTGAGGTTATGCACAGATGATTGAAGCAGATGTACTTCTCAGGGGTCAAAATTCAAAAGAGCCCATTATGGCTCACTCACCTGACAATGACAGTGATATAGCTCTGCAGGACTGGCTTAAAGAAGTTGTGAAATCAGACAAAGGAATAAAATTGGATTTCAAAAGGTGATTTTTTTTTATTCATTTTGAAATTGTAAAAAATTGACACTAGTCATATTGCTTGTTTAGTCTGATTTCTCCCAAACTGTCCTTGTGTCACGAATTCGGTTCATGGACTTCCGTTTATTCACCACCAGATGTCACCCTTTCCATTACATTGACTCTCGCACTACACAAACTGTTGCATAGCACCCCGGACTACATTTCCCATCATTCTTTGCACAATTTGCACACTGCCCTGATTGCACTCATTGCACACAGCTGTTTCTAATTACCTCATTCACTATATAACACCCACTCTAACCACATTTCTCTGCTGAGTATTGTTTAGCCTGTACTCCTTTCTGAGTCGCCGTGTTTTACTTGTCTTGCCTGTTTTTGATCTTTGCCTGTTTTCTTGGATTTCTCCCTCTCGTCTCGCCCCTGTGATTCTGTCTGCTTATCGGTGACCTACGCTTGCCCTAGGACTATTCTTGTGTTTTTTTGCCCGCCATATACCTGTTTGCCAGTGTTTTGACCCTGCCTGTTTACCACGTCTCTTAAATAAAGCCTGCAGATGGATCCACATGTCTCACGTCTTGTCAGCCCCGTTACACCTTGCTGCTAATTAATGAGTGGCAGATCAACTTGTCATTTTGATTCACAGTCTTACAGCTGTATCCCCATCCATGATTCTCCTCGAAGAGATCCGAGATCAGCTGCAGGGACCTGTGTGGATCAATGCTGATATTCTCCCTGGCCCTGGCGGCAAAGCCACCCCCCATGGAACCTCATGTACAGGAAGTGGCTCAAAGATCAGAAAATTATGTTCTCTCTTTGGGTTAGACCACTGGATGTAGATGCAGACAATCCTGGTAAAAAGACTGTTACTACACTAAGATGACTAAAGTTTAATTTTTAGTTACAATCAGAAGTGTGCTATATATACTTTGTATATACACTACCTTTTAAAATCTGGGTTCCGTAAGATTTTTATTTTTTTGTTTAAAGAAAGAAATACTTTTATTCAGAAAGGATATTAAGTTGATCAAAAGTGACAGTAAAAACATTTATAATGTTACAAATAATTTCTATATGAAATAAATGCTGTTGAACTTTCTATTCATCAAAGAATCCTGAAAAGTATCACATTTTCACAACAAAATCAAAAGCAGCACAACTGTTTTAACTAATAGTATGAAATGTTTCTTGAGCATCAAATCAGCATATATGAATGATTTCTGAAGGATCAGTGACACTGGAGTAACGACTGCTGAAAGTTCAGCTTTGTCATTGCAGGAATAAAATACATTTTAAAATATATTAAAACAGAAAACAGTTTTAGACAACGTAAAAGTTGTAATATATTTCATATTATATTTTTGATCAAATAAATGCAATCTTTGTGAGAAAAAGAGACTTCTTTTAAAAACAAAAAAATCTTACCTTGAATGGCAATCTACAGATATAGAGATATATATATATATATAGATATATATATATACACACACAACAAAGATTATTAGATTTAAATCAATATCACAATGGAAAGCAGATCAGCTACATACTGTTGTTACGGCTACCTTCACTGGCAAATTTGTTAATTATCATCTATTTGGTCTGTCCTTTCTAGGAAAAGAAAAGTACTTTTACTTTTTGCACCTAGCATTTTGCTTTGGCTTCCCTTGGTGTATTCCATTCTTAATAATTATTATTATTATTCAGACCTTGATTAGTATTTGTTGTGTTTGTGTTGTTTTGGGAAATAGGTTATAGCTGGGAGATGGTTCATCAGATGGAAGAATTATGCAGACCCCTAAAGCAACCAGTCACATTTCCAGTCCAAGCAGCTCTCCTTCCTGTGTCCTTCCCACAGTTCCAGTGGCTTTTGAAGCAGTCAGACAGGTGAGATTTGAGAAATTCGCTATTAATCAGTCTATTTAAATGTATGTCCATATTCACTATTATAGAAGCTATTAAGCCATGCATCTGTGTGAAGGAGTCTTTGTATTACCTCAGTGATTGATTTATGTTATATAAGCAAGGACACAATCAAGTTTGTTCTAATGTTTAGTAATTTCTTGCTGGATAATTTGGTTCTGGCTCGTCTATAACACTTGTTTGTGACTGGAATAGCAACTCATTGCTTTACTGGAGGACAGTGTTGTGGTATTAGAGGATGTGAAGGGAAGGTTTAAGCCTCTTCTACAAAGATGGTGCTCTTCACCAGTCTGCTCCCTCTCTTAAAGGGATAGTTCACCCAAAAATTTAAATTCTGTCATAATTTACTCACCCTCATGTCGTTCCAAACCTGTATGAGTTGCTTTCTTATGTTGAACATAAAAGAAGATATTGTAGGAAAAAAAATACTATGGAAGTCAATGGCAACCACCAACTGTTTGATTACCAGCAATCTTCAAAATATCTTCTTTTATGTTCAACATAAGAAAGCAACTCATACAGGGTTGGAACGACATGAGGGTGAGTAAATGATGACAGAATTTTAATTTTTTTGTGAACTATCCCTTTAAGATGTTTTTTTTCGATTGTGCAAGTTAATTTTTTCAGTCACTCAGACAAAATGAAGGAAAAGTATGGTCTTTATTTGTACCATAAAAAAGCATAGATAAAAATAATTCCTTAATGACGATGTTATTTGTGCTTTGGATTGACATTTTCATTTTAAGATGCCAAATTTAAAGCACTATTCATACGTTTTTATTCACTGGTGAAGTGCATAAAAAAGATAAAAAAGATTCTGTTTAACATTTCACCTTCTCTCTGAGGTACAGCCTGACTGTTTGGACAGGCAAACATGATGTTCTTAAAGTGGAGGATCTGTTGCTCTACAGGCAAACTTCAGCAAAACTAGGATCTACTATGATCTGTTGGAATCTCAGATCAAACAGTTTAAAGGACTACCTGGCTACTCCTAAAAAAGCAATTACATTTATTGATATTGTCTTTGAGAGGTAAAACAGTAATAAAACACAATATACAAGTACTGTAACACAAGTTGTGTCCCAAATGACGCACTATACACTCTGCACTTGTACACTATGTACGTATGCATTATTTACTAAATTATGTAGTGTATGAAGCTTATTTTGTCATTCAACATCGGAGTCTGATAGCCACTCCCTCTCCGCTATGTAATTAAAGCTGCGACAGTTGAGTGCACGAAGTGTCCAACATTCCACACTTCATTTTTTCAGTTAATGAAGTGCATCATCCGGGAATTTGAAGTGTATTTTTTCTTTTTTGAATTTTCAGTGTGAACACTATTCACACTATTTATACAAAAAAAATGGTTTAGAATAGTGCATAAGTACATGAACTGGGACGCACCTATAGACATACTCTGTATTTGGGTCAGAAATTTATGATGAAATTTATGAAATTGCATATGATGCGATTTCAATTTTTCCTTTCTCTTTGGAGTGTTACAAGCACTTGGTGCATAAAGAAGATATGTAAAGTTGCAAAGACTAAAGTCTCAAATCAAAGAGATATTCTTTATAAAAGTTAAGAGTCAACCACGCCTACCTAAAAAGGCTCATTCTAACACGCACCCACATATCTACATCACGATGTGGGAAGATTTGCATAACGCCGCCCAAATGTTCACGCAAAGAAAGTAGGCATAACTTTTATTCTCGCTGTAATATTGTTGTTGCCGCCGCCATGTCGTGAAGGTGCTGTGTGCTTCGTTGTGAAAGCGAAACTACTTTTTTTGGCCTTCCAAAAAATTGGACGATATCGCTTCGTCATGCCTAGAGCATGATCCGTGCTGGTCGCTGAGGAAATAAATCAACTTCGCGCTGTCGATCGCCGGAACGGCTTTCACCGTGGACGAAGCAGAGAACAGCCCGGGGTCGTCACATGTGGTTGCCGCAAGCCCACCAGCTGCTCCTTTGTCGAATCCGCCGGCTGCGCTGTTCTCAAGCCCTCCGCCACTCACTCAAGCCTCCATTCACTCTAGGCCTTCAGCCTCCGCTCACTCTAGCCCGCCGTGTGTTTTGTTGTGAAAGCGAAAATACTTTGTCTGGCCTTCCAAAAGAGGACATGACTAGAAATCGGTGGTTAAGTTTTATTTACAACACTGCTCCAGAACAGTTTAACCCAAATATCCAAATATCCAGATGTGTGCAGCACATTTTATGGAGGACCGTTTACTGATCCTGGAGAGTAGACTACAATGCCGGCTGTAAGACTGTAAGTACGTTTTTTTTATATTTAAAGAATTTGCCACTGACGATTCAAATGCAAGTTTTTTGAGCAGTGTAGAGTAGCACTTTGTTGTTGTTTGTCATTTCTCCGATCACAAATGCAGACATGGTTTTATGTTTACACGGCGCGATACGCAACGCGACGCGTAAAAAAGACAGTATAAGTCATTATAATCAGTAATTATGTCACCACTGGATGCAACAAATGACTCGTTTAAAATGGGTTTGAATGTTTTTTTTTGTGGGGGGGGGGTTCTTGTCGCTCCGGCCGGGACAAGACATCACAGTATGGTAAGGGGCGTAAAACATTTCCATCACACGCTTGAGGTATTCGGCCAATCACAACGCACTGGATAGCTGGCCAATCACAGCATTCCTCGCTTTTCAGACCAATGAGCTTTGTAAAAATCGACGCGTTTCAGAAAGGCGGGGCATAGAGGAGAAACAATAATGTACAGTATGTGGAAAATAATGTGTTTTTTTAACCTTAAACCACATAAACACATTCATTACACCAAATACACCAAATAATGTATGTTTAGAAACATCATCTGACCCTTAAGGTTTTTTAAACATGCTTTATTTGGTGCTTCTGCTTAAATAAGAAAACCCCCCCCCCCCACCCCAATAATGTACAAAGGTACAAAACAAAATTCAGAGAAATGCTTATTTTGTTTAATTACCATTTTCATTTTAATTCTTTATTTTTTATATTGGTGACACTTTACAATAAGGTGCCATTTGTTAACATTAGTTAATGTACAGTATTAACTAACATGAACTAACAATGAACAATACATTTATAACAGAAAGGTCAGAAGAAACAGAATTAATTTGAAATAAAAGTTTTGTAACTATGTATTGTAATCAATTTATGTATCTTGCTGAATAATAGTCTTAATTTTATATGCATAGTATAAATGTATTACACACACGCGCGCACCACACACACACTTACTGACCCAAACTTTTGAATAGGAATGTAAACCACTATATAGAAGAACAGCAACGTTGATCTGTTAAATTATTTAGGTTTAATTTATTTTTGCAGAAAATATCAAACAAACTGTAATGCACTGCAGTATCATTGGGAACAACACTTCATATCTATCTATAGATCTCTATATAGATTATATATAAGATATATATGCAAGAAAGTGAAAGCAATGTTTTATACCGAATTTATTTACAGTCAATGTGTAAATATACAAGGTCACAATATATTCTGTTTTTTTAAATATAAAGACATTGCAGACATGAATCCGGTTTAAAGAGGAAGCAGTGCCTTAAACAGCAACAAAGTGTCAGTATTCTGATTCAGTGCACAAATGAGTGAGAGCACAAAGAACAGAAGTAAAGTGCAGTCAAGTTTATAATGTTCAAAATAGACATACTCCCATTGTCCAGTCTGGAAAGTGCATTTTAGGGAGGTGGTTGAGATGTTTAGGTTAATTCGTATTTAAATTTAATCTTTATTCTCTTCAGATTTCAGACTTGGTGTAGATTGACAAATGGCATTAAATCTCTATATTTACCACGACCTTCCATTGTGATGGATTACTGACCAAAAATCTCCTCAAAATTGACCAGCTGCTTGATCTGCTCGGTTTGCATGGAGTGTCGTCTTAGCAGACTCTTCTTATTCTTGTAATCTCTGGGATGGCTTGGGGCACAGGGCACAAAATGCCTCGATCCAGAAACAACAGGTGTAGTTCCTGCCACAGGCTTGCTTCCACTGTTGAGGCCAACACTGGTATTGACTTTGATATCTGGAATGGGTGCATGCGGATTGAGAGGTGGTAGATAACCAGGCCGGGTCTGTGAGATATGGTCTAGGAGTAGGGCTCCGGATCCCCTCCGCTCCAGCATCCCTGGGCTCCTCCTCTGGACGAGACACTCCAGAGACTCTCTGGATCCTGAGAGAGTGGAGGAGCGGCTAGTAACAAGCTTGCGTTTCTCCTTCCCTCCAGTTCCTCCTCCTCCAGTCTTCCCGAGGTCTTCAGAAGGTTGACTCCCAAACTGAGGCAACTGAGAGTCAGAACTGTAATGGTCCATTCCGATGTTGCGCCGGCGAAACACGTTGCGCAGGCTTGAAACGGCCAGGTTGGGAAGACAGTCTGTGTCCCGGTCCACAGGTGCTGAGAGGGATGCCTGTTTGAGGTTCTGATGTGAGGAAGAGTGTGGTAGCAACTCACCATCATAGGACATTTTTCTACTGAGCCATTTCTGTTCTTTTGCTAGTTCTCTTTCAGCATCAGATGATGTCTCAAAGGCTCTAAGCAGACCAGTAGAGTCCTTGACGTCAATGCTTTGGTGCCGAGCTACTGTCGCTTTCAGTGGAGGTCTGCAACCATTGTACCCAAAGGAGAGCTCCTCTTCAGGGGTGATATCTAGAAGCTCCTCGGTCAAGGATGAGGACTTACATTGCTGTAGGAGCAGAGATGGAGGGATCTTCAGCCAGGGCTCTGAGTGAAGCCTTTGTAGATGCAACAGCTTCGCCACACTACCTGCTTGCAGAGGGCTTGAATCTTGAGTCAGTGATCCTGGCTTGGATGTGGGAAGTGTTGGAGTGGATCCCAGGGTCTCCAATTGGTTATTGGTGGATGGTGTGATAAGAGGGGTACAGAGTTTAATTTCAGAAGGGCACATACATGATGCAGGGGCACAGTGCAACCGGTCCTCAAGATTTGGAGGCGGTGGTACGTTCAGATACTGCTTGGTCATTTGTCTTCCAGAGGGTAGTTTGTCTGTTGTTATGATGATGACTTCTTTGCCCTTGGCCTTGCAGGCATCCAGTAGTACTCTTAGTGCATCCTTGTCTCCAGCGTTAACGGCATAGACCAGAGCGGAGGAACCCGTGTGGTCCTCTAAACTAGGGTCAGCTCCACTGGAGAGCAGAAGTGACAACACCTCATCGCCTGCCCGCTCTATGCAGGCATGCATTAGGGCAGTCTTACCAGACTTGTCCTGAATGTTGGGGTCCGCACCATTTTCAAGAAGATACCTGTTGAGAAGAGATTCGTTAGAGTGAGCTCATAAAGGAATGGATCAATGGCATACCAGAGTGTCCATGATAAAGAAAAATTATTTAAAAAATCTTGTAAATAGAAGAAAAAAAGTATTGTGCCAAGAAATACACTCTTGGTATTCATGCTTGTTTCAAATGATTTTTAAAAACTTTTATTTTCAAGAATAGTTTCAGTTGTTACCATCAAGTAATTCAAAATACAACTGAGCTATTTTCTTTACCCCTTGAATACATGAGTGTATATAAAAATTGTATATTACGCTATGGTTCTAAAGTTTGGGGTCTCTTATGGATTCATTTAATCAAAAATAAATTAAAACTGTAATATTGTAAATGGTTTATGATTAAAAATAACTTTTTTCTATTTTAATATCTTTTAAAATGTAAATAATCCTGTGATGGCAAAGCTGAATTTTCAGCAGCCCTTACTACTCAGTGTCACATGATCCTTCAGAAAAAATCATTATAATATGCTGAGGGTGCAACAGTTGTGTTGCTTTTTGTGGGGAAACCCTGACACAGTATGTTCTGTAATGGCAACTTTTCTAAATATTGAGTATGACGAGAGGGGGCGGGGCCGAGAGCCGTGGGAAAGGAGCGAGGCCGGTGGAGTGGCTGAGGGGGGTGGCTGCCGTCCGTGAGGGAGCGGAGAAGTCTGCCCGTTCGCCAGGAGGCCGGAGCATGTTGCCATCAGACATGTTTAGGGAGGAGCAGGGAAAGGGGGACTCGCTGCCAGCTACCCTCAATAAGAGGAGCCATCGCCGTCCGCCAGGAGGCAGAGGAGCGGTGGGCCGTCCACCAAAGATGTCCAGTACCATCGCATGGCACCGCGAGGTGAGAGCCTTCAGCTGGTGGAGGGCCGAGCGGCAGTGTGTATGGGAACCGGAACAAGATTTTTTTTTTCTCTCTCTTGTCTCTCCTCATCCTTCCGTCTCCTTTTCTCTCGCCCCGTCTGTCTGTCCTTACCCCCAGGTACGCCGCGGCAGCAGTGACGGCTACCCGCGAGGGGGGGGGGGGGGGGGGGGGGGGGGGGGGAAAGTGGGGGGAGTAGAGCAGCAGTCTCGGTGAGTACCCCCTGGCCTGCGCGGGGCGATGGGTATGTGACGAGTGGGGCGGGGCCGAGAGCTGTGGGAACGGAGTGAGGCCGGTGGAGTAATTGCTAATGTGCAACACTTGCGCCACTCACTGGTCTCGAGTCCCATGGAGGAGCTCTGGAAGTATAAAAGGAGGAGTGACGACAGTGTTAGACGAGAGAGGACCAGGCCTGGAGTGTATTTTGTGTTTTGGTTTTGTTTGTGCGAGACAGTCGTCCGCAAGGGGCTTATGTCTATTGAGTTTTGGGCGTCATTATATCATAAATAGTCAAGAGCTTTATGTTGTTTAAGAAAAAATAGTGGCCTGACATATTCATGAGGTCTGTAGTGAAGCATTTTTGTTAAAATATTTAAGAAAATAAGATAAGGTTATGCACAAACTACTCTTAAAGTGTTTACCCCCCCCCCCCACCCCCTTTTTAGAATTCATTTTAGGAAACATCTCACCCTGACTATTTTTACTCTATTAAACATTCAGAAATTAAAACTGCTCATCATACAAGAGTTATTGTACTGATGTTTGAATTGCATTTTAAATGTACTTTTTGATAAACTAATATCTGAGTTTCATGGCACAATTGGCTAGTATAATTAACTTCTAGGAGACCCACCTGATGATCTTGGGTTTTGGTACACTCTGAGCATCGGCATGGTGGCTTTTGCAGGCCACCATCAGTGGGGTTTCTCCTCTCTCATTGCTCTCATTAATGTAAGCCCCTCCTTCCAGCAACAGACGCGTCAACCTCAGGCGACACAGATATACTGCTTTAAGCAAAGAGTTTCCGTCCGTTCGCACCTCTGTTGAGTCCTCCATGATTGTGTGGTGAGACCGTTGAGAGGCTAATATCGCGTTGGCTCAGTGGATCATAGGAGCGGATTTCTTCTTTGGCTTCTGTCAGGCAAGAGAAGGAGAGCACACTGCATCAGAATCACAGTTTCTCAAGGTTTTCAATTAAGTGTCTGCCTTTTTATCCGATTCATTCGCATCAAAGCAAACCCAACAACTCTTTGACATTGAAATGTTCTCTCCTTATTTGCCTTAGAATAATGCTAGAGAGGCTTCCTGCTCTAATCTAGTGTCTCTCGGTATACAAAATGAAGATGTTTGTTATGATGACTATGTAGGTGACATGTCTAGGTGGTACTTGACAAGAAGACATAAGAAAACTGAATTAGTTATCTAATCCCCTTTACATAAGATGAATTACTCCCCTTTTATATTCTTTTAATTTTGCAGAATATTTCTGTTCCCAACATGCTATTAGGCAACATATGTAAAGCAATATTCTGGGTTTAATACAAGTTATGCTAAACCAACAGCACTTTTGGCATAAAGTTCAAATAAATTTCAACCTGTGCCTCCTTTTCTTTAAATAAGCAAAAAATCTGGTTTATAGTGAGACACAATGGAGGAAAATTAGGCCAATTTGGCAACAATATGTATGTTTTGAGTGAAAAAAAATGACAATTTCTGTGTAAAATTACATCAAGTTTTATTTAATTGCCATGAAAACGTAACATTTAAAACCCTAAAATTACCATAAAATGGAGGGAACAACAAGCAGCCCAAATAATACATAAAATGTCTTAGAAGAATTAATGTAAGTGTTTTTGTTTTTTTTAAAACAGCCCCATTTACTTCCATTGTAAGTGCATTGCTGTGACCTTGATTTTTGCTTTGTAAAAGAAACACATGGAAATTATGCTGTCTATTAAGCTTAACTTCCACTGTACTTTCAAATTAGCGGATGTAGTATAAGTGCTGTCTTTAGCGTGTTAGCGTGCACCAGACATGCACAGTCTGTTCTTATAAGAGCAATAGCAGTGTTTTTCAGCAGGCTGAAATTCAATAGCTTGAGGCAATCTGTATTTGCCTCATTGCACGATGGCATTCCTTTATACAGTCTATTGTGCATGTGGCCTTGTTCTCTCAACTCAGAGCGCAGTCGCAGTGCACTCTTTATTTAACAAAGAGTGAGTGTGAGATTGCCTCAGTCAGGTATTTAAATGTGATTTCACTGGAGTTGAGGAAAGATGAGTAAGAGAAGGAATCTTTTTGTGTCCTCCAACAAAAATAAAAAGGATGACAACCTGGGCTGACACTCTTAACTGTAGCTTTTCTTAGAAGATGACGCTGCATGTGAGCTGCATCAGCACCTTGGCTAAAAATTAAAACTTTGTGGATTATAATACCTTTATCTACCTATTAGAAACGTATGCCTTTCCTGAACAAAAACATCCTTGTCTTTCTTTCTCCACATGTTATGTTTTGTATGCTAATAAACCACTCTGTCCTAACGGATTGGCTTTTTAAATCAAGTTGTACAGACAGACTAAAGTCCTGATTGGCCTGGTACAAGCACACGGCCTGATGCCTGCAGGACATCTCGGTTCAAGCTGCTAATTCCTAGAGCTCCCTGGGCTGGCATTTAAAACCACAGCTTTGTGTGCCATACTGCTAGTCTTCAATCGCCCTTGGGAACAGAGAGAATTTTTAATGACAGGCCTCTCTCTCTCTGTCACTGCCTCGTGCTAAAAAGCATGGAGCAAATGAGGACCAAAACAGACGAGGGTGGTGATTGTTGCAGCAGCAGCGCTGAAGTGGAGCACCAAACAGACCACTTCACGCACCTGTATGCATCTGTGATTCATGCCAGATCACGCAATACTTAATTCTCCTCGCAAATGGTGGGCTGATTTTGTCCCTCTCAAAACACCTGCAGGGAAAATGAAAACCCACTCTGTGACATCAACTGATAACTGAATAAGAATAGTTTTTTGTGTGTCTTGATTAATGAGGGTAATGAAAGCTTCCTCACTGTGCTTTCGAGGTTTGCCAGGATCAGGAGAATAAATTATAAGGCTCCTCAGCTGATACGACGATATATTTCCACGTCCATACGATACATTTATATGCTAAAACGTGAAAGCAGCATACAGAAGTTCCTTTACTTTGCATGTCTTTTTCAATTAATTTGGAAAATAATTATTTACATGGAGACCTAGGTATTTAAAGTTGATTATTTTATGTAATTTAAACTCAATTTCTACTGTATATAAAATGTTTATATACATGTTTAAAATATATTTTTATACGCAATAATTTGACTTAATATTATTATTTCACATATTAATTTTTAACTTATCCATTGTATACAAACAAATAAATGTTGTTTAATTACCTCAGATGAACCTGACTTAAATTCCTTTTACATATATATATATATATATATATGTTTATATATATATTATATATTATATATATATATATATATAATATATATACTATATATATATTATAACACATAGTTTAAGTAGTTTAAAGAAGCCTGCATTTTAAAATCCTCACTGAAAATGCTATTTTGTGTGAACTACTTATATTTATTTGTACAGATGAATGGAGCCAAGGTCAAAACTAACGAAAAAGCTCTATCAACTCACATCATATAAAGTCTCGCAAGATTTGCATCAAAAAACCAAGACTAACAGCTTCACAAATCTAAAATAAAATTTAAAAAATCTGCAAGAAATCTTTAACACAAAAAGTTATAAATTATACAGCATAGAAATGTAGAGTATTTCATTAAAAAAAGCATTCATACTTCTAAAGGAGATGAGATTAGTTCCTTACCTCTTTTAAACCAGTTGCAGCTCTAGTTTTTCAATAGCTTGTCCCTGTGGCATGCCATCTTTGTAATAGACAATCCAGCGGTGAGACTAAAGCTGGAGCTTGAAGTGGGAGATGAACGTGTGGAGATGTACACTCACTGAGGGTGAAAGAAAGAGTGGCACAGATAGAGGAGAGATACAGAGAGAACAAGTGCCTGTGCTCTCAGGTCTCGAAACAAGCTACCAACATAACACAGACCAAGTCCCTGTGCATCAGGAGGACAGTCAAGCTTAATAGAGCAAGGTGACGCCAGTCCCTACACATCCAGCGTCAGTAAGTGATCACTGCATTATTCTCATTTGTTTCTAACTCTGATGTCAACATGATCATGACTCCGATGGTGCAGTTACATCATTATGACACAACAGTCTCACCTTTGAGGCAGCAGTTCAGCTCCTGAGGGACGTGGAGGGTGTATTAATCCATTTGAGTAATGCAGTCACTATTTTTAAGCCTGCAATGATGGCACTGATAAAAAGGACAATAATAAGACTCCTAATGGAATAATAACAGAAAATAAGTTGTATTTAATAGCAAACAGCAGGCAAACCAGATAAAAAATAAACAGAAAAATGGCAAGTTCACTGCTCATGTGCATAAAATAGTGAAGCACAAACACTTCTCAAGTCTCTAGATACTGTTTGTACCCTGAAAATAAATCTAAGTGCTACTTAAGGTGTGTACAAGGTGCATGTGCTGGGTAATTGGAATTCCAGTCAGGTTTATTTCAGCCTGGTCGTAAACATTCATAGCACATTAGGCTGACATACCCGAAACCAATCAGATTAAAAAGGTTTTGCCTGATTGCAGCATTTGGCTTTTTAAAATAGAGGTTGTGAAGGAGTCTGTGTATGTGAGACTGAAAGTGCTAGTATTGTGACCCTTCTCTAAACTATATGACAACCTTTGCCAATCAGCCAGCCTGAAGACGAAACAGCATGCATATTCATTGAGAGCAGCCAGATTTTAAGGCTGGCTTAACAGCAGACACTTCAGTTGCTATTGGATATGGAGATGAGCAGGCTGTCTTTTGCAGTTGGCAAGATGAAGAATAATTAAGTGGATAGCAGATGTGGAAAAGAAAATTGTTTATCAAAATTAGGTATGCTTTCTGAATATTTGAAATGATAATCCAGGAATTAAACCTGATACTAGTTAAAAAAAAAAATTATGGCAGTGTCAGTTGAAAAACAACAGTTTTTGCATATTTGAAAAAATAATTGAGAAAAGGCTGCAAATCACCAGAGACCTAGTGGTTAGCACCCATGCAACAAGTTGAGCTAGAACCTAGAATCGCAACATATTTTTGGGCGTTTCATTTTCATTACTAAGAAGAGTTGACAGGAAATGTGACCAACATAAATGAGAAGGAGAAAAAGGGGTGATGGGGTCAGGCAATTACAGAAGTCTGATTTAAAAACGGGTCTCCCATAAAAACTGCACCACGCAACATGTCAGAGCACTCGCAATACCAGCCAGGCCACTTCTCCCACCTTAACAACATGCTTAAAGGATCTTCTTAGTCTTTGGTGCTCTCATACACTTCAAACACATACTGAACACCATTCTCCTCCTGCAAGCCCGTGGGTACACCTGGGAATCTGACCAGAAGGAAACAAGGAAGAGAAACAGAAGGAACAACAAGACATTACCCACAAGTTTCTATGGTCAGGGCTGATTTCACAAGCACGCATTTCAACTAAGAACATAAGAAAAGATAACCTGTAGTACAAAACATAATACAGACACACACAAACAATTACATGCACAAGCTTGTACTTTCATGAACTTTCATCCGCTTTAGACTGGTATAGATTGTTGTTAATTGTGCCAATTAACTGTTGAAAATAATCAAATGAATTTGAGAACACAACTAACAAAAGATCCATTTTACTCTTTGTCAGATGAAGTGGCAGTGATGAACCTGTATCAACATTCTGTGTGTGCTTTTAACTTCTCTTTAAATGCTTATTGTGTGCCTGAGAGATGTGACATTTGGTGCGGCGCACTTTTGATGCTAGATGCCATTTTTACATAACAAGAGAGCTTTTTCTCCTCATTGATGTAACTCATTTCACTATTCTCTCTGGATACACAATACAGCATGTGTCTGTTCCAGTGCCAATATATCCATTAATGCCACTTTATTCAAGGATTCGACCAGACAAATATTCCTAAATATATGTATAAAAAAGGTTGTACTTTAAAGAAAGAAAGTGTTTCAAAACAGTGAAGAGTTTTAGCCTTGGCAAATAGCCTTTTGAAGTTTAACACTTTACTGGAATAATAATATCGCTCCTACAAATCATGTTATGAAACATTTGTTGCAGGCAATATGCAAATTTTTTTATTCTGTAGGGTTCTGAAAAACTTGACATGGACTTGCAATACCATTTAAAAGTTTGGGGTCATTAAGAATTTTTTATATTTTTGAAAGAAGTATCTTATGCTCACCAAGGCTGCATTTATTTAATAAAAATACAGTAATATTGTGAAATAATATTACAATTTAAAATAAGATTTCTATTTTAATACATTTTAAAATGTAATTTATTCCTGTGATGGCAAAGCTGAATTTTCAGCAGCCATTACTCTAGCCTTCAGTGTCACATGATCCTTCAGAATTCATTCTAATATGATGATTTGGTGCTCAAGAAACATTTATTATGATCAATGTTAAAAACCAAGTGCGGCTCGTCTGTAAGGGGAAAATATTCACCCAAAACATAGACATTGTAAATTGTACAATGTAAATCTGTGGTAAAAACTGAAACTGTGTGTGTGTACTTCGAGTCTGTCAATCAACACTAGCGTACCGCCCACTGGCTGAATAACGCAAGGACATTAGATTTCTGCCAAAAGTGTGTGTGCATGTGTTAGACTATAAAGTCTATAAGCTTTCTTGAGTTTATTATAAACTAGCACCATGACCCAGAATCTGCCCCACCTACATTTACAGTCAGGAACCGCTACTGTTAAAGACAGTTGCTTAATATTTTGTAGTAACTGCAATACTTTTTTAGAAGAACCGTATTTATTTGAGAGAGAAATCATTTGTAACATTATAAATGTCTTCACTGTCACTTTTGATCAATTTAATGCAGATGAGCAGCTGCCTTCATTATAAACTGCAATACTAACCTCTCTCCAGGAAATATAGATCTTCATGTAAATGTACAAGCAACTGTATGAGCACTCACTCGGGCAGGAGCTTGTACTTGTCCATATTAATGTCAGGTATAAATGTGTCGCAAACTGTTTGAGAACCCGTGTCACAAAAAGATGCCTGGGGCCAGAGCTCTCCATCACCTCCTGAAGAACACAGCACAAACATTCACAAAGTGATTACATTGTACAAGATATAACAGAATGAGGAGGAAGGAGTATGAAGGGAGTCTTTTGTACATTTTGCCTTGAGGCAGTTTCCATAACAACTGATAATACAAAGATCTGAACTACACTGCGCTATAACTGAGATACAACTGATATATAGGCGGCTGTATAATGTATATCGTTGCGCGCATGTAACTAGTGAAACAGCCCATTTTACCCTCAAATTAGGAACCATCAAACCACATTAAAAAACAATCAAATTAATTTCACAATTCGGTTGTATGATGGGTGAAGTCAGACTTAAATTTTAAAACCTAGATTGAAAAAATATATATATTTTAATGTATTCAGAAAGAAAGAAAGAAATGAAGAATGAGCATACAAAAACATGGAACTGATCAAAAGCCATACAATTATCTCTCAACACTACACAAAATTCCATATATAATCCCACAATACTTCCATGTTTATACACAAGTTTACCATTGTTAATTAGTAAGAATGGTAACACAAGACCATTGTAAAAATCATTTAAGGCTATAAGAGATTTGATACATATTCAGCATGTGTTTATACTTCTATTACATTTTTCTGAATTTCTCAATAGATATGAGTGATTTACATCATTTTACCAACCTTGTAGAGAGCACTTCCCCCAATTATCCAAACCTGGTCCACTTGTTTTTCGAGCTCACTGCTGTCTAACAGATGGAGAGCTGAACTGAAGTCTGAAGCAAGGTAGTGAGATCCCTCTGGGACTGTCCTGTGTAGCCAGTGATAGAAACAGGCACTTTACTTATATACAGCATAGTGATTTATTACAAGATGAAATAAACTGTAAACAATAAAAAAGGATGGTAACACTTTACTTGAAGGGGTGTGCATAAGACTGACATGACACCTTAATAATCATGACATGACACATGTCATGAATATGAAGGTTTTATGCATGTTTATGACAACTGTCATTAAGTGTCATTCGCTCAGTTATGTCATTTTTCATGCAAATATGACATTATTTGACCTAACCCTACCCCTACCCTTACCCCTAACCATAGCCCATAACAAAGACATCTCAAACAATGTCATCTTTGCATTAAAAATTACATAACTGAGCGAATGACACTTAATGACTGTTGTCATAAACATGCATAAAAAACCTTCATATTCATGATATGTGTCATGTCATAATTATGTAGGTGTCATGCCATGATTATGAAGGTGTCATGTCAGTCTTATGCACACCCCTTCAAGTAAAGTGTAACCAAAAGGATTACTTGAGCTCTCTGCTGAGAACAATGTTGATCCTGTTCTTTAGGGGCCTGTTTGCTGCAGGAATAGAGAACCTGGGTCTTTCTACCCATCACAACCACATTCTTTTTACCTGTCAAATTACACACAGAATGTATGGTTTGGTTTAAGATTTTACTAATTTCTGAACAAACAAATAAAATATGACAAAAATAAGACAATGTAAGCATATTACCCTCAGCTGAAGGGGTCATGGTCATCTTCTGAAAGTGTTTGAATTCATTACTAAAAAGATCAGAAAGGTAAGAATTAAAGCGATCGATTGGGATACATTTTGAGGCTTCAGGAATATGTCAGGTTTTTTTCTGTAGTACAGTAGTGTGGGTGGGTTTAGCTTCGCTGGCATGGGGGAAATGTGCTGAATGTCGTTATTTACGTTACCAGTGGACTCCAGCATAAAGGTCAAGCTTTTAACTAAAGCTCTGTGCAATCATAAAATGTTCTCTCTTCAGGTACATCTACAGCTAATATTCTTCCTTCTACCATTCTTTCTTAATATGTTTTGTAAGATGCTTTAACTTTATTCATTTGTAAATAGTCATTCAGTTTATATAACTGCAAACTTATCACAACGTACGTTAGATGGTGAGAAATTCAGAACTCTTTACACAGGGCACTAAATAACTACAAACACCTCTTATATTATTGAATCAATATACTCATTACATTAGCTTGAGATTTAGCAACATATACCAGCTCTCCTTAGTCTTATTGAATGCCATGGCAGATTTCCATGTTTCCCTATTCCCATGTCTGGACAAACAGCTACAATACAGTTGAGTATGCGAGACATAACTATTCTGAATGTAATAAACAAATCACACTTTAGCTAGTACGTACTGCCTCGTCTTCCACCCGCCAGCGAATTTACGAACGAGTACGCCAAACGCCTGGCTCATGAATATGAATTACGTTATGTGACGCTCATGAACTGATTTGCTATAGGAAGCTCGGTTCAAGAATAGCCAATGAGCGTATTCTATTAATATGAAGGCTTCGCGCTCCCCCCGCCAAATGTGAAAGGAGCCAATGGCCATGAAGAGTGTAGTACACAGACAGAAAGAGTTTATGTGCAGTGCACCCTTAGATCAAATTTCAATGTACAAGTATAAAATCAGTAGTGGACATAGAAAACATATAAACACAACACAACTGTGTAGAGTACACGACTTTATTGATACACGTGTTGCTGTTATTATTATTATTTGATGAATAATATTTTAACAAAACAGCAGATGGTTTTAAGGTTGTGTAAGATAAGAAAAAAATTTACAATATTATTTACGTGCTCTTATCCTGGGACTTGTGCATCAAAACAGAAGTATTCTAATATAACAAAGTGCATGACAAAAAAAAACTTGACAAATTGTGCAATGACCAGTATGGTTCATCTTTTTAAAAAGGTGTTTTTTAAAAAAACAAAACATTAATACAGGTCCAAAAATATAGTTGGGTTGTAGTAAACATAATTCTAAATCTCGAAAGCCATGTGTATATTTGGATAGAAAATTAGAAAAGGACAATTTATAAATCTGATCATGAGCAGTGCTTTGTAATTTGGGTTAATTGTATTAGTTTTATTTTTGTATCAGTAATAAATTATATACATTAATATATTTTCCTAGAATATTTCCGTTTCATAGAATATGTAAAATTTTAGGTGCCTGTGAAAGACAAAATATAAATCAACAAAATTACACAGTGACAGTACAACCCATTTTCAGTCTGAGCACGGCCTTTTCTTTCCCTAGCTCATGTCCATGTTATTTGCAGTGTATGGCGCCTCCTTTTGGCTTTGCACTGTAACTTTGTGATACTGCTCAAAGTCAATGCCCAGCAGCCACTCAAATCCAAATGAGACAAGCGCCAACAAGTGTTTACAATATGAACTACAGTCTCCATAGTGATATCTGAGCGGTTAAGGCTAACAGATCTAAGGCAGTGCAGTGGGGGACTGTCTAGGGCTCCGAGGGGTTTGGCTGGATGATTCAGGACAAGACTGAACACACGGTCAAGTCGACAGGGAACAGCGATTAGCGAGAGCTTCTGAAGGAGTGAAGCGCCCCTAAGTAGTGCCCACAGCGCTCCCTTCAGAGACCTCCAACACAATGCAGGCTTCATTTGTCGTTCATCCAGGGGAAAACTGTTGAGAAAAAAGGGACACAGAACAGAAAACAGTACAATCGACTGTAATGGGAAAGTGCATCAGCATAAAGTTTAGAAGGACAACATTTGACTCACTTTAGTGTTAAAGAGCGGAGGTGTGGAATGCATGGCAGATTAGAAAGAAGGACTTCATCTTCACCCTCCTCTTCCTCATCATCGTCTCCATCCCAATTATTCCTGGGTGGGTCTAAATGAATAGTGAGAGAAGTGAGTCTGGGACAGGCATGAATGAGCTCCAGAAGAGGAGTATGTCCATCAGCTTTGATGCCTTCCAAGGTGAGTGAGAGCAGATGTGAGCCTGCGGCTTTAAGTGCTGGAACCAGTTCAGACAGAAGACCAGCAAACTGTAGAGAAAGACAGTGTAGCTGTCCAGAAAACCTACCAAGACCTCTGGCTAAAACTGTTGCCTGTTCAAAGCTGTCAACATTATCATGTACACTGCTCTGGAGACAGTCCAAAGACAGCACACGCAGTTCAGGGCAGACCTTCCCCACTGCCTCTAAGGTATCCAGAGACAGTCCTTGTACATCCCTGAGAGATGTTGTCACACTATCCCTTCCATTACAAGCTCTACTTCTACATCCATCTTTTTCACAACCCTCTCCTGAAGCCCTTGTCCATTCATTTATATCGGTACTATCACTAGTATCTGTCTGACTCTCCTCTAATGATAAATATTCATCTATGTTTCCTTCCAAAGTATAACTTTCCTCTCCATCTGTGCTCAGTAAACTGCTTTCTTTCAAGTGGTCTTCCTGTGTCCGTTTGGCCCACAGGTCTTTAAGAAGTGGCACACCCTCTCGACTAGTGAACTCCTCAGTCAGCTCAAACTGCTTGTTTTGTATGAGAACACAAGCCTGTCCCAGTCCCTCCACTGCCAACCTCTGAAGACCAGGTAAGCTGAGCAGGAGGAATGCAACTGCAGCAACCGCATCGCTCTCATTTTCTGCCAAACCAATATCCAAAGCTAGTAGGCTGCTGAAGATGTTTGCGTTCTTGACAAGGGGTTCATGGTAGGCCAGAGGGAGCAGGGCTTCAGGGGTGAGGTGAAGACACCGCGACACATCCAGGTGTTTCAGCTTGGGACATTGGCGGCAAACCACCGATACCACTCTCTGATCACACAGGGTTCCAGCTAGGGAGAGGAAACGGAGACGATGTTGGCTCCCCAGGAGCTCACACAACACTGATGCAGATATATTCTGTGCGCCACTAAGATCCAGAGACTGAAGATTCTGTTTAAGACAGACACAAGTGAGTGAACATAAAAATTATAAAAGTTTTGCATGTACTGACAACAGGCAAGACCGGCAAAACATTATGGTTAGGGTAATAAGAATTTGTTACTTAGTTTTATTTAATTAATTACAATAATACATCACCATTCAAAAGTTTTTTTTTTTTTTAATTAAGCAAGGATGCATTAAGTCGATCAAACGTGACTGTTACAAACCTTATTTCAAATAAATCCTGTTCTTTTGAACTTTATTCATCAAAATTCTTAAAAAAATGAAAAGAACAAACAAAAATCTGGTTTCTATCTTTCTTCTTACGCTGCAAAAAAAGTATTACGCATCAATCACCAACTAGTTCTTCACAATCAGAATAATTATAATAAGAAGACATTTTCTTAAGCACCAAATCAGCAAATTAGAATGGTTTCTGAAGGATCAAGTGACAATGAAGACTGGAGTAATATTTTTAACTGTAATATTTCACAATATTAATGTGTTATAAATACTATTTTGGTCACATTTTAGTTATAAAGGTAGTATACAAGTTAAACAAAAAGAAGTGGTTTGTGTGTTTAACCTGGCAGCGTATCTGGATAAGAGAGCAAAGGCTGGCATTGACGAGGCTGCATGCTGATGTGAGGGACAGCCAGCTCAGCTGCGGGAGGAGAAGGAGATGCAGGGCAGCACGTGTCAACAAATTACGCGAGGACAGGGTGCACAACAGCTCATCAAGCAAATCACCAGCTGAAAGAGAAACACACAGATAACATAAATATTTTAATAAACACTCACACATCTACACATGAACAAGTCTTTGCAATACTCACGCAATGAGCTGAAGGGACCCATGACGTATCTGAAGAAATACTGGTCCATGTATTTTTGGGCATAATCTTTCGCCCACATCTCCTTCATGTTCTCGGCTAGGCTTTGAAGGCAAAGGCCAGTCAGTGTGGATGGTTTGTCCTCATCCTCAGTCAATTCACTCTTGCATTTTTTCTTCCTCTGACATTCCCTTTCCAGTGTGTGCTCCAGTTGCCGGAACAAGGGCATATTTCAGCCTGAAAATTACTGACATAGATAAAGACAATAAATGCATTTGTCATGACATGAAGCTTAATGGCCTTACGGAGCCACACCTTACCTGTAAAGGTCCGTGCTCAAGGTATTAGTTCATTTTAAAAGAGGTTTAATCTTTTATAACCACCCACCAGTCAAAAATCTATTTGAAAAGACATAAGTTAGCAAAATACAAACTGGTAATTCTCCCTCTATTTCCTCGCTCGTTCCACTAGAGATATTTGTCCGTGAGAATATCAGGTCAGGTTACATAGTAAATTAAGTTTACTGAAAAAGAGGTCTTACCAACAGTTTGAAGATCCGTTTTGTGCTTCTTTGAAAAGATATTAACGTTACCTTATTTTCAGTCTAAACACGTTCATACGTTTGAATGTCCATAAATATATTATTGATGAATTACTGTGTCAACACGACAGACCTTTGCTCTCACCGTCTAACCGTCGCTGCAGCAACAACGTGTATTTTTACAGATTTGACAAATTCAGCAATTTTATATGCGGAAACAGTCAATTGTTTGCAGAAATTGAGCAACTTAAGTCCTTTCCCCGTTGAGTCAAACACAGTTTAAATCAGCGCTTCCGTATAGCACGAGCGCCACCTAGTGATTTGGAGATCCCTTGTGTTGCACTAGTGACTAGTCGTTCAAAAGCTGCCAGTAGCCCCTCACTGCAGAACAAAGATCCAGGGGGCGGGGTTGGATCCACATCTAGGGGGTGGATAATGGTAGGTATAGGGTGGGATGGGTGGTTTTAGGGATCAGTGGGTGGAGACGGGTAGGTTTAGGTATATTTAAGGTGGGAGGAGTTGGATGTGGATCCGCCCCCTGGATCTTGTGTTCTGCAGTGAGGACCATCTCAAAAGTTGCGTCCCAAATCGCGTACTTATGCACTATTCTATGACGTTTTGTAGTATAAATAGTGTGAGTAGTGTGTTCACACTGAAAATTTCCCAAAAAAAAGAGAACTTTCAATACCCAGATGATGCACTTAAATAACCGAAAAAATGAAGTGTGGAATGTTGGACATCTTTCACTCAACTGTCGCAGTAGGTTCAATTACGTAGCGAAGGGGGAGGGGCTACCAGACCGATTATGAATGACAAAATAACCTTATATAATTCATACACTACCTGATGATTCATGTGCATAGAAATATGTACCAGTTCAATAGTGTATAGTGTGTTAATTGGGAAGCAGCTAAAGAAATTAAAGGGATCGTTCACCCAAAAATGAAAATTTGATGTTTATCTGCTTACCCCCAGGGCATCCAAGATGTAGGTGAATTATTTTCTTCAGTAGAACACAAACAAAGATTTTTAACTCAAACCGTTGCAATCTGTCAGTCATATAATAGAAGTGAATGGCAATCACGGCTTTTTGTTGAAATTCAAAATACTACACAAACAACACCACATTACACTCTGCGGCTCGTGGCGATAATTGGATGTGTAAAGCACTAAACGATTGTCTTTGTGTTTCTACTGAGCACAAAGTCACCTACATGCTTGGATTCCCTGGGGGTGAACAAATAACATCAGAATTTTCATGTTTTGGGTGAACTATCCCTTTACGTCTTGGATATGTCGTGAAGACCAGTATTTCTTTATTCTTCAGTTTATTTCTCCTGTATCTATTAGCATTATCATTATTATTATTATGTTATGTTTTCTCAATATATATGTAATGTTTTTTAAATATTTTCTAAATATAGTCTCTCTCTAGATACTTTATTATTTCAAAATAGCAGGGATATATGGGAAAATTATACTGTGTACAAAATAAGGGTAGTTGATGCATAAAATGTTCTTGAGCTTTTTTCTGTCAATATTATGATTCAAATTTAATGTATTAAAATGAATGCAAAATTTATAACTTTAACTTGTAACTGGTTACCACTTCTGTTTTTACTTGGTTCTTAACATAGCATGCGCTTTACTAGGTCCACACCGACATAAAGTAAATTGGATTGATTTGAATAACTTTATAAATTTAATGTACTTGAATTGTGCACCAAGCACTAGGAAAATACAAGTATCATATCGGGACTTGGTATCGGTAGATACTCAATAGGCTATTCAATGACACGGCAAAAAAAAACCTGATCGGGACATCCCTACATAATATAACAGAAAACATTAGCTTTCCTGTTATGTCGGTGTTGCTAATAAATGTCACAGCAATGTGTCTTGAATATAGCCTATACATATTTAATTGAACCATCTGATGGCCAACAGATGTGCGTGTTCACATCTACTGAATCGCTACTGAATCAAACCATCTGATGGTCACCAGACGTCACCAGTTCGGTCTGCCCCCACTGCAGAGACATGAGCCTAAGGACTCAGGATTCTCCTCCCGCGCTCACTCATTCTTACACTCATGTGGTATCAAACTCCTTGTTTCCCAGCAGTGAGTTACTTCTCACAGTGTGCAGCCCACCTCGCCTGTTGTCACAATTCACAGAAGTGTAGCAAGCACTTCCAGGGGTATCAGAGTGGGCTATGAAAACAATAAAGAATGGCTACACACTAGTTCCTTTGCAGGCTGCCCCGTTTTAACAGTATGTTAATGTCCACTGTACGGGAGCAGAATACCTCAGTTCTGTGAGAGGATATACACAGCCTCCTTGCAAAATGCTCTGTGGAGAGAGTGCCCCTCGCAGATCGCGAGAGTGGCTTCTACAGTCGTTATTTCTTGGTACCAAAGAAAGATGGCAGAATCTGCCCAATCTTGGATTTGAGACCATTGAATTGTGCAGTGAGCGTCCATTCAAAATAAATATGCTGAGGCAAATTCTCTCGCACTTCAGGCCGGGAGATTGGTTTCTCTCTGTGAATATAAAGGATGCTTATTTTCACATTTAGATGGCCCCTCATTACAGGTGCTTCCTGAGATTTCCATTCAAGGGGATGGCATACCAGTTCACGGTCCTACCCTTCGGGATATCACTGGGCCCACGAACGTTCAAATGCATACATGGGGCTCTCTCCCCTCTGAAACGTGAAGCGTGGAATGTGCATCCTGAAATACCTAAACGATTGTCTGATCTTAGCCCAATCAGAGAGCATGACAAGCTCAGACTCTTCGCTCCCCTTCAGAGCTTTGGGCTGACTGTGAATTTGCAAAGAGCATGCTGACGGTGAAACAGAACATCTCTTTTTTGGGAGTAGAGCTGGATTCAATCACTATGCAAGCGGGTCTCTCAGAGGAGCGCTCACAGAAAATGGTCAGCTCTCTTGCCGTTTTCAAGCTAGGGCGAGATCCTGCGCTAAAATGTTTTCAGAGGATGCTCAGACTGATGGCTGTCAACTCAGCAGTGTGCAGATTAGGGCTCCTGCATATGCGTCCACTACAGCTCTGGCTAAAAAGGCTGTGTGCCACAGAGCACGTGGCGCGCAGGCACCCTGCCTGTCAAAGTGCCCCATGGCGTGATATGACACTGTGTCGCCAGGGTGTTCCTATTGGCCAGGTGATCAGGAGAAAGACTGTTACCACAGACACATTGGACACAGGCTAGGGAGCCATATGCAATGGCAAACCGGCCTTTGGGATGTGGTCAGAAACAGATAAGTCCTGGCACACAAACTGCCTAGAGCTTCATGCTGTTCATCTAGCTCTCGAGTACTTTTTCCCGGATATTCTCCACCAACATGTTCTTATCAGGTCGGACAACACGACAGTGGTAGCATTTATAAATCACCAGGGAGGTGTGAGCTTGTGACCTCTGCTTTGGCAAGCTAAAGACCTCCTTCTAAAGGCAGATCAGCATCTCCTCTCCATTCGAGCAGTCCATGTCCCTGGACATATGAATTGTGCTGCGGACATGCTATCAAGGGGCAGGGTGATCCATGGGGAGTGGAGTTTACACCCTTTAACTGTTAATATGATTTGGGGCATATTTGGTAGTGCAGAAGCAGATATCTTAACATCTGTGGAGAACACTCACTGCCCCCTGTTCTATTCACTGTCTGCCCTGGGGGTGGATACACTGGCACACAGCTGGCCGAAAGCACGCAAGTATGCCTCTCCACTAGTGAAACTTCTGCATCGCATGCTTTGCAAAATCAGGGAGGAGAGGAAACCAGTTCTGCTGGTGGCACCAAAATGGCCCAACCAGTCATGGCTCCCAGAGCTGGTAGAGATACTCCGTAGGCTATCCCACTGAGGAAAGACCTCCTCTCTCAAGCACAGGGAACAATATGGCATCCCAACCCAGAGTTGTGGAATCTTCATTGAAGACAAAGGCCAGGCAGTCTGGATCATCCTCGCATGTAAAGGTCTGTGTTCAAGGAATAGTTCTAGTTTAATACTTACAGGTGAAAACCTATTTGAAAATACATACAGTAATTGACCAAAATACAAACTAAGTAAATAGTTAAAACACCAAGTGTACCGAATGTCAGGTCAGGTTGCATAATAGTACATTTAAATTAAGTTTACTAAAATAGGTCTTACCAACAGTTTGAAGATACTTTTTGTGCTTCTTTGCAAAGACATTACTTTATTTCCAGTCTAAACACGTTCATATGTTTGAATAGTCTTTAATGTACCGTTGAGATTGTTGTAATGAGAAATCACTGAATTTGCAATGTCAGTTACAAATGAACTACTGAATGTTAGCATAACACACCTTTGCTCTAAACATCTAAAACACTTTCTTCGCTACAGCGATGTGTATTTTTTACAGGTTTGTCAAATTCAGCAGTTTTGTATAAGCCTTCAGAGTTGTTTGCAAAAAGTAAATTAGTTTTATTTTATTTATTAAAAAAGTTTTAAAAAAGTCAAAAACAGAAGTGTAAGCCAGCGCTTCCGTACCACGAGTGCCACCTAGTGATTTGGAGCACACTTGTGTTGAAATACACAAAAGTAGATGATAAAGCAAGCTATTTGGATCATGCTTGGACACGTATTTATTTTCTCTTTAGTGTTGTGTCTTTTTCTGGGAGCGTCCTAGGCTTTTTTGCGCTGATGGCCTGCATCCCAGCAGAGTCGGAGCGGAGCTCATGTCGGACAACATCTCCAGGACGCTTCGCTCCATATGACTAGTAAGTCAAATCTCAAATAACTGCCCTGATGACTTTTGTTCTACCCGCTTAAATGATAGAAGTACTTGCGCTGTACAATCTATAAAGACTGTGTCTGTTCCCCGACTAGGGAGGTCAAAAATATAAATTTAATGCAGGATCTAAAAAAAATCTGATCGTGATTAAACCAGAAAAAATGTAAAATAAATGAACAAAAAATTTTTTTTAAGTTTGGGCTCCTAAACATTACATCACTCTCACCCAAAGCAGTTATTGAAAATGAAATGATCACAGATAATCGTTCTGATGTACTCTGCTTGACTGAAACCTAATGATTATATTGGTCTAAAATGAGTCTACTCCACCAAGCTACTACTATAAGCATGAGCACCGTCAGACTGGCCGTGGTGGCGGTGTTACAACAATATATAGTGATATTCTCAATATTACTCAGAAGACAGGATACAGGTTTAACTCATTCGAAATACTAATGCTTAATGTTACACTGTCAGATATGCAAAAGAAATCTATCGTATCTCTTGCTCTGGCTACTGTGTATAGACCACCAGGGCCATATACAAATTTCCTAAAAGAATTTGCAGATTTCCTCTCAGACCTATTGGTTACTGTTGATAAAGCGCTAATTGTCGGAGATTTTAATATTCACGTTGATAATAAAAATGATGCATTAGGACTTGCGTTTAATGACCTAATAAACTCTTTTGGAGTCAAGCAAAATGTCACCGGGCCACTCATCGTTTTAATCATACGCTAGATTTAATTATGTCACATGGAATTGATCTTACTGAATAGATTCGCTACCTCCCCCCCCCCCCCCCCCAAAGCGATGAGGTTACTGACCATTTCCTTGTATCGTCCATGCTCTGCGTATTACTGATATTAACTATATGGCTGCGCATTATCGTCCGGGCCGAACTATTGTTCCAGCCACCAAAGACAGATTCACAAATAACCTGCCTGATTTATCTCAACTGCTCTGTGTACCAATAAGTACACATGAACTAGACGAAATAACTAGCAACATGGGCACAATCTTCTCTAATACATTAGAAGCTGTTGCCCCCATCAAATTGAAAAAGGTTAGAGAAAAACGTACTGCGCCATGGTACAACAGTAATACCCATTCTCTCAAGAAAAAAAACTCGTAGTCTTGAGCGCAAATGGAGAAAAACTAACTTGGAAGTTTTTTAGAATTGCGTGGCAAAACAGTATGTCAAGCTATAGACAGGCTCTAAAAGCTGCCAGGGCCGAGCATATCCACAAACTCATAGAAAATAACCAAAACAATCCAAGGTTTTTATTTAACACAGTGGCTAGATTAACAAATAACCAGACGCCACCCGATCTAAATATTCCCTCACAGTTTAATAGTAATGACTATATGAATTTCTTCACTGATAAAATAGATAACATCAGAAATACAATAACAAATGTAGATTCTACAGCGTATAATACTTTAGCTTCATTCATCGCACCAAAAGATAAACTGCAGTGCTTTACAGCTATAGGACAGGAAGAGCTAAATAAACTTATCACTGCATCTAAACCAACAACATGCCTGTTAGATCCTGTACCCACTAAAATACTGAAAGAGTTGTTACCTGTAGCAGAAGAACCGCTTCTCAATATTATTAACTCGTCGTTGTCTTTAGGTCACGTCCCAAAACCATTCAAGCTGGCGGTTATTAAGCCTCTTATTAAGAAACCACAACTAGATCCTAGTGAACTGGCAAATTACAGACCCATCTCAAATCTTCCTTTTATGTCTAAAATTTTAGAAAAAGTTGTGTCTGCTCAATTGTGCTCCTTCCTGCAAAAAAATGATCTCTATGAAGAATTTCAGTCAGGTTTCAGGCCCCACCATAGCATCAGAAATTACAAATGACTTGCTTCTTGCGTCAGACCAAGGCTGTGTCTCATTGCTAGTTTACTTGATCTTAGTGCTGCATTCGATCCTATAGATCATGACAGAATCATAGATTGATTACAAAAACTATACAGGTATTCAAGGGCAGGCTTCAAGATGGTTTAGATCCTACCTGTACGATCGCTACCACCTTGTTCATTTAAATGGGGAGTCATCTCAATTATCACCAGTAAAATATGGAGTGCCACAAGGATCTGTCCTAGGTCCTCTGCTATTTTCGATATACATGTTGCCACTTGGTAATATTATTAGGAAATACGGGATTAGTTTCCACTGTTATGCCGATGATACTCAACTATATATCTCAACAAGACCAGATGAAACTTCTAAATAACAGAGTGTGTTAAAAATGTAAAAAATTGGATGACCAATAATTTTCTCCTAATAAATTAGGATAAGACAGAGATATTACTTATTGGACCAAAAGACAGTACACCGGATCTCGTGGATTACAATTTGCAACTAAACGGATGCACGGTTACTTCCTCTACATTATATTAGATAGCAACTTGTCTTTGACAATGTTATAAAAAAACAGCATTCTTCCATCTTAGAAAACATTGCCAAGTTACGAAACATGTTACCTGTTTCTGATGCAGAAAGGCTAGTTCATGCTTTCATGACCTCTAGACTGGACTATTGTAGTGCACTTCTAGGTGGTTGTCCTGCATTTTCAATAAACAAGCTACAGGTAGTCCCAAATGCAGCGGCTAGAGTCCTACCAGGTCAAGAAAATATGATCCTATTACCCCAATTTTACAGTCTCTGCAATTTTACTGACATATTAAGTTCCGTATCAGTTACAAAAAATTATTACTTGCCTATAAGGCCCTTAAATGGGTTAGCTCCTGCATACCTAAATAGTCTTCTACCACGCTACAATCCATCACACTCCCTAAGGTCGCAAAACTCTGGACTTTTGTAGTACCTAGGATAGCAAAGTCCACAAAAGTAGGTAGAGCTTTTTCACATTTGGCTCACAAACTCTGGAATAGCCTTCCTGATAAATGTTCTGGGATCAGACACACTCTCTCTGTTTAAATCAAGATTAAAGACACATCTCTTTAGCCAAGCATTCAAATAATGCATCTCATAATCTTTACTGCAGTCATATCTGATCAAATGCACAATATTATTCTTTAGTTTGGGTTAAACAAATCACTTTTGCCTGGTTGGAACAGCAGCTACGCTAATTATGTTTGTATTTGGTTCTCTGTCTTTTGCCACGGGATTTACACAAGCTTCAGTCTGGATCCAGAACACCTGAGAAGAGATGATGCAACCCCTCAGAGGATCTCAGATGATGCCAACCCTGAAACAACTTACAGAACTACCACATTTTGCTATAAGTTTTATTACATCATATAATAATTACTGTTAATAGTTTTCATCGTCTGTTTTATTACATCTTAAAATTTATTTTTCCGTACTGCTGGTTCGTCTGATCAGAGGAGAACTGGCCCCCCCGACTGATTCTGGTTTCTCCCAAGGTTTTTTTCTCAATTCTGTCACCGATGGAGTTTTGGTTCCTTGCCGCTGTCGCCTCTGGCTTGCTTAGTTGGGGACACTTCATTTCCAGCGATATCGTTGACATGATTGCAAAGATGTTGAGATCACTGAATTCAATGATGAACTGTCTTTAACTGAAAAATTAGTGTTTACTATTGTCATTTTGCATTATTGACACTATTTTCCTAATTAATGCTGTTCAGCTGCTTTGACACAATCTGTATTGTTAAAAGCGCTATATAAATAAAGGTGACTTGACTTGACTTGTGTCGATATTATGTTGTTGTTGTTTTTTCTCTCTCTCTAGATCCTCTACCGATGTCTGTTGCACTTTATTTTGATATTTAAAAACCGCAAGGATATATGCAAAGTAAGGGTAAAATTACACTGTATACAAAATAAGGGTAGTCGATGCATAAAATGTTCTTTTACAACATTAACTTGTAACTGGATGGTCCTACAGCATTAAGTACAAATATTCAATTTCATCTCTCGGTTAATGAGGTCCTAGAAATGCATGCATAATAATTATAAATATCAAAATGCTGTTTAAAATACAGCAAATATAGTTAATCACAAAACAGGTATGTCACTTAGCCATATACAAAATATGCAGAGTAAAAAGAAAACTTTTACCACAACAAACAATAAAGATTATTCTAATGATTACTGGTTTCACTTTTATGAGTTTATCCGAGTTGGTGATTTTCTAATTTAGTTAATCTCATTGAAGAGTCCATGAGTGCCATACGGGATGTCCACTGGAACTTCTGCTCGCCCAAGCTCTGTGAAGGTCTTAGCATCAAGCACAAGGAGGAAACTGCTCTTTTTCTAAACAAAGTTACACAACATTATCACACCTGTCCAGAACCGAGTTCTTAGATTAAACTTGGACCAAATTAAGAATATATTATATATGACTTATATAATATGTTAACATGTCATAAAAGGAAGTCAGTGGAGCTTTGATGACACTAAGAAACTAACCTCTCTTGGTGTAATGACCACAGATATGACCACACCATCATCCTCATCCTTAGCATCAGGTGCTGGAACAAACACTGGTTCTGATGGGAACAAACCAGCATGGCGCCACACCTACAGACAGACAAGAAGACAGATCAAATATTATATTCTCAACTGAAGTGAACTCTCAAACTCGTCTCATATAATTCTATTTTAATTTAAGTTGGTACCTTAAGCTTCTTTCCATTTAGATCCATCTTAAGCAGAGAGTCACCAAATATGTGTCCAAAGCCACAGGCGTAGAAGTACCGATAAGGACGAGCATTGTAATACGTGTAGTTAATCTGTGGGAACTCAAGACCACCATACTGTAACAGGTCATCATTGTAAAGATCTTCATGGAGCAGGAATACCTATTATTACCAAAGAGAAATTACTGTTATTGATGCTCATAAATATTATTGTTTTCAGTTCCCATCTCTCTCCACCTCTTGCTCACATACCACAGTTATAGTCTTCACAGCAGTGGCAGTGGTGTATGGGAAATTGATGAGGTTGTGGTCATTAGGCTCATCTTCCTTTATGTCCAGAGGCAGTACATATCGCCGTGGTAAGTTTGTTCACAATTAATTGAAGAACTGGAAAAGCCAATAGATAAACACTGTTAAAGTTAAATTCATATGAAACTGAAAGAGAGGTCAGTATTATCGACATTTGACATGTTTTGGATTGTGAAGGTATTACCATGTCAATTTCTTCTCCAGATGCCCGAAGGTTCTCCATTGTGAAGTCAACAATCACATTGCCATCATCTCCACAGGACATGTCCATAATCAAATATCCATTATCCTCATATGCATTAATCTGGTTCAGCGTGAACATGGCACTGCTGTAGTATTTTGTTTTGATGAGCTGCAGGGATGAAAACATGGATGTCAGAGGTGAAGCGACAGAAATACACAGTGCCCACAATTAGAAGTCAGTCAGTATGATGTTGGGACAGACTCTGCCGTGCCTGGCCAGTGCATCTGTCTGCCACATGGAAGATGGTTTCTAGTTCAGGGTTCCAGGACATGACTTTATGAAAGCTTTTTCCAGCAACTCTGTACAGCATGAATTTCAGCAGGTCTAACTTGATCGGCTGCTCAATGAAGACTATGTAATTCTCCGACATGACTGGAAACATAAGGTAAAAAAAATAAAAAATTAACGAACACTTTCAAATAAAAACAGAAATAATGCATTATTTTCCATTGGTGAAGATTACAATATACTGGAGAATCTACATGAACAAACGTGTGGCCCACATTTCCAACCATGTTAAATTCTATGTAAATAAATGCAAAATAATCCTTATAATATTACAGATGGTTAAAGAACCAGAAGGGCAGATCAGATGATCTAAAAATGCAAACATGGCAGGCAAATTTACCAAAACTGTGGTAGTATGATGGTTTCCTGGGATCAGAAGCAGGAATAGAGCAAAGAATCTCTGCACCTGACAGATCAGCAGCATTGTTCTTTCCTTCACCTGCCGAAACTCAGAGGATATGGTAAAAGAAGCCTTTGAGAATCAGAATAGAAGGTGAAGTGTGGCCATTCTATATTGATTTTCCCAAAAAGTGTGGCTCTGTGGTGCTTTTAAAACATTGGCTTAAGTGTTTCTGGGTGAGAACATGTGTTTGTTTGACCAGTGGCAGATGGGTGGAGTGCTTTGGTTTAGAACAGTCATTATTTTTGCAGTTCTGTTTGGTTTGAAAACATTAACAAAAAGAAGCCATTAGAGTTTGTTATATAAAAAGTACAAGTGAGGCATCCCACCTCTTCGGCCATATGAGTTTCCCAAGTTGTAAGTCGCTCCTTCACGGTCATGATGTGGATGAGCTGTTGCTGCATTAATTGCAATATTTTTTGAACAATCCACCTTTAAAAAACAAAATCACATAGAGATAACTGTTTTAGGAAAACATTGTGTGTTATATAATTTAATTTTTCGTCTGTGAAACACTCATATATACCTTTTCTTTGGTTTCCAGACTCACAGGGTCGATTCTGCGCATGAAGTTGGTCTCTGTGCTAGCTTAGGCTATAGGCAATGCATTTGGCTGATTAAAAAAATAAATATCTAAAACTGATTGTTGATTTTCATTGATATCTAATCATACAGTAGATCAGACAATAGATGGTGTAAACTTTAAGCTATCAGTTCAAATTTGCTAATTTTATTGTAGTTTGTGACAACAGAAGTTATGGCTTGACAAAATACTACGCTCATCCATGTGGCAAAACACACATGAACTAAGAGATGATTGCATAACACTGAGATGAGGCTATAGTAATAGAGCACAGAAATGCTTACCTGGCACTTTATACATTGAATCCTGTGTAGGTTTAGACATGACTTTGGTTGTTAAGATTCTTGATCTTAATAACATATGAAACACTAAACAAAAAAGGTAGAACAGACAGGCAATATGATACTGACAATATAAGTCCCATAAACACATGACATTGTGGGATGGGCTAAATCTAAAGCAAAATGGACTTTGTACAGAGCCAACGCAATACAGTGTGCCACTGAGAGTGAACACATGAAATACTTAACTGCTTCATTATTTAGTTAGAGAGATTGTTAATCTCTAAAATCAAGCTTTTCATGCGTCTTGATGACGTAAGATGAGAGATTATTTTTGTTTCATTTTATGAACATCACTGTTAAAAGTGACTGTAACGACAGTCTTTAATTCTTTTCTGCCATCTAAAGAGAGGCTTATATATAGTCATACATTTGTAGAATATTAATGTATTCCTTGTAAAACTTTATAAAACATCAACAACTATTTAACCTTTCTACATGTACAAATGTATATCTAATGTTTATAAGTTCAAAGTATTATAGTAATATTCTGAATGTGAACATTCTGACATTTAGGGAAAACAGACGGAAATGACAACATCATGAAAACATATAGGATTAAGTTACAGATTTACATTTGAGTTATTTTTACACAAGATATTTAATTTGAGATGACAAAAGCATTAACCTCATCAGCAGCAGGGTTACACAACAACAGCATGACAATCATATCCTCTCTTTGACAGACTTCGGGATACACTGTTATCTAGATGAGATTAAAGCATCTCCACGCAGGCTAATGAGTTTTCTGCAGGGCTTTTAGGGTGAACATACAAAACATTGTCCTTTGAATAAGAAGAGCGCATCTAATGCAGTAGGTTCTGTGAGGTTGAATCCTGAGTTTGATGTTTAGAAGTAAACACTATAAGTACGCTTGTGTTCACTTTTTTTAATCCTCATGTCAAAGCGCAAACTATACATGACCAAACTGCTGTTTGGACAACAGATAAACTCAGTGTTTATATATTCAGGTGTCTTTGTTCAAAATACATTTTCAGCTGTAATTAGCTGTGTACTACATCCAAATGTAAAACAAACTTGTTGACAATGGTAATGTATTTAAGGACTAAAATGCTTGCTTTAATGCATTTTTACATTCAAATATTCAAAGGGAAAACATGCTCATTTTAGTTATATGATTCAACAGGGAGTTGTCATAAAACACAAGCTGGGGTCAAAATGTGTTTTTATGATATCATGGCTTAATAGTGCAATATTCTTTGGCTGAATTTTCTGACCCCAAAATGCAAAAAGTTAATGTAGACATAGGTCACTCCTGATGTTAAACTCATTTCCCTGAGAACTTACCATCTGCTGACCTCATTCAAACTTGACCACAGGTTATACCTACTGTAAATTCAAATGTAACATAGTTCACAGTGACTATGAGAAAAAAAATCACTAACAACATATGTTATAACTTGATTCAAAATATGATTCATTTACACTACCGATAAAAAAAGGACATTTATAATGTTACAAAACATTTACATTTCATATAATTGCTGCTCTTTCAAACTTTCTATTTATAAAATAATCCTGACCAAATGTATCTTAGTTTCCACAAAAATATTAAGCAGCAGAACTGTTTTCAACACTGATAACAAGAAATGTTTCTTGAGCACCAAATCGGCATATTATAATGATTTCTGAAGGATCATGTGACTCTGAGGATGGCAGTAATTCCACCACAGGAATAAATGGCATTTTAAAATATATTAAAAGAGAACGCTTTAAATTTTAACAATATTTCACAATATTATTGTTTCTACTTTATTTGTGATCAAATAAGTGCAGCCTTGGTGAGCATAAATGTCTTTCTTTAAAACATTAACTCTTACAAACCAAAACTCCTACCAACTCCAAACTACTGAACAGTAGTGTATATTCTAGCTAGCTAGTTGTTATTTATTCAATTTTCTTACATTTTTATTAACCATTTAAAATTATATTTTCCATAAAATAAAAAAAGAAGAAGATGCAGTCGCCTTGAAAACCTGAAGTTGATCAAATTTCATAGCAAATATAAACTGAAAACCTGTTTCCCTTCAAAGGATGATTTATTTTTTATGTGAATGCTAAATTGTTAAGGACTGTATGTTCATATGTATAAATTATTTGAACTTAGTCAGTCTTAGTAAGAGGTTTGTGCATGAAGGCTGTGTGAATGGATTCAAGGAAAGCAGCTGCTCAAAAGGTGATAATGTTTTCCAGGCAAAACAGGTGGAACGCTTCATGCAGCACGTATTTCATAATTTTGTGTTACCAGTGTGACATCACTAATAGAGAAGGTTTAAAAGTGGGCAAGTGTTCGGCAGCTGACCCCGAGTCAACATGTTCGCCCTCGTCCTAGCATCAGTGCTCATCGCTAGCGGTAAGAAGTCTGCACACCTGAACAGAAGTGCTCAGGAGACTTATACTCAGTAGTCTGCAACATAATGAATACAGATATTGTTCTTATTCTGAATTTCTACTGCAGCCTTTGGGTGTGGAAAACCACCCATTGAGCCTCTCAGCTCTCGTGTGGTCAATGGAGAGGAGGCCAGGCCCCACAGCTGGCCCTGGCAGGTAAGTAATGTAGCACCATTTTGTCTGCCTTTATTTCTCATTCCCTCTTGTTACCTCTGTCTCACTAATAGTCACCCTTTCTGCTACAGTTTTACTTTACACATTTTGTCATTACATCCTCTCCCTCTCTTCATTACATTTATGCCATTGGCAAACACTTATCATTCAAGGTTTGTATTTCATGAGTTCATGCATTCCCTGGGAATCAAACCCATGATCAAGGTGTTGCTAGTGCAATGCTCTACTGTTTGAGCAGTCTCTAAATTGAGCATGTATTTGTATGTTTAATTAGCTTTTCATGTTTCCCATGATTAGATCTCTCTGCAGTATCAGAGCGGTAGCTCGTGGTATCACACTTGTGGAGGATCTATCATTGCTGAAAACTGGGTGATGACTGCTGCTCACTGCATCAGGTATAAGTGTCCAGTATATTAGTTGAATATATTGTTCATATGTCAAATGAACATATCATTTTCAATTGTGTTCAATGTTGTGAATTTGAGGACATCAATAGATTTCAACTGGACTTTAATCTTTAACCATCATGCATTTTCTCTCCTATAGTTCTGGGCGCAACTACATGGTGCATGTTGGTAAACATGACCTGTCAGTATCTGAGGACGGCTCAAAGACCATCAGTGCACAGAAGATCATTGTGCATGAGAAATGGAACTCCTTGTTTGTGGCTCTCGGGTAAGTATTGTACTTAGTAGATCTTTACATAAATTGTGTCATATTTCATTTTAAATATAACTAACACTTAATAGGAATGAAAACATGTCTTGTCAATATACATTGATTAAATTCATATATTTAAAATTTTCTGAAATAAGTAATTAGGCTATAATGGCATTCTGTGGTCAATTATTTTTTATAAGGCCCACTATACTGTAAAATTGTCCAATTTCTATACAGTCAATTTTTACAGACCAATTACTGTAAAACTGACTATTGACAGGCAACCCGTTTCCATAATAAAATCTTTTTTTTCCACCAATGTTTTAACATAAATGTTGGCACAACCATTTTTAACTTGAATGTTCAAAGCTTTCACAGTGTCAGTTGTTTCCAGTTATTTTAGCTGGACAATTTTTCATTTATTATAATAATCATAAACACAATGGTTTGTTGAGCAAACGTTGAGCATTTTCGTTCCCTATTTTAGTGATCATTTGATCATCAAAAATTATCATTTGCAAGCTTAAAAACTCAAAATTCATCCTGTGAAAACCATTTTGAAATCGGACATTGCGTTACCATGGAAACGATACTTTAAATCTTTTGGCGGTCTCCTCCCCATAAGTGGGCAGTGTCAAGTGTCATATTCCAAAAAGTATTACGGTCTCTTAGAATCAGAATTTTTTAAATCTTGACAAAATACATATCATTGGAAATTTTGTGATTTTGTGATTTTGTGAAATTTTGTAACATTGACAGAAAAAATTTGACATTTGTGACAGAAAAATGCATTGAAAAAATTCAATGGAGTTTGTATGTCACCCGGTGGCTGTTTGTGATATAATGTCTTAAATAAAATCTCACAGGAACCTCAATTTTTTTATATCAAATTCAAATTTGGAAAATAACTTATTTAGACAAAGGCTTTAATTTATACCAATTTTAGAGTAAAACCTGTTATGTGAAATGTTTATTTTATATAAAATAAAATAAAAATTAGTACAGTGCATTTTCTTTACAGTAAATGTAAACTTCTATAACTTTTTGATACTTTCATATTTTGAAACAATTCCACTTCTGCAGTAATTTGCTGGTTGTCTTCTTTAAAAAGACCTTAGGTCTGTATTCAAAAGCTTTCATGATTTATAACAATTTAAGTTTGGATAGTGCACTTTCAAGTATGTTCAGAAATGGGGGAGGGGAGGGGAGGGGGGCAGTTAAAGGGTTAATATACCTGTAGCACTAATGAATTGGAAGTCGAGCTCATCACAGGAAATTCTTTTTTTTTTTTTTTTTAAAAATAAGGTGTGATTATAACATAATGTGATTATCTAATAACTCAAATCAAAGTTTTCATTTTTTTATATATATATTGTACAGTCAGTCTCTCATTATTACTTCACATCCAGGTCTTGATCACCCTGTCAGGTTTATTTTGTGTCAGACTGTAGACATAAACAAAGTAAGTGTAAACAACAGCTCTCACTTGTGATTCTTGTGCTCATTCAGAAACGACATTGCACTGATCAAGTTGTCAGAGCCTGTGACACTGAGTGATACTGTTCAGCTGGGCTGCATTCCTCCTGCTGGCTCCATCCTCGAAAACAACTACCCCTGCTATATTACAGGCTGGGGAAGACTCTCCAGTAAGTGCTTGTGCACAAGACCTGATTTAAGAAACCTGATTTTTCTCCATGTTTTAGTGTCCTGGCCAGTGTCCTGCAGAGTTTAGCTCCAACCCCAATTAAACACACCTGAACCAGCTAATCAAGCTCTTACTAGGCATACTAGAAACTTTGTAGCAGGTGTGTTGAGGCAAGTTGGAGCTAAACTCTGCAGGACACCGGCCCTCCAGGACCGAGTTTGGGCACCCCACGTATAAACCAACATACTGTGGTTGTGTCCCAGCTGGAGGCCCTCTTCCTGATAGACTGCAGCAAGCACTGATGCCCGCTGCGGATCACACCACCTGCTCCAGGTCTGACTGGTGGGGTTCCACCGTCAAAGAAACCATGGTCTGCGCTGGTGGAGACGGCGTTGTCGCTGGCTGCAATGTGAGTGATGTTATTCTGTCTGTGTTCATTTATATATTATCTTGTGCCACATCATTTGTTAAACATCTATAAGCTGACATTTACAGAGTAACTTTAACACATACATTATCACTCGAGCAAGAGTATTTTTGTTCGGAATTTTCAGACGATTGTGAGTGTAATATTGATTTCATACAGCAGGGCCAATGCAATAAACGAACAGTTAATATTGCGTAACTTACATTTTAGACACAATATTCCCAGTCACTTTGTCTGTTTATGCTCTGTCATAAAAATAATTCAAACAAAGCCACAAAAGCAACTGCGTATTGTTTTGCTCCTGAACGAATCGGTTGAAAGAGTGAGACATCTCACTCGAATAAAATGTAATCACCTATTGGCATAAGTTAACCATGTAAACTGCGGAGAGAGTTACTAAAAATAGTATTTGAACGCCGCGCACAGAGCCAGTCAAATTCAAATAGGCTACTGAAACGAATTTTTGTAGCCTATGATAAAAAAAATAAATGTGTATATATATATATAATTTTTGAATTTCATCCTACAGGGTGACTCGGCCGGGTCCCCTGAACTGAAGAACTCCGGCGGCGTCTGGGAGGTGCATGGTATTGCAGCTTCGTTCTGGTTGGGCTGTAAACACTGAGAAGACGCCTACTGTTTTCAACCGATGTGTCGCTGTCAATGACTGGATCGACAAGGTATACTACCATGATGCTTTAACAGAAATAATGTATTCAAAACACTGTGTAGCATTTAATGCATACACTCTAAAAAATGCTGGGTTGTTTCAACCCAATGTGGGGTCAAATATGGACTAACCCAACTGTTGGGTTAATAAGCTAATATAAAAATGTAACCAAAATTTAACCCAACAGTTGGGTTAATCCATATTTGACCCAACATTGGGTTGAAACAACCCAGCATTTTTTAGAGTGTAGAGTGCTTGTATGCATGCAGTAAATACTAAAGATTAGATACTAATACAGATCTTTAAGTTCTGTCTCAGGCCATTCTGTTTAACAAATGCTATAAGCCTATTTCCTAAAAGCCTATTAGAGAGACTTAAATGTGATGAATTATACATATGAATAATTAATTGCATATACAGAATATGTTGTTCATTCCTTTTTCTCTCTGCTTATTTAAGGTCATGATGAACAATTAAGATGAACCAAGGATGCCAGCCTTATTTTAATACCAGCAAACCAACCCACCAAGAAAAATAGTAAATAAATACATACTGTCTCAACAAGCGATCTACTTCTTCCATCATTTTTTCCTTTCCCACTCTCCCACACTGATGCAATACAAACTGCCAAATGTTTGCCAGAATATTAATCTAAACCTAAACTTCACTTAACTGAATGAAAGCATCTCCAGATTAAGCACCTGAGAGTTTCCATGTTGCATCTATGTTGAACTTGATGAATGCAGCTGATCTGAATGTCAGATACGGTGTTTTAAAGATTCCATTACCACAGAGAACGATAGATCATTTGGCCAAAGGAGGTGAGGCTATCTATGATCGCTTCCTACTCAAGTGTAGGAGGAAGGGATGATAATCATGACCTGCTGACATGCAACAATATCATGTGAAAACAGCACATGGATGATCAGGGATCTGTGGGTTTAAATAAAGAAGTGTGTATTATTGCCAAATTCTCAAACATAATTTAAAGATGATGTTAAATGACTGTCAGCAGTACCGCAGATGTTGATGGAAAATGATCAGATTATAGCTTTTGAGAGTATGTTATACTCATTAATGTGGTTCGAAAATCATTGCATGAATGCTTCTCTGTCCTACCTGGTTTTGCTCCACATGAAACTTGTGAGAAATTCTGAAATTTTTGGTAAGAAGAGTAAGGGGAACAAGGATTGCCTGTTGGCTGTTTTGTGACATGGGGTGTGAAAATAAATCTTTACAATTATTTCTCAATCCTAGTTTTTCTACAAGGCATACACAATTCAAATTAGAGATAGGAAACTCTTTGCTTCTATATATCAAAGCGTCTGACATTCTGAGAGTGAAGTATCTCTCTCTCTCTCTCTCTCTTTGCTGTTTTCCCTACTTATGGCTTCATGGGGACTTCTGATGGCTCCTGATTTGTTAGTGGTAAACCATAAAGGAAACATTTATAAGCTTCTCTAAATGGCATTCTTCAGGACAAATGTGTTTAATACTGTATTATATCTTTGAAGGAGCACACAAAGATATTTATGGTTCTTGTTCATGTTATAATAAATAAAATATATGTATTTATATAAAATCTTAATACACACACAGGGCTGTAACCACCATACGTTCCCAAAAAATTCAGATTAGTTCTCCATCAATATGGGTTTTTCATTGTCTGATCCCTCAGCTTACATTTACATAGTCCTCCATATAGCCCATCACTGTAAAAAAAAAATCTGTAGTTTTTACAAAATAATTTTGGCAGCTGTGGTTGTGGTATAAAACTGTAATTTACAAGCAACAAAATTTGAATGTAAACCAGTAAATTCAACAATGCACACTGCTATTAAAATCTGTTTTGTACCTTTAACATACAGACAACCACCATAATAATGCAGGTATTAAAAGAAAAAGCCACATGAAGAATCAACGTTCATCACAAGTAGCTTCGCCACAAGCAGAAATATATACTAATATATAGAAGGTGCACAAAGTCATTCATGCAAACACAAAACACCATCACGGTAACACACATGAAACACTAATAATGCATAAACTTTCATTAAACAAACAGAAGATGTAAACATAAAGCCCAAATATACATAACTAATAACAAAAACTATTAAAAAACATGATTATTTAAACTAAATACTTTCAAATGTGGAGTGTCATGCAGGGAATTCTGGGAATATCAGTTTACAGTTTTTGACTGTAAATTATACATTGATTTGTTCTTTTTTATTTCTAAAAATTGTACAGTTAACAGCATTTTACTGTAAAATTACATGAAATGTCTGGTTAGATATTTTACCGTTTTTCCCTGTATATAGTATGGGAACTTACTGTTAACCTATTAACAGTTTTTTTCCGTAGCGTTTTTACAAAATTTTACAGTTAAAATTACACTTATTTTTTACAGTGTGGTTCTAAACATGGCCTAGGCCCACTACGAGACCTCAATAAACTTTCAAGGGGGCCATTGAATGTCTTACAATTATATAAAATAAAGCTTTTTAAATCAATACTTTTTCAATCATTTTTAGCAGAATAATCTTCAACTTAATCACTATTTGCACTGTACTGCATTAACTCATCTGGAACAACTCGTTCAAGACATCAAGAAAACAGCTTTTGTTTTGTGTGTATTTGGACTGTTTTCTTTCTTTTAAAACAATCACTATATAAATGCTTTTTTTTTTTTACTTTAACCATGCATAATTATTTAAATCAACAAGCCTAGTAGCTACATACTGTAAGGAAAGGTAATAACCTGTGTATGGAGACTTTGAATAGATTGGTTTAGCCTCTCCCAAAATCTGGTTACATCTTTGAATATTCAATTGCACATTTGTAAAGCTAACAAAAAGGTATTATCTTTAAACACGAAGTTGTCTACCAGACATACTGTGGCACAGTCTGAGCCTATAATCTCCAGTCAGTGCAGGTACATTCACGTCGCCTGGGACGCTCGCGTTGCTATTGGATTAGAGTTGAACGTTTGCTTTCGTTCTCAGGACAACACAATTGACAACCACGTCTACAGGCTGTGACTGCAGGGACACTGAGCTCCATGTTATGAATAACGCCACAACATCTGCATATTAGCTACACTTGAAAAGTAAGTATTACGTAAGTAAATGACACTGGTGAGATCTCCGAGTCTCTGATGCTTCAAATCAACCCCAATAGTATCCAGCTGCAGCCCCGCAGCACAGCAGTTTCAGAACCACAGCCACAGAACCGCAGCCACAGAACCGGAAGTGAGGGGAGGAGCTTACATTTTTTAAACAGAGTAGCGCCACCTTACAGTTTTTAAGGGGTAATATGCTTTTAGTACACACGATACGTCAAAGTTTATGTATGCATTTTATAATGACATGTTAAGCATTTTAGAAACATTAATATTGTGTAATGTAGTTGTAGACCTATACAGTTATTCGTTTCATTGTATTATGCGAGTAATTTCCTGTTTGTGATATTAAAAATAATGTTTGAAACTCCTGGGCATTTTATATGAAATATACTTTAATCACAAGATTCAAAATAAACGTTTACTCCAAAGTCAAGAACACGCGCGTCATACATTTTTCTATATGAAAACTAAAACATTTCAATAAAGCATACACACACAAACAGCAGCATAATTTTAAAAGTAACAATCAAAATGTACACAATAATTAAATTGAATTTTATAAAATGAACAATTCACTATTAAGCCCATTTTGTCATGACAATCCTGCATGAAAACTTACAAAATTAACAATTCACTCTTGGGCACATTTTGTCATGACAATCCTACAAAAATAACTCCCCTGAACACAAGATGAAATATGAAGGGCACTCTGGAAACTTCTGTTCCAGGAGATTGTTGAGGGCCTTTTCCTTGTCCTCTTCCTCCATTATAAGGAAAAGAGGCTCTTCCACTGGCCCCCTGAGCAGATGTCTGTTTAATGGAGCCATTTCACAACTTCTGTGAGATTACTGGGATCTCCTTCATTACAGAATATTAAAGGAAAATGTAACTTTAATATTTCTTATTAATGTATATAGATAGATAGATAGATAGATTTGAGACATACCTCACAAGCGTAGCCTGTTATCCAATTGGAAGGGCCTCTTGTAGGGTTTCTGCACTGTAATATACATGTTTCTTGGTTAATTTCAAATTGGTCAGAAGGGGGTGCAAATGTAATGGTGTGCTGGAAGAAATGTCCAGTACCTTTCAGAGAAAACCATCTGGAGTCCACCATTTCTGTATGATAGGAATGTAACACTGGAAGACACAAACATAGAGAAATCTTTAAATATCAACTGCTACATCATAAAAGTCAATTACTTTAACTGATAACTACTTACAGATGTAAAATCAAAGGGTGCTCCCAAGACAAGATGTACTGTCTGGAAAACAACAAAAAATAAGAATATTCTCCCTGTAAATGGCACAAAAAAACCTTCCTTGTTCCTTATTTAACAACTAAATAATCACACCAATAACTGGTTGCAAAAATGTATAGTATAGCCTAAAATAAATAAATAAATAAGTACACAGGTAAACTATTATGCAATAATAAATTGTGAGTACATACATTAAACAAACAACTCAAGATATGCATACCTCCACAGACAACTGCATGTTGAAGTGGATTTGAAGATGACTTTTTCATTTGACCAGTTTGGCTGGCTTAAACATGCTGGTCAAGCAGAAAACTGCTGGTAATTGCTGTAACACTTGTTGCACTGCTGCAGCTCAGGTAGTGTGTCACCTCTCTGAATCCTTATATGTCTCTACAAGAGATGAAGCCACACACAATTATCTCAATGATGACAAATGGGATTAAAATAACTAAACTACAAGGTAATATTAACACACAAACAATGCATATAACAGAGGGAATTAAAGCAAACTATTTATTTTTATGAATAATAAACGTCTTCAAAACTTCACCACAAGGCCCATTTGCAGCATGCATCCGAAAATTAATCGAAACAGCCACAGAAAAAAGTTATATACTATAAAGTATGACAACAAATTCAAGTTTCAATATAAGATAATAAAGCCAAGCACACATTAAGTACTTAGCAGATAAATGCTTAACGTGATATATACGATAATTATCAAACATATGATAGCAAAAACATTACAGAATACTCACTGTGCTCTCTCGTTGTCAATAACTCCGCCCCTCACTTGCGGTTCTGTGACTGCGGTTCTGTGACTGCGGTTCTGAAACTGCTGGTGCTGCGGGTCTGCAGCTGGATATATCTCAATCAACCCGATTCATTGGATGCTGAACGCGGGCAGACACGGAGCCGTCTGCATCTACGTCTATGTTTAGCGAAAACTTTTTGATCCAATTGCAAATTAGGACCTCAACTCATTTAGCCTGATTCATATAATGGGTGTTACGATATGTAATATGTAAACGATGCGGGTAAGTTCACTTTGCAAAAGCGGCATTGCCACAACAGCAGAGTTTACGCTCGGGATGAAATGAGAAACTGCAGCTTGGCGGCTCGCATCGTATTATTTTGAATGGAGCACCATTGTCACATCTTATAAACAGGCAAGTTCATCGCCTCATAGTGTTTATTGCTGAAGTATGATGTAAAGACTTGGATCACCATTTTCTCAATCAGTTGAATGGGTCTTATCTGCTGTATTTAGTATTCAGCAGCAGTCAGCTGTGGTGCTGCCACAGTACAGTAGTGTGGGACAGACAAGTGTTTTATTGTGTGACTGGGGGGGTTTCCTCAGTCGAACTACTAGTAGACTACTTCATCTAGTTGTTTTGAACGTCCTATTTCTGAGAAGAAAAACATCAGTGGAAACTACCTTAATGACCATATTCTATCACAATTTCAGTAGACCTAATAGATGTATAATAAAATTACATTATCATACGTGTCTCATATACTGCATTGTTACGACTTGTCACTAAACAGCTATTTTGTTTCCTCATGATTACAGTAATGCTATGAACACTTGGCAACAACTTTGCATTTTCCCTCCAAATAGCTGTAGATCAGATGCTCAACGATATCTTGGCCATGTGAACATATGAATGTTGTTTCATCTGGAACAGAAGCACAGAAGCATATATAAATACTGCCCACAATAAGATCGTCAAAATAAAATATGTTCTGGAGTATCTTTCTTTCTTCGCATTTCAAAGCAAACTGACAAAACAAACTTCTATTTGTGGGTGGTTTTATTGTAGCTGTTTATGTTAACTTTTAACCTCTCTCATAACTGTCATCAATAAAATAATCAATAAAACTTAGCATCCATCTATTCTCCAAACTGCTTTTTCTATGTAGGGTTGCAGGGAAAATTAGCATTTTACTTTGTTATTCTTTATTTATAGACCTATATTTAAACAAAGTAAAATAAGAAACAAGTAAATATTAAACAAGCAAATACAATTATGCACCAGTATTGTTTGTAAAAAATATTCCATGGATCCATGGATGGAATGCACAGATGCCTAATGTTCATGTTGGACTGTGGCTCATCAATTTCCACTCAGCTCATTATTGATTAGAAAGTCGCTGATTGTGACTAGCTTGGCTTAACTACAGTATACGTAAGTCATAGAGCAGTTTGCAAAGAGTTTTTATAGAATCACTGCTATAGTATTAGGTCTGCATTATTCAACAGCACATAGAGCTGTGATAAGAGGACTGATGCAGGGAGGGTGTTTGTATCTGGAGAGGCACTCAAAGCATATTGCTAGTAAAATGATATTGAACCCTTAGTGCCCTCGATACTCTAAACCCTCATAGACTGTGAGGAACATGAAGTTCACACCATTTAAAGTGCAATAAGATGGGGTCATTTTTCCTTTTAGCTTAATAGAGTAACATTGTCTTAAACTTGTGGTCTAATGTCTAATGTTGAGCAGAATCTTTCTTTCTCAGCCAAAGAAATAGAAAGAATTTCACAAAGAGTGAGCAAGAGGCATCATTTGTTTTCAAATTTTCTGTGCAATCTTTAGGCTTCGGTTCATTTGTTTTTCACATAATTTGAAGCCTGAGCTCCCTACTGTGGCAGTGAAAGAGAGAGAGAGAGAGATTGATGCTCATCAGTCTTGCCCATGTGTTGTCTCACTTCAAGCTTGGTAATAACTGCTGTCTGCCGGGTCTCTTAACGTGAGGATGATGAGAGTAGAATTGCTCTGGATTGGCCCCCCAACAGTAGTTTGAGCTCTGAAAAGAGAACTGACCTTATGGTAGAGAAAACAACTGGAGATGAGGTTAGAAACTGTGGAGGAAATTTTATTCTATATTCATATTATTAGTAGTTTTATTTGCTTTACTCTACTAAAGAGTGTTTTTTCTTCTTTTTTAAATGCCTCCTTAATGTGCTTAAGTTTGTCATGAGATGAGAGATAACAGGAAATCTAAGTGCAAGACAAGTGTGAGACAGGAAATGTTATTTTAGCTTCTTAGACGTCCTGGCTTGTTAGAAACCCACCTGGAGGACATAGTTGGACACCTTAAATGGACATACAGTATATGTTGAATATGCATTATGATTGGATGAGATCAAAGCATCCGCATTTGATGAAGGTATAAATGTTGAGCTGGGGTGTTTCCTCTTTGTCACACTCTTGCGATGTCACACTCTTGCGAGAAAATAAATCTTCAAAAGACTTTTGTCTCATACCTTTATTGAAATAGAAAATTCCCACGCCAGAAACAGATTTGACATGATGAACAATCTTGCTGTAGATACATAAACTTATAGAGGACAAACTCTCAAAATTAGTAAATCACTCTGGGTGCCAAACTTTATCTTCTCCCAAAACATGTCTGTGAGAGGAAGTGGGTTTGAGGTCATTTGTGAGTTGCACAGCATTCATCTTGCCCATTTTTATTTAAAATGCTTGGCATCGCTGCAAAATGTCAATGTTTTGTCTAAATACTAAGACACTTTGAAACTACCTTTTCACTCAAACTGCAATGCTGACAACATTATTTGTAATAAAAGTGTTGTATTCATTTAGAAAAGAATGCAAAACATTTTCACTAATGGTCCCATGACCTTTGCATCCCACTGCTTGTGTATGTTTTTTTAAGAAGTAAGTAAATATTTGACCTTTAAAGGGGTCATATGACGTTGCTAAAAAGAACATTATTTTGTGTATTTGGTGTAATGAAATGTGTTTATGTGGTTTAAGGTTAAAAAAACACATTATTTTCCACATACTGTACATTATTGTTTCTCCTCTATGCCCCACCTTTCTGAAAACCGTCGATTTTTACAAAGTTCATCGGTCTGAAAAAAGCGAGGTGTGCTCTGATTGGACAGCTATCCAGCGCGTTGTGATTGGCCAAATACCTCAAACATGTGACAGAAATTTTACGCCCCTTTACCATATTGTGATGCCTGCGGCAACCACATGTGACGACCCTGGGCTGGACTCCGCTTCGTCCACGGTGAAAGCCAATCCGGCGATTGACAGCGTGAAGTTGAAGTATTTCCTCAGCAACCAGCACGGATCAGCTCCAGGCATGACGAAGCGATATCGTCCTCTTTTGGAAGGCCAAACAAAGTAGTTTTGCTTTCACACAGCGCCTTCACGACATGGCGGCGGCAACAATACTACAGCGAGAATAAAAGTTACGCCTTCTTTCTTTGCATGAACATTTGGGCGGCATTATGCAAATCTTCCCAGATAGTGACGTAGGTATGTGGGGGCGTGTTAGAACGAGCCGTTTTAGGTAGGTGTGGCTGACTCTTAACTTTTATAAAGAATATCTCTTTGGATTTGAGACTTTAGTCTTTGCAACTTTACAGATCTTCTTTATGCACCAAGAGCTTGTAACACTCCAAAGAGAAAGGAAAATTTGAAATCGCATCATATGACCCCTTTAAATGTAAATATACATTGTCGCTTTAAGAAAATATTGTTGTCTTTGTTTTTCAGGAATCATTCAGATGCTGAGGACATTTCCCTTTGGATCTGGCTACATAAACAAGACAGTCAGCATTTGTAGAGATGCAAACCTTTGATCAGTAGATCACTCTACTCACTGAAGGACCAGATGGTGTTGCTGTCTCTTTTAAGAATCATGAGAAATGGCAGCAGAAATTGAAGCACGGTAACCTATTGTGATGAACTGTGATTTCATGTGTCGTCCCTATACTTGAACATCAGATTCTTGAGGTCAACTCACCATGGAGACAGAACTAGGAGCTGGACTGTCCGCAGCTGCCATAGTGGCTATTGTGTGTAACTTAATAGTAGCTGTGCTTATTCTCATTCTCTTTGTCATACTCTACAAGGCCTGCAAAATTCCCTCCTCTCTGGAGAGGGCCCCAGTGCTGGTAGAGACTCAAGAGCCACAGAGAACTGAACAAAAATACTTATTAACTGCAGCTTGAAATAAAAAAAAGTGAATATATTCACAGGGGCTTGAGGAATATTTTAATAGTCACCCTTGATGATGGCCCTGTGTAAATGTGAAATGAACATGCAACATACAAGTTCTTACATGAATTTTTGGAAAACCACACCATTGGCAGGACTAGGAAATGTACCTATTTAAAAAAGAAAGAAAAGAGGATCACAGAAATATCCAGTTAAAACACATTTAGTTGCCTGCGAGGACAGAATGTTTGTTCAGCATTAAAAGTTGCCCATCAAACATCTAAAATGTTTGATTCACTTTTTACATCTTTTGCATTTTGAATTGTTAGAATTCTCTTACCTGACTATATGGCAAATCTGTGATAAATCACGCTATTGTCATTTGGTGCTAGACTCAAATGTTTTTATTAATGCAGAGCTTGTGTTGAGATGAATGCAATGCATCTCACTATTTTAACATTTTATACTAATATAAAATAAATAGGAAAAAAATTGATACTCATTCGTAATATATTTTTGTGTGTGTTTGTGTTTTGAATTATTACCAGAGTTGGCTGGGTAACAAGGATGAAACAAAGTTATAGATCATGCACATTGAAATAAATGGATGATTTATGAGCTATATTAAAAATGAAGTTCATTTAGCACCAACTTTTCTTTATATAGATGTTTTGTGTGTGTTTGAGTGTGTATCTTGCACTAGTCTTGCACTTGTGTGTTTGTTGGTGATTTGCAACTGGAGGATCATTACGTAAAGACAACAAAGCCTCTTATCTATTTTACTGTGCTTGGACACGGTCCATCTTTTAGTCTATTTATTGCTTTTCATTGGACATCTAGTCACTTTTTGCTGGTCTTGGATCGGTGCCCTGTTCTCATGCCCAACCTTAACTAACAAAAAGTAAAAAAAAAAAATTCCAGCAAAGGGCCATGTGTACTGCTGATCTCCAGTTCAAGTTATATCTCTCATCAAAAATACATAATTGACCAAGCAAACAAGGAAATGTTTGTGTGAAGAAATTTTGTATTGTGTGAAGAAATAGAGCGGCAAAAGTAGGAGATGTGAGGAAACGGAAAATAAAAATATTAAAGTGTAATTTGAGCATGTTTACTGTATGTTTGCTGAAACCCCACACGGCATCAATACTGAGAACTGACATTGGGTTTACGCTATTGTTTATAGGTCAGTACGGTGAAAATAATGAACTGTACAAACAGGTTTCGGCATGCAGGTGTCAAGGAAGGGTTTCTATCTGCTATAACTCTGCAGCATTACATCTCAGTCCTGATAGGATTACGAGACACTTCAGGAGGGCATAAGTGCCACGTGAAAGGTTACTGGTAATTTACCATGATTATAACAAGTATGGCACACCAAGTGGTTTTTACTCTGTCATAATTTCAGAATAAAAAATGCTTCTCAGTTTAGCAGTGGGGCAATACCCTTAAAAGTGCTCCTTTGTGTTTTACCTATTAATATTAATATGCACTTTTAAGAGGTATCAAATAGTGTCCATTTAACTGAAAAAGATTTGTCTATAGACATAATGTCAAATATTGTCTGTTAAGATCTATATAGTGTTTGTCAGCAACAGCCTATCTATGCTAAGTGATAATCAAATGTTACCAAATGGTTTTTGATATAAAGATTTTTGCCTTTGGAAATCTTCACTGTAAATAGTTCGACATGACTGCAGCTTCTATATATAAGTACAAGCATAAATGCTATCATTTAAAAGCAAACTTGAATGTTGCAACTAATGTAATATGTAATGTAGAATAACTGTTCATTACAATGCTTTACAATGTTTGCAATGCAAATTTACTTGGCGAGTCATTTGACTGGACCCTCAGAAATAGACATATAATCAATTTTAAAGGGTCATATGATGCGATTTCAATTTTTCCTTTCTCTTTGGAGTGTTACAAGCTCTTGGTGCATAAAGAAGATCTGTAAAGTTGCAAAGACTAAAGTCTCAAATCCAAAGAGATATTCTTTATAAAAGTTAAGAGTCAGCCACGCCTACCTAAAACGCCTCGTTCTAACACGCCCCCACATATCTACATCACTATGTGGGAAGATTTGCATAATGCGCCTAAATGTTCACGCAAAGAAAGAAGGCGTAAACTTTTATTCTCGCTGTAGTATTGTTGCTGCCGCCATGTCCTTAACAGTGTTGGGCAGTAACGCATTACTTAGTAACGCGTTACTGTAATTTGATTACTTTATAGTAACGGAGTAATTTAACACGTTATAATTTCCAAAATAGTAATTAGAGTATAGTTACAAGCCGAGGTCTCTATACGTTACTGCCGCGTTACATTGCTGACAGAATGCAGTGTTTTATAATCTAGAGATTGTAAAATAGATGTAGCACACGCACTGTGGAGTCAAGTGCCAGTGGATTAGAGACATGGGGTGCATCCGAAATCGCATACTGCTTAGTAGGTACTACATTTGAATTTGAACGTACTACTCGACCGTTAAAAATGTACGTTCTATATAGTATGAATGCGAGTAGTATGAATGGAATTCGGACGTACTACATCCATGTTGATGTTGTCACGTGACATGCTTCTTCACAACAGCGCCAGAATTTAAAGAGCCCTCACTACTGCGCGAACATTAGCAATGTTTTACGCAATTCTTACCGTTTTCATCGGCGTTTTAACGTTGATTGGATCAGCAGCTCAGAGGAGGCTTCGGTCAGCTGCGCGCAGATCACTGATTTTTTTAGGATTACTGAAACTACTGTAATTTGATTTATATTATTTGTATTTGTTACTTATTTTAATTTTAGTTAAATTATGTCTGTATATGTCTTTTAAGTTTTATTTAATTTGAGTTATTTATCTTCCACAACTAAATGGAAATGAAATAATATCTATATTGATTTATCAATATGGTATATATATATCTTAGATATATATATAGATATAGGAGATATATATCTATGCGTATGTGGTGGTGGTTGACAAACCCATGTAGTTTTTTTGTGTTTGGCTTAGTTGTTATGTTTTAGAATCGTGATTATACTTATACCTTTGTTTCTTTGCTATTTGGAATTGTTTTTTACTTTATGAAAGTTGTTGTATGCATTTGTCATTTTTATTTAATCTCTTTATTTTTAAAATGTGTATAGGTAGTATTTATAAAGTTTTAGCTTTGGATCTGTTTTTAGTTGTTTTAAAACTACAATTGATTGCTTCTGTTGTCCTCATTTGTAAGTCGCTTTGGATAAAATCGTCTGCTAAATACTAAAGAAATAACTATCACGCTAGTTCGTCGACGCTGTGTAAATCATTTAATCAAATAAGGTAAGAACAATCACCTATTTAGCTAGCAAATTTTACCTCACAATAAAAAGTAGTGTCTGTGAACACCATGACAGAGGCTCATTTTGGAGCAACGAAATAAAGTAATTTGTTATAAATAAATGCATAAAAATACACAGGACAAACAAAAGACATGAATCAATGAATAAACTTGAATGAATACATAATACACAATTGGATAGAGAGAGAGAGGGAGAGAATGAATACATACAATATATACATAGCCTAAATAAATATTATAGATAGATACAATATATACATAAATAACAAATAATATAAACATAATAAATAAATAATATACATATTCTAAAAAAAAAAAATTTATATACACACATTTACAGACTGTGAGCCCTACAAGGTGCAGGTGTTTCTTTACTGGCTGGCCCACACAGCATCGTACAGGCTGGTGTCACTGGGCTTTGACATCCCAAAGTCCACAGTGCATGACATTGTGCACAGAATCAGCAGGGCAGTCATCAGAATTTTGAGGAGGCTGATCGCCTTCCCGACCCCGGATGACCTGGAGGCAGTGGGGGCAGGTTTTGCCCAGCTGGCTGGGTCTCCAGTTTTCCACATGGTAGCTGGTGCAATAGACGGATGCCACATCCGGATCAAGCCACTAGCAAGTGATGCCCCATGATATTGTAATAGGAAGCTGTTCCACTCTGTTCAGCTGCAGGCCATCACCGACCACGAGGGGAAGTTCCTTGATATCTTTGTTGGATATCCCGGGTCAGAAAAGCACAATAGCAAGACAGTCAATTACATTCATTAGATTACTGCATTACTATGACATGGAAAAACATTAGCATGATCAAATCATGAACTAATAAAAATTTTGGGGTGAACTAATTTAAAAAAATATATTTTTTTGTTTTAGGTTCTCCCACTTTCTTTTGACTTGAGCGGCAGAAATTTTGCCCTCAAGTCCCTGCTCTGTCACAATAAATGCACAGAAATCAAGCATAAAAAGGCAGTAAGACCTTTGCTTGAAGTGTTAGTATTTACTACGTTCAGTGTCAACAGCACCTGAATAAAAGTACATTTTACATAACTTGTTTACTTACTCAAAACCTTTGATGGCAGCATTACGCTTTCCAGTGAAGAGGGCTTCATTAGCCACTCTCCACTGAATAAGGAGCTGAGTGTGTTCATCAGTCCCTGTCAGGGGCGTAGATTACACGGGGGACGTGTCCCCCCCACTTTTAATATCAAGTAAATGCACTTTTTCGGGCAAGTGTGTTCGCGTAGAGGTTTTCAAGAGCCGGTGTGAATAAATATAGATTTAAATTCATAGAGACAGGATAGTCTGTGCATGATCTGGTGTTTTATTCGGACCCAGAATAAGGCTAGATGAACATCACGGAGCGCTAAACACACTCATGCAGTGTATGTTTCATTCATACACGAAGCCTGAGGGCGCTCTTGCACAGAAGCCATAACGAGGAAATTTTCCTAATATGGAGCAAAACCGCGTTCCAGTTATGCGACTGTATAAAACAGTTTGTTTTTCACAAAAAAAACAGCGAAACGTTTTGGAACATGAGACTTTAAACATACCTATTGCGACCAGATGTTTTATCTGGGTTTGTCAAGACGAAAGTCATCTCCAGGTAATAAATAAAGTATGTGAACAATGCAGTGCTAACTGACATAACGTTTATTACAGTATTTAAACTATTCTGCCTTATTATGTGATACTATGCAAAAAAAAAATTAAAGTGTTAATGCATATATACTACCAGTCAAAAGTTTTTTAATGTTTTTTTTTTTTTAAGAAGTCTCTTCTGTTCACCAAGCCTGTATTTATTTGAGCCAAAGTACAGCAAAAGTAGTAATGTTGTGAAATATTTTTACTATTTAATATAACTGTTTCTATTTGAATATATTTTAAAATGTAGTTATGCATCATTACTACTCCAGTCACACTAGCCTTCAGAAATCATTCTGATTTGCTGAATTTATGCTCTCCAAAACCTTCATACTAATAATATATAATAAAGTAATAACAACAAAGTGTTTCTTGAGCTTCAAATCAGCATATTAGAATGATTTATCATGTGACACTGAAGACTGGAGAATGATGCTGAAAATTCAGCTTTGATCACAGCAATCATTTTAAAATATATTCAAATAAAAGCAGTTATTTTAAATAGTAAAAATATTTCATAATGTTACTGTTTTTGCTGTATTTTGGATTTTTAAAAAATGCAGGCTTGGTGAGCAGAAGAGACTTCTTTATAAAACATGAAAACAATCTTAATTGTTCCAAACTTTTGACCGGTAGTGTATATATAAGATACAGAAATGTTATAATGTAATGTTTATATATATATATATACTTTTTTTGAAATATATATACAGTATATATATAACATTTATGTCCCCCTCACTTCTGAAATGATGGCTACGCCCCTGGTCCCTGTAATGTCAAAGCAGTAACCATTAGTCATTATCAATCCATTAATGCTACATTGACAATATTTATTAACAGTAGCTTAGTATGTAGCTAACAAAATATCAACTAAATATTAGTAAAAGAGGGGAAAATTTTTTTTAAAGTCCGTGGAATTTTCTAATCTCCTTAAACTGCTTAACAACGAACGTCTCCATAAAAAAAAAAAGCAGTTAACAAGCTGAAGTACAACAGCATTGACACTAGCTCGATCTGTTAGTTAACTTGATGTGCTCAGTAATAACAACGATTAAACATCTTCTTACAGCCGATTCACGAAATCATCTCATCGATTTACAATGTTTAAACTTTCAATAAGTCAGCTGTTCACTTAGGTCATGTTAAACAAGTGCAATTTAACCACAATGAACAACGTTTTTCCCTGAGGTACTTACACTTGAAAAGAACCGTGTCGCCGCCTTCCGCCATTTTCGAATATGACGCCTCCTCTCCCATGGCCTCATGGGATATTAAAGTGTCCATCGTATGCATGCTACGGAATTCTTCTTCTTTCCAGTTTAACGGCGGTTGGCATCCAGCTTATTGGTGCATTACCGCGCCCTTCTGCTCCAGATTGTGGATCAGATAATAGTTATCTATTCCCATTTCCCCCTAAAACTTACACATCACTCACATTGTCCCCTCACATTAATATCCACACACACATCATACATCAAATCCTGCTTAAAACCCTTGCTTCCCTTAAAAAAGTAATCAATATTCTACTCTGTGCCCTATTTACTGTGCTTAGTAACCCTTGTAATGTGATCTCCTGCACCCCAATCTCCCTTAGTTTGTTCTTCATTACCTGCCTCTGTGTTTCATATCTTTTACAAGTCATGATTATGTGCTCCACTGACTCCTCTTCTCGACATCCCTCACACAACCCTGTCTCGTGCTTCCCTATCATCTTTAGTGTTTTATTCCGTGAACAATGTCCCAACCTTAACCTAGTCATCACCGCATCTTCTCTCCTATTTCCAATTTCCATCTTTTCCTCTTTAACATTTCTCTGAATTTGATATAAATGCATCCCTTTCTCCTCTCTTTCCCACCTCTCTTGCCACCTTATATTGACTTTCTCCCATATTATGCATTTAACCTCTGCTTTACTTACATTAACCTCCATTTCTATGTTCTCTTTTGTTAGTGCCCTTTTAGCCAGCCTGTCCGCCATCTCATTACCCCTAATCCCAACATGTGCTGGGACCCACATAAATCTTACCTGATATCCCTTATTAACTATTCTTGTGTTTAATTGAAGCACTTCATACAGGATATCTTGCCGAGCTTTTGAATGGAATGACCTCAAACTCGCTAAAACTGCTAAAGAGTCAGAGCATATCAAAACCTTTCCCTGCACTTCCCTTTCCACCCATTGCAAAGCAATTAAAATTGCCATCATCTCTACTGTATATACCCCTAATTTATTAGATGTTCTTTTACTAATTTCTATTTCTTTTCCCGGAATTGCCACCCCAAACCCTGTTTTTCCTGTCTCTGTTTTTTTAGCACCATCTGTATAAATTTGTATGAATTCACTATAATTACCTCCTACTCGGTTATTAAATACATTTTCCAAATTAATTTCTTCCATTGCTTTCTTTCTCTCCTTAAGCACAAACCAGTCTACCTCAGGCCAAGCAATCTTCCAAGGTGCAATCTCTGGAAAAACTACCGTAGGGCTTATTCGCAAGTTAAACACTTCTAACTCTTTTGCTACGTTGTTTCCAATCCGACCAAAGTTTTCCTTTAAATTTCTTCCATTTTCCCAGCAATCCTGCAGTACTGCTTTTGTGGGATGAGAGTCATCATATCCCTGCAGTCCTGCCCAATAATTAGCCATCAGTTGAATCCTTCTTAATTCCAGTGGCATTTCGCCCATTTCCACTTGTATAGCAGGTACTGAAGAAGTCTTAAAAGCACCACAGCAAATTCTTAGTGCTTGAGTCTGAATAACCTCTAACCTCTTTAAAAGAGACTTAGCTGCAGACCCAACCACTATACTACCATAATCCAACACCGATCTTATCAAGGCCACATAAATCCTTTTAAGAGATGAACGACTGGCTCCCCACTCTCTTCCTGTCAAACATCTCATCACATTAATTACCTTTTTACACTTGTCCTCAATTTTCTTTATTTGTTCTGCAAATGTCAACCTCGAGTCAAATGTCACGCCTAAGAATTTAAAGGATCCTACCCTCTCTATCTCTCTGCCATACATCCTTAACCTCCTATCTTCCTGAATTCTTTTCCTGGTAAAAAAGACTGTTTGAGTCTTTTCTATTGAGAACCTAAACCCCCATTCATATCCCCAATCTGCCACTTTATCAATTGCTTTCTGAACCTTCCTAGTTATGTACTCTGTATTCCTTCCTCTTTTCCACACTGCCCCATCATCTGCAAACAAAGATGTTCCAATGTCTTCAGCAACATTTACAAAGACATAATTTATCATAATAATAAATAACAGCGGACTTATCACACTTCCTTGGGGTGTTCCATTCCCAACCTCATATTGGCTTGATACTCCTGCCCCAATTCTCACTTGAATTTTCCTACCAAACAGAAAGTCTTTTATCCAGTTAAACAATTTCCTACCTATCCCTATTTTATCCAGCTTGATTAATAACCCCTCCTTCCACATCATATCATAAGCTTTTTCAATATCAAAGAATACTGCAACTACGGTCTCTTTATTTGTTTGTGCCTTCCTTATTTCAGTCTCTAATCTTACTACTGAATCCATTGTATTCCTTCCCTTCCTAAAACCACTCTTACATCTTACCAATACATTTATTTTTTCCATTACATATGACAATCTATCTGTTATCATTCCCTCCATTATCTTACACAAATTAGATGTAAGGGCAATTGGTCTGTAACTTGTGGGTTTAGTTGGATCTTTGCCAGGTTTCCTTATCGGAATCACTACTGCTTCTTTCCATGCAATTAGCAGTTTCCCCTCATTCCACACTTTATTATATAACTCAAGCAACTTTAACAGTGATCCTTCCCCAAAGTGTTTTAACATTACATAACACACCTGATCCTTCCCTGGAGAAGTAGGCTTTGCTCTTTTAATCACTCTTACCATTTCCACCAGAGAAAAAGGCTCGTCAATAATACCACCAGTCTCTTCCTTCCTATTTAAAGCATGTCAAAGTTACTGACCTTCTCCTTCTCTCTTCTTCGGACAAATTTTCTGAACTGTGTATCTTTGTAAATGATTTTGCCATAATCTCTGCCTTTTCCAGATTAGTAACACCCATTTCCTCCTCTAATATCAACACTGGATATTCCCACTGCCTCCTATCTCCACCCATCTTCTTTATCATTGACCATATCTCGCCCACAGGTGTTGATCTTCCAATTTCATTACAAAAATTCCTACAACTTACCCTCTTTGCCTGTCGTATAGTTCTTCTCACTTCTGCTTGCGCCTTCTTGTACTGAATAAGACTTTGCATGTTATGATTCCTTTTTACTAGTCTAAATGCTTTATTTCTTTTTCTTACCGCCTTGTGACACTCCTCATTCCACCAGGGCACCAGTTTTCGATTACCTCTGTTTTTCCCCTTAGGAATAGCTTTCTCCGCTGCCATAATAATTCCTGCAGTAACTTGCTTATTTACATCCTCTATATTTCCAGCTATATCAATCCTTGTCATTGTTTCTTCACTCATCTTCTTGAATTTATCCCAGTCTGCTTTTTCAAATATCCACTTTGGGATCCTTTCTTCTACCCTTACTTCTTGTCTCCCACCAACTCTGCATAGGACTGGGTAGTGATCACTACCCAGCATAGTTGTTGTCCAGACCTCCCATTTACTCCTTCCAGCCAAAGTGTTGGACACTAAAGTTAAGTCTAATGCAGATTCCATTCCTGTTACTAAGTTTATCCTAGTTCCACTTCCATCATTCAAACTGACCAATCCTCTTTCTTCCATCAGTTCTTCTATAGTCTTACCATTTGCATCTGTTTGTACACCCCCCCCACATAGAGCTATGAGCATTGAAATCTGCACACCAGATTACTTTTTGTCTGTCCAGACCTTGAATACTTAGTAAGTTATCAAGAATCAACCTTTTACATGGATTATAGTAGTTGATAACACTTAACCCCTCCCCTCTTTCCCACACCTCCACCGCTATGAATTCCTGATTTACCCCCATTTCTAGTAACCTATATGGCAATCCAATTTTGATAAATGTAGCACACCCTCCTCCTCCTCTTCCTCCATCAATTCTATCTTTCCTTAACACTGCTTACCCATGTATTACAAAATCAAGATTTGGTTTCAGCCATGTTTCCTGAATACATAACACATCTGGTTTCTCTTCTAATTCATTTCTGAAATGCTTATATTCTTGACCATTGGCCATTAAGCTTCTAGCATTCCATTGTAAAAGAATTACCATTAAAATTATTAACCAACCCATGGTGCTTCTTGGCTTGACTGAATAGTGAGGTTCTCTCTCACTTCTTCCCATGTCAGTCCTACTAGTCCTAAGTGGTTAACTGCAGCTTTAACTATGAACTGATTTTTTTCATTTTTTGATTTAACTTCTGCAGTACTATTAATCACCCCTGCTATGAATGTAACTAAATCTCTTTTTTCCACATACATTCTTTCATTGGTTCTTTGATTTTGTTCTTGTGCTACCATACCTTCTAACTCTCTTTACACCATTTTCTCTCTCTTTTGATACACTTACTGCTTCGGCATTGGATATCCTTCTCTCCACAATTATCTTTTGAATTTTAGTCTCCCGTTTCATAAATTCACATCCTACATATGCCACATTGTGGGCTCCTCCACAGCTGCAACATTTTGGTGGAACCCCTACTCCACACTTTCCCCTCTGCACCTAGCACACATTCTCTGCCTGTTACAATTCTTAGCAGTGTGTCCAAACCTCTGACAGTTAAAGCATCTCATTGGCTTTGGTACAAACAACCTTACTGGGTAACTCATAAATCCCAAGAATACCCTCTTTGGTATATTTTCTCCTTCAAACTCTACGGACACCGATTCACTGTCTCTCATCACTCCTTCCTTTGTTGTTTTCAGTCTTTGTACATTAAGTACTTTCCCTCCTTTTATATTTCTTTTTAATTCTTCCATGCTAACATTTATTGGCACCCCCGTTATCACTCCTGTGCTTCCACCTCCTATCCAAGCTCCCACTCTTCCCGTGTTTTCCACCTTGCATTTTCCTATTTCTTTAACTTTTAGCGCTTTTTCCATTTGCATTGTATCAGCACACCTCACCAATAGATTGCCATCGTTAAGGACCTTTTCGTACTCTATATCCCCAAATTTGTTAGCCAGAGTTGTTGTTAGCACCAGTGGATTTACCTTCTTCATGCTCCCCTGGTTCTTCTCATTAAATCTTATTATGACTACATACTTTTCCTCTCTTTCTTTCTGGACCATAGTTTGTCCATCTTCTTCACTTTCTGTGCTATCATCTTGCTCATTTCATACTCTTTTATTCCCTTTAGCTCTTTTGTCATCCATCCGTCTCCTATTTTCTCCCCATTCTTCTTCTTCCCCTTCATTATAATCCATATTATTCCGCCCAACTACCTCTGGGATTAATGCTGGGATTTCATAAATTTCATGGAGAAAAAAGTAACGTAACTAGTAATGTAAATTACTAATTACTTTTGAAATAAAGTTATCAGAACAGTAACGTGATTACTTTTGAAATGAGTAATCAGTAATCAGTAATTTGATTACAATTTCAGAGTAACTTGCCCAACACTGGTCGTGAAGACGCTGCGTGTTTCGTTGTGAAAGCGAAACTACTTTGTTTGGCCTTCCAAAAGAGGACACGACTAGAAATCAGTGGTTAAGTTGTATTTACAACACTGTTCAAGAACAGTTCAACCCAAATATTCAGATTTTTTTATGGAGGACTGTTTCCTGATCCTGAAAAGTTTTTTTATATTAAAGGGGTCATATGATGCGATTTCAAGTTTTCCTTTCTCTTTGGAGTGTTACAAGCTGATTGTGCATAGATAAGATCCCTGAAGTTGCAAAGACTAAAGTCTCAAATGCAAAGAGTTATTCTTTATAAAAGTTAAGAGTCAATCATGCCTACCTAAAACGGCTTGTTCTAACCCGCCCCCACATATCTACCTCACTATGTGAAATATTTGCATAATGCCGCCCAAATGTGCACTCAAAGAAAGAAGGTGTGGTTTCAGGAACCACAGTAGTGTTGATGCAGTCGTGTCAGGGAGACGCTGTGTGTTTCTGTGCTAAAGCAAAGCACTTTATTTGGCCTTCCGAAAGTAGATGCATTTAGGAATCTTTAAGATTACTTACAACAGAACAGCAGTGCATTTTATGGATGACCATTTCGTGAACCTAGGAGAGGAGGTAATTCTGACTTTGCTATGACAATCTGGCGCTTCTGAACAGCTACTTTTTTGTATTATTTAAATCTTTGCTATTGTGACTGTTCAAATTGCGGAGTTTTGTTCGCATCGTGTGTTGTGTGGTTTGTGGGCGCCTGTGGTGTGTGAGAGAGAGAGAGACAGCTTCGACGCGTCACAGTAAGTCAGTTGTCTTAACCATGGCTTGTGTACTGCATATCATTACTGTGTCTGTTCCCCTTTCGGGGCTTGAACTGATGGTAAAACTAATGACATTATTTACTGTCTTTACATTTATTTTGAAAGATGAAGCTCGCGATTATGGTAATGGGAGTTACATTTCCGACGAGTGCTTTCGGTGTTCAGCCAATCACAATGCACTGGTTCAGCTGGCCAATCAGCGCAGACTGCGCTTGTCAAAGGAGGGGGTTTTGTTGAAAACGATGTGTTTGAGAGAGGCGTGGCATAGAGGACCTACAATAAATTTACAGTATTTGAAAAAAAGTGTTTTTTGAACATTAAAGCATGTCAACATATTCTGTGTTTACGACCACTCACCAAATAGTATCTTAAAAAAGCATCATCTACCCTTTAAAGAAATTTGACACTGCGATTCAAACTCAAGTTTTGAGACAGTGTCGAGCCTCGCTTGTTTGTTTGTCATTCCTCTTCTCCGACGCAATTCAGACATGGTTTTATGTTTACCAAGGCTCGATGCAATGCGAAAAAGACAGTATAAGATTCATGTATAATAACTGGATGCAACAAATGCCTAGTTTATAATGGGTTTTAATGTTTTTGTCTCGTCGCTCACAGTATGGTAGGGGCGTAACATTTCCGTCACACGCTTGAGTATTCGCAAATCACAACGCCCTGGATAGCTGCCATCGAGCACATCTCGCTTTTCATGACCGATTGAGCTTTGTAAAAATCTAAACGCCTTTCAGAAAGGCGAGGCAAAACAATAAGAAATTGTGGAACAGAATGTGTTTTTTGAACCGTTAAACCGCAGAACCATTTCTACACCAAATACACAAAATAATGTGTTTTTTTAGCAACATCATATGACCTCTTTAATATAATCAAAACTACAAAATTTATTTTTGTTATGATTTCAACATGAAATGGAGTTGTTTTCTTACTGCAATTTGTCCTTCTTTTTTGTTGTAATAGAATCTGATAATTTTTGTGATTTGTTTGAGGGAAAAGACTGCAGTAATGACACAGTAGCTTCAGAACTGTTTTGCCCTGAGGTGGAGTACAGAAAACAAAGTGAAGAATTACATAACAGAGTTACGGCCACTGGAATAAAATCCAGATTACTAATAAACTGTAATCTGCATTCCCATCTGTGAGGATGTCATGGTTGCATAACCTATATGTTTTGCTAAGGATGAGTGACACAAACATAGATTCCCCTTTGAATTAGATAATGTTTTTTGTGTCCATTTACATGTATATCGTTAAATAACATTGTTGTTCCCTCTCGTGACAGAAAGCAAGCATCTATGTGTTTATTTGTACATCTGACAGCAAAAGGTACATAGCTATGATTGAAGCAAACACTCAGGCTGAGATTTTTTTCATACAGAGAGTCTTATCACAGCTGTTCATATGGGGTTTCACACGGACTATTAGTATGGGTAACCTCCTAACCCCTTAGAGATGTTCTCAAAGAGATTATAAAATCGGAATATGAACTTTCACAATAGCAACCATTACTCATTTTCTTTTTCCAGTATTATGTGTAATGTTCTTATCTCAGTTATTGCATCATTTCCCCAAATTATAATATTTCTACAGCTAGCTCAACAATTGCAATCAATTATGTCATTTTGTATACTCAATAACCATCAGGGAACTCCTGTTCTGGGAATCCTCACATTTATCATAATTTTAATTTAGCCGATCTAAGCAATGCCTCTATTATTATATTAAACTGAAATGTGAAACATTTGATAACTCTGTTTTTATATTCAGGAATGCATTTAAAACATACATTTAATTCTTCTGCACGAAGATGCAACATTTATTGTAATTTTGACCTTACATGACTCAGTGTTAGTCACTAACATTTCAATATATAATGCTCAGAGTCCGACATTAATGCCAAAGCAGAATGATCCTTTTCTTATGGCTCATAACCTTTGCCAGGTTGTTAATGTGACTAATTTCTGAAATAATCTTCAGAAAGATTGTTTTTTTTAATGCTTTGTTGCTTAGCGCCATCTACTGGCCAACACGTTTCCACTACTATAGGCAAGAATATAATGGGAAAATACCAACAGTTCAGCATTAAAATAGAAAATAATATAAAGAATGCAGTTTATGGACTCTTTTATATTGTGCTAGGTTTGTTAACATTTAGATTGATTTAATTTCTAGACAGTGCTCAATTAAAAGAAGCCAGTTGAGATAAAAAAAATGTTTGGTTAGAAAAAGAGAAAAAAATAATTCATTTTGGAGTGTCTTTGTCATTGGAAATTTTTATTTACCTTGTTCTGAGAAAAAATAAAGGGGAGAACGAACCCAGTCTAAGCAAGGTAGCGTCCTGACCTGAGAAACCTAGGGGGTTTAAACAGGGCAGGGCAACATAACATGGCCACAAAAAAAAAAAAAACAACAAACAAAACACCCCCCGTCAAATATTAGATTAGCTAACATTGGCTATTATATTCAACATTGATATTTTACAGCTTGCTCCCATACAAGCAGTTTTATTAAGGTTACTGTCCAGAAGCTGTCCAAGGTCCTGAAGTCATTTGCTCTGTGCTTGGTATTGGACAGGTGCATAAAGCACGGCCCACCTCGTTCAACACTGTAAAATCGCAAATGGAGAAAATGTTAATCAAATCCCGTAAATAAGGGACCAACATCTTTGTTTGCGTTCATTAGATCCGCCATCCCTGATCACAGGTTCGACATGAACTGCAAAACAACGTCCAACACAAAATCTTGCCATCTCGAGGTTACATCACGATGTCTGTGTCTGATGCTAGTCTTGGGTGGAGCAGGCATCGCTCGATGGCGTTGAGTGGGGCGGAATCCGTGGTGCTGCTCGCGTCTCGAGACTCGTTTCTCCCGGAAGTGGGTGGTTAAGTCGCCACTCGGTCACTGCTGGCTAACTAGCGATCGCTGGGATGAAGGAGAGTCGGAGACATTCTTGGGGCTGACACATATCCGACGATACAGTTGTGAAATTTCAGTTTTTAACCAATTTGTTGCGGTATATCCGCAGAAATCCATCACAAACGCTCACAAAAAGGCGCAGACACCCCGCCGCAAAGATGATGGAAGAAATTGACAGATTTCAAGTGCCGACAGAGGCAGAGATGCAGCCTTTTGTAAGTTAAACCAGATTGACTCTTTAACAACCGATTAAAGCATAAATGTTGCCAGTATGCGGTTTTAATAACGTTTTGATGAGCGAATGGTAGCTCAATATGAACAAACAACGCATGGTGTATTTCATTAGTCTCATGTTGTCATCATAGACCGTTCTTTTTTATAAAAATGGCAAGTATCTTATATTACGAGATCTGTGATGTCGCTTCTATGTCTGATATGCATTTTGCTAGCTAATGTAAGGATGCTAACGTTACTATGATGCTGCGCACTGAGACTGTGTGCCTCCCTGCATCGAAAACAGCATCTGCTTCATTTTATTTTATAACTTCAGCTCAACTTGTTCTTATATCTCTTCGTACTTCCATCGTAACGCAGTCTGTAACGTTCATTTGAAATAACGTTAATATTGTGTGTTTCGTCAATCTAGTAGAGGCCTTTATCGCCGTAGATTGCTTCATCATGCAGAATACGTGCTAAGGTACCTGAATGTCCATACCCCTCCCACCCATGACAAATTCATCAATAATTCTTAGGAAAACCAGCTCTGTTGGAAGAGACATCTTGATGGCCCACATTTAACCCATGACCTGCACAGCAGCTGTCAGTGTACCTCTGGTTAGTTATAGATCAGTGGTTCTCATCTGTTATTGCTTCAGGACCCAGATTTTACATTGGTCATCAAGTGGACCCAACACGATACCCAAACTTTTTATAATACAGTTGTACAAAATTGTCCTTCAGATCAGGAAGGGGAAATTATTCATATTAACTGCATAAGTCTAATAAATATGCATAAGTATTAATGTGACAGACTGAACAGAACAATTGACAATATGGTCAATTGACTAAATGTCTGTTCAAATTCAATCGTTTATGCTTTCTGTATTCACCACACAAAATAAATTACGGTTGGGAAAATTTTTTTTTTCAAGTTGAAGTATGCAGATTTTTGCTTACCTGTTGAGAAGTAACTCTGCAAGTTCAGCGTCTCGATTGCAACTCAAACATAGTATCAAATTCCTCATTCTCATAAAAGAACCACGAGTGTTTACTGTTGTTTTACCCCTTTGTCTTCGTATTTTGGCTTTCTGTAACCGAATCTTAAAGGGGTCATATGATGCGATTTAAATTTTTCCTTTCTCTTTGGAGTGTTATTAGCTCTTGGTGCATAAAGAAGATCTGTAAAGTTGCAAAGACTAAATTCTCAAATCCAAAGAGATATTTTTTATAAATTTAAGAGTCAGCCACGCATACCTAAAACGGCTCGTTCTAACACGCCCCACATGTCTACATCACTATGTGAAAACATTAGCATAATGCCGCCCAAATGTTCACGCAAAGAAAGAAGGCGTAACTTTATTCTCGCTGTAGTATTGTTGTTGCCGCCGCCATGTCGTGAAGGCGCTGCGTGTTTCGTTGTGAAAGCGAAACTACCTTTTTTGGTTTGGCTTCCAAAAGAGGACGATATCTGCTTCGTCAGGCCTGGAGCTGATCCGTGCTGGTTGCTGAGGAAATAAAACAACTTTGCGCTGTGGATCACCGGAACGGCCTTCACCGTGGACGAAGCAGAGTCCAGACATATCGTCACATGTGGTTGCCGCAAGCCCACCGGACACTCCTTCGTCGAATCCGCCGGCTGCGCCGTTCTCAAGCCGGCCGCCTCTGCTCACTCTAGCCTGGCCTCAGCTCACTCTAGCCCCGGCCTCAGCTCACTCTAGCCCACCCGTGTTGACGCTGTGTGCTTCGTTGAAAGCGAAACTACTTTGTTTGGCCTTCCCAAAAATGGACACGACTAGAATCAGTGGTTAAGTTGTATTTTACAACACTGTTCCAGAAACTTCAACCCAAATCTTCAGATGTGTGCAGCACATTTTATGGAGGACCGATTCCTGATCCTGGTAGAGTAGACTACAATGCAGGCTATTCTGACTCAGAGACTGTAAGTACGTTTTTTTATATTTGAAGAGTTTTTATATTTTGTATATTTAAAGCGAGTTTTTTGGGCAGTGTAGAGTATGGCTTGTTGTTTGTCATTTCTCCGATCACAAAGGAAGACATGGTTTTATGTTTATGCGGCAAGATGCAACCAACACGTAAAAAGACAGATAAGTCATTATAATCTGTAATTATGTCCCCACTTGATGCAACGAATGCCTTGTTTATAATGGGGTTTCATGTTTTTGAATCATCGCTCTGGCCTGACAGGGCATCCTATCACAATATGGTAGGGGCGTAACATTTCCGTCACATGCTTGAGGTATTCGGCCAATCACAATGCACTGGATAGCTGGCCAATCAGAGCACACATAGCTTTTCAGGACCGATGAGCTTTGTAAAAATCGACAAAAAGGCGGGGCATAGAGGAGAAACAATAATGTATAATGTACAGTATGTGGAAAATAATGTTGTTTTTTTGAAACTTAAACCACATAAACACATTTCATAACACCAAATACACAAAATAATGATCTTTAAAATGGCATCATATGACCCCTTTAATATCTTAACACACATCACGTCAGTCATCATGGCCTCACACCGGCTAACCCCCCCCACACACAGTAGTTACGCCCCAAACTCCTGCTATTGGTTGAGTTTTTTGGAGCAATTTTACACTTTTTTTTGGCGCTAAACCCATGAATGAACAATACACTGGTTTAACGAAATTAATTTTGATTAAGGGTGTGAAATAACGGCAAAAAAATTATATCTCGATATTTTCTGAGATTTTATCGATAACGATAATTAGACAATATTTTGCTGAGTGTGCTATTGTGCGGAAATCGGCACCCTGAAGACTCGCTGTCTTCTCTGAGTCCGCATTTTCGTGACTCATGCGCTTTGAATGTCGGGTAGAAGTTTGCTGCGGAGCTCGCCCCAGTGCGGGCTCGGGCAGAAGTGCGGATTGGGGGCACTCGCAAGCACACTTCTGAACGATAAAATGACAAATGGACATACTACCATATGGAGACTTAACGGACACGGCACGCGTAGGCCAGTGTAAGTCCATAGATCGCAAGTGCATCATAAGTGGTCATTTGGACAGTCCTGGGACAGATGACTTCTAAAGATTTTGATCTTCGTCATATCTGTGAGGTGGTTAATTTGAAGGAGTAACAGAAATGATCGATGTAAATTGATTTTTACGTTTTATGTGCATTTTTACCTTTATAAGGTTTTTTTTCTAACCTAATTAAATGTATGCATCATCTTTTGTGTCAAATTCTTACATTTAATCAATAAATTCAAATAGTAGGACACTATAGGGCTGCTAACAATCAAATGAAATCGGTATCAACAAAATTCATCTTTGCAATACAGAGGTGAATCTTTGCAATCTGAAGTGGCATTTAGATGTATTCACACACTGTTTAATGCAGGACATAAATGCATTTAACCTGCAGTTACAAATGAATAAATAATGTTTTGATATTTTAAACAAAATGTTGAAGCCTGATATTTGAAAATTTAAGGAAAATATGTTTTAAATATAAATCGAAGATCGCCAGTAGGTGGCAGCAAATCACTGCACGATTGAGTCATTCATTCAACCAATTCATTCTTACGGCTGATTGATTCAGTAACGAAACACCGTCCTGTGTTGCTCAGAGACACAAAACATTTCTGCTTTGTTTGGAACTATTTTCATTGTTGAAATACAGCAAAAACAAGAACTGTTGAGTCTAAAATGTAAGTCACTTAATATTAACTAATTGTTTATTGAACTGTTAATCTATCAATTCTCACATTTGCTGTCGTGCTGATATTTGGAGAATACGTCACTCGTCGTGTGATAATAACTATATCAGATTATATAAATATTGTAGTAAACCTTACTACATTTCGATTTACAACTGGTTGAGGTGGCCAAATATGGACCAGATTCCGGTCAGAGAATCAGGAGAGCAGGAGAAGTCTTTAGATTGATACATTTATTTTACTCCAATATATGCATCTGCATATGCCTCCGGTATGAAATGAGATGTTTTGTATTATATGAACACATTACAGAAAACATAGCAGCAGCATAAACAAGACAGACAGTCTGTCTCACTGACAGACAAGGTAACTCTAATAATCGTCCCTTAGGACAAGAAATGAACTTTAGTTCTAAAATAGGATGTTTGACAAATATCTTAAAGGGGTTGCCTTCATTAAAGGGGTCCGATAGTCTTTACAATGTCTTGAATTGTTTTGGGGGTTACTAGAACATGGTATCATGCTCTGTTCTGATTCGAAAATGGCGCATTTTTTATTGTTGGTTTATTTTTAATTTATTTTTAAATTATTAAAATACCTTTCTCCCCAGTCTGGCACAAATGGCTCAATTAGTTCCGAGTTTGATGAATGCCCGCCTTCCGAAAAACGAAATGTGATGTGATTGGTTAGCTGTCCCAGTGCGTTGTGATTGGCGAACAGCTTAGACGGTGTTTCAGTACTGCCCCGCCTCTTGCCAAAGCAGCAAGTTTAGTTAAGTATGGCGTCAATATTGCCATATTCAATTTGAGCCGGATTCAGACCCAGATAATATTGAACAAGAGGATCGCGCAGAGCCTTTGCATGCACGGATATTGCAAGATATATTAGAGTGGTAACGTTATTGTTTTTTTTTTTGCTAAATCACGTTTTAGATAGGATGTTAACAACCGCTTAAAAATAACTGCATTTACTATGTACAGATATGTGCATATGTATTATTTTTATTGTTATTTAATTCTACATTATAACATGAATTGCAGTGAAACTGTACACAAAGCAGCGCTCCACTGCTTTCATCAGACATTACATGCAAGTTAAATTAAATTAAATTAAATAAATAAATACATCCATTTTCTGAAGACAGTCGGTTCCCTTCAGAAATACAGTGATATAAAAGCACCAGCACGCAATGTATGGGAAAAAATGTAGTCTCATCTTTAAAGTGTAATTTCTGCAGATTACATCATTGTCCAGTATTGTACTGTTAGCAATTTATTATAAAAACGTTTTCATAATTGTAACATACATATTTACATACATAAATATATTCAGGTGCATGTGTAATAACTTGCGAAAAATTTACTCTGGTCTGCTGAGGCATCAACCAAAGAGTTCTACCACGACCTTGACCCCAACCTTCGGATTTCCCTCCGCTTTTTTTCCCCCAGAGGCGGGAAAATATTTTAATGATATTCTAAGGATGCTTTGGTTTTGGGTGTATGTGTGACACCAAAAACCCCGAAAACAACCGCTGTAGTCCACAACGAGCAGTCGTTGTAGGTTTGAAAAGGATTTTTTTTAAACGACAAGATCTCCCTTTGAGTGGACTTTGAGATTTGTATTTGACAGATCTTTGTTATGCCCAAAAATACACACTACACAATGACTAAAATGCAAAAAGACACTGAAAAATACATAAGTAGGACCCATGTAAATGTTAACCTTTTTGGGTATGCAATCCATTTTTTGGTTGTGCCCACTGATTGGTGTAATATTATTATATTATATATATATTATATGGACAATACAATATGTACAGTTTTTTTGTGCTCGGCATATCAAAATGTGTTGCACTGCACCTATATTTTTTCATCCTTTTTTCCAGTTTTATTAGATTTAGGCTTTTGAAATTTTAAAATGATTTGTCACGATTCTTTACCTGATCCTTATTTGAAGTTGGCAAATTGCACCCTTTGCTTCTGAAAATGTTGTGTTTCCTTTCGCATCAATCCCAGGGTATCATAATGAGCTGGCAGAACTCAAACAGTAGAAATAAAGTAAAGCTTTGCTCATCTACATTGATAAAAATGGACTGTCAAGGCTCTTGTCAAGAAGAACGACCAACTAGACTGCCCTGACACTTCTCTTTTTTCCCTCTTTTCCACCAGGATCCAGCATCATCGACCACATCAGAGGCAGACTCAGATACTAGGGAGAGTGAGCCTGCCACCCTTAACTATAAACCTTCCCCTCTCCACATGAAGATAGGTTAGTTGTGGGATTGTTTATACTGCCAAATGCTAATGCTATGCTTTTATTTAAAGCAATTTTTGCAATTATGTGTTGTTTCATTTGACATGATTAAAATATAAATATGTCTAATATTTTTCTCTCTCACAGACAAAAAGAGAGAGTTGGTTAGGAAAGGATCACTGAAAAATGGCAATGCTGGAAGCCCTGTCAATCAACAACCCAAGAAAAATAACGTGATGGCCAGAACAAGGTAAATTCAAGAGAAAATGATCATAGTTTTCAATATGTACATAGACTGTTTTATTTCACATTAATTCAAAAACCTGTCTCTATTTCTCTTTCCATCCAGGCTAGTGGTTCCCAATAAAGGCTACTCTTCTTTAGACCAAAGTCCAGATGAGAAACCTTTAGTTGCTCTTGACACAGACAGGTAAGCTCTTCACTCATCCTTCACTGATTTATTTATGCCCCCATTGGCCACAGGCCTCAAAGTCACTGTGTTCACTTGCCTTGCAGCGATGACGACTTTGACATGTCTAGATATTCTTCGTCAGGATACTCGTCAGCCGAGGTGAGGTCTCTAAGGGAACAGGTACCTATGATCTCTGGTTAATGTCCTAAGCCCCATACCCCAAGCATCTTGACAGTGGATTTCCTTCTCAGATGTCACTGACGATCTTTTATGCACTAAATTCCCTTTTGTTCTAAAAATGTACTCGCCCTCAGGCAACCCAAGACGTGGATGAGTTTGTTTCTTCGTCTGAACATATTTGGAGAAATTTAGCATTACATCACTTGCTTACTTATGGATCCTCTGCAGTGAATGGGTGTTAAAACAGCTGATGCAAACGTCACAATAATACACAAGTAATCAATTAAGATCTTGTGAAAAGCTGCATGTGTTTAATACACAAACTCATCATTAAAAGATGTTTTAATGTCAAACCATTGCTTCCAGCTAAAATAAAAATCTTCTATTCATGATATTGCTTTCTTCAGCGAAAATGTCATCTTGTCTGAAGCAGGAAAAAATATGCACAGATCAAGCACCATTTACAAGCGAAAACAGTCCAAAATAATGTTATTATGGATTATGGACCCGTATACTGTAGCTTTTCACAGGACGTTATTCGGTGGACTGCATGTGATTGTAATGTTTTTATTAGTTGTTTGGACTCTCATTCTGACGGCACCCATTCACTGCAGAGCTGGTGAGCAAGTGATGTAATGCTAAATTTCTCCAAATCTGTTCCAAGGAAGAAACAAACTCATCTACATCTTGGATTACCTGAGGTTGAGCAAATTGTACAAATTTAAATTTTGGGGTGATTAGTCCTTTAAAGTCACCATTGTCATTTGTTGTAATCATAACATGTTTGTTGTTAAGTCTGAGTCATTAAACCAATAAATTCCCAATCAAAGCTATTGAACCTGATCTTATTAATCTATTAAATAACTGCTGCCAGAAAAATTGAACTAATTTATATAATTTAATTAGTGGCGGTTATGCAGCCTGGCCTGACATGCTGTTTGTTGCTTCCTGCAGCAGATAAACCAGGATCTGAACATCCAACTACTGAAAGATGGATACAGGCTGGATGAGATCCCCGATGATGAAGACCTGGACCTCATACCACCCAAATCCGTTAACTCCACCTGCATCTGCTGCCAAGCCACCTCCTCCACTGCTTGTCAAATCCAGTAAACCTGTCACCATTTCCCCTCCCTGTGCTCCCTCTCTCTCTTCCCCTCCCTCTTTCCCTTTCATAACCTCAGATAAGACATCTAATCAATATTACAGAGGGAAATGTACAGTAAACGTTATGATGAACATGGTGTACAGGAAAATGTGAACACACAGACACACAAAACACATTACATGTGCTAATACACACACATACACACATTTACTCTTACTTATAATTCTAAACATGACTATTATTGGTTGCTTCCTCCTATGGCAGGATATGCACTGTTTGCTAATACGTTAGGAGAGTCTGCTCACTTTCACCTCCTAGCTGGCATTGTGTTATACTGTACAAGTGAACGTAGAACAAATAAAGCATTAAAATGACTTTAATTGTGAATTTAAAAACAACTTAATGTTACAGAGAGTTTGAAATAGCTTATCCACTGAATTCTCTACGTTCCTGTTGCACTCATTGCATTAACATTGTCGTTATGGTAAGATTTGATTTCCGTACGGATCTGGTTGGATGTTTATTGTTCATGGCTGCTATTGAGGCTATACTTGGATTCGTTTCTGTTGAACATTTTGCATGTTGGTGCATTCGTACTGCAGCACTAACAGGAGCCTTGTCTGGCATGTACCTGGGCATCACACTTTTTGTTTACTCTTGATATCTCACAAGTATTTCATTGAATCATGTTTGAAACTACGCTGGATTTGAGATCCGAATGAGTCATGAACGAAAAGGAAAGACAGTAACCCTTCTTTATTTGATTGGTCATTTCTGAACGGTTGTTATTTTCACAGTAACCTCTCACTACAGACCGAAGATGATAAAATGATTACATGAAGACCTTTCTGTCTCTCAAAGCAGTTTTTCAAAGGTCAGAAATCACTGGGTATGATTGAATAGCCTTTATGACATTTTGAAAATCCTGTTCCGTTTCTTAGACAGAATGTCCAAACATGTTAGATGTAGAACGCCTGTAAGCTTTCTTACAGTGAGTACTGTTTTAGTCTGGAAGATGTTCAGATTTCACAGACTTGAAGGCACCAAAGAATGTTTATGCTCCTTGTTGGAATCACTTTACCTTGTGTCCATTTTAATTTAGCATTTTATATGCATACCACCAATCAGAATATATCGCTTCATTTCATGGAAATCAGTTACTTTCTCAGACATTGTGGGCTATTTAAAAGCACTGTTTTCTGCTGGTCTTTGGAACTAACCTTAGAATGTTAATGTTGCTAAACTGATCAAATCCCTGGCCTCATTATTGTTATTATTAAAAATGATTCAAGCTATCAATGATGAAACTGCGCTGCTCATCTACACATGAAATCCTTTTACAGATTTTACCCTTCCATTCAGCTTTGAAAGCCAAACACATTTTATGTGTTATCTTTACACTCTTCATATTGTCTTGATCAAGTTGTATCTCAAAATGCAAACTGTTTTCATTCAAACTGCTCATATTCACTTTTTAGTCTGTTTTAACTATGACTAAAATAGTGTAATGACCTGATGTATCAAAATTCAAAGTGTAATCAAAGGTGAGCATTTGTTGGACAAAAGCTGTGTTTTCATGTTATAAATATGTTAATTATGTGAGAAAGTCAATTTATGTAATAACAATGTTGTTATTGGTTTCAGTGATATCAATAAAAGCAGACCTGAATTACACTTTTCTTTTTTTAATTAGTCCTTTATTTACATAATTTACAGGTACAGGAAAGCCAAAATATGAATGTTGCACAAATGATACTTATGTAAAAGTACAGAATATGTATGTACACTGGTAGTGGCTCAAAGTCTGTAAGACACAGATATACATATCACAACACTGGCATTCACAACACAACTGAGAAGACTTTTGTAAATTACATCAATGTACTTCTCAGTAACTTGCTAATTACATTCTGCAGTCTAAGATAAGAGTTCTTAAACTCAAAGTTCTAAAGTTCTTCTTAAACTCAAAACAAGGCACAGGTTGAGCATTTTTACAATGACAGTATGTTTTAAATGACCTGCTTGAATTCAGGCTCACAACCTACTGAACATATGGAACATCTGAACAATAAATTAGCACAGATACGATGTGACAATAAAATCCAAATATTTGTTGAGCAGTCCCCCCCCCCCCCCCCCCCCCCCCCCCCCCCCCCCCCCCTCCACTCTCTTCTCCCCCCTCCGTTATCTAACATAAAATATAAAAATCTATATAATTGTTATTGAATAAAGCTCCAACAGATACATTGATCGTTGATTCACATGTAAAATTCAGTTTGTGTCTTTTAAAGCACAATGGCTGATCATTATGGTAGATTTAAACTAAATCTATTTTCAAATAGCATTTATTATTTCAAGTAAACAGCTGAACAGTGGAAAGACTTCTGAAGTCAAGAGGAACTTGTATGAAAATGAAAAACCCATTAATAAAACTAATAAAAGATAATGTTATTCATGTTCATTGATTGATTGTAAATACTATAGGCTGCTAATAAAATCATAGGTACTGGAAGAAATATACAATCTTTGTTGTCTTTTTCAGCTGTGCAGTGTACAGAGATGTAAGGCACAGCTCTTACCTTGTGTTTTCCCATAACACACCTATAGATGGCGGTGGTAAACTATTAATCAGTGAACTTCTCTTATTTTCACTACATCACTTGAGAAGGCTGACCAAACAAACAAATAAAAGTTTCAAAAAGAAATTATAAAACTGTTCTGAATAGAGTATTTCAATGCTGTACATTAAATAAGTTATATTCTTTTGCATAACTGATTAGAATATGCAAATAATTGATGATGAATGAATGAATAAATGATTGCTTAAAAAACACCAAAGCTTGTTTATGTGCTTACAACCTCACACGATGCGAAGTTAATCTCATAAGTAACCATCTGTTTTAATATCATACAAATACCATAGACTTAAGTGTCTTCAACACTTAAGTCAACTGCTGTCCCTGTAGATAACACAAAATAACCAAAAACATTCATAGTGATTATATTAAAACCTATCCACTTCTGCCAACTGGACCACTGTAAAATTGGACACTTTAAAGTAAATCATTAAAATGTGTCTCCGTTTCACCACACACTAAATATTTTTCACTTCCCTTTGTCACAGTGGGTGTGTAATAAATCCCCTGGCTCTGTATTGAACAATCTTATATTCATGATACGTGATAAGTTATAAATACCCATATAATTTTTTTTATAACCCTTGGACTAAATGTGCATTATTGTTTCTGCCTAAAGCTGATCATTTCTGTCCATTCCATTGAGCAGTCCCATTTCAGGCTTTGTCATGGAGAACTCCAGCACAACATATTTTGTATGTCTCCATTATGTAGCACACCTGATATCTCATATCATCACCTCAATATCAGCGGCTCCAAGATCTGAGCCTCAAGAAAGACAGACATCCAAAATGTGCAGTGAGGGGTCACATGGTTGCTCAAACACCAGCAGACATGTGATCGCTGGAGCCAGAGGACGATGTAGACGTTGAAGAGTGTCGTCTTCGCCCGGCAGGACCCTGAAGCATACTGGGGTGGAAGTTGACGTGTCTGCGGGCGTGTTTGGTGAGGTGATCGCTTCTCATGAAGCATTTGTCGCAGAGCGGGCACATGAAACGCTTCTCCCCGGTGTGCGTGCGAAAATGTCGCGTCAGTTCATCCGACCGTGAGAATTTCTTTGCGCAGCCTGGCCAGGTACACTGAAAGGGCCTCTCACCTAAGAACACACACATGGGAGAGATACATTTAAAACTGTTTTTATTTCAGCCCCTATTGACAAAACCAGACAGCAGCAGCAAAAAATAAATAAAAAATCGGCACGTCTAGATTTTTTTCCATGCATGTACGCACCTTCACCGGCGTTTTGGCAACTTGTTCAGTGTGCGTATGTAAAAACCGGAGAAATCGCTGATTTTTGGTAGTTACTAGTGATTTGCTCTGAATGTGAACGCACTCAATGGGAGGGGACGTTTACACACCACGTGCCGGATGTTTACAAATGTAGAATCACATCACGTCATCGTTGCGTTGTTAGGTTATATGCGGTTATTTTAGTGCGTGTCGCATTGAAGTATGCGGATCATCAAGGACCAGCGGCCACGGCACACACTGAGATTAGACTCATTATTAGAATAGAATAGACATATTTATTCATATGATGCATAAAGCAGAAAACAGAATTTAATTCGCGATATGGGCCCAACCGTATCATTAGCAAGCCTGAAATGATACTAGGCTACTACTAGCATTTTTACTACACGATTACGCAATGTAATGTCTCACGGTGCCCTGCGTAACAATGTGGACTAAGCAACATGTTTGCTCACACTTTGATTAGTAACAGTGTGTCCTGTTCCACCCTCATGTGTACCCATGAGCGCTCCGCCTGCGGTTACACCCACCGTTACATGAGTGGCAGTTCCCGAAACCGAACAGAACACGCGGGCGTGGGGCGTGACAGACTGTGGGCCAGATAAACGAACGATCCGAATCGAATTACCGGCGTTAGTTGAGTTACTGTACACTTAAGCACAAAATAATTCAACTGTGCTTATTTCTTACCGGTGTGTACTCTGAAGTGCGCCTTAAGATGGGACGACTTGCCGTATATTTTGCCACAGCCAGCATAGGGGCAGCAGTGTCTCTTCTCAGCGGATACATGCAGTCTGTCGCGGTTCCGTGTCCTTTTCACCCTGCTCGCGTTCTGTCTGCATTTCTCCCGGTTTTCCTTCACGCCGGGCTGATTATCCACATCACTGTCCACTATACATTTGGCGCTGATGCCGCTCGGGATACACTGATTTAGGTCCAGCAGAATCATTGCGACCATCAACAGAGTCCGACTCTCTTGACTTTCTTCAGATCCCTCCTCGCCGGCTAGTTTGTCTGAGCGGCCACCGTTTGAGACCGGCCCCAATGACCTAGCTGCAGTATTAACGTCCGTCATTGTAGTTACCTAAAATGTCCTGGAAATGGAGGAGTCACCTGCTACAAATAGAAAAACTTAGGGCTCGGGATTCTCATCATATGCGCATCGGGAAACAGATGACTGTGGAAAACGTGGCTCCTACACGTGTTTTTCCCAATGTGACTGCGATGATTAACGTTCTAAGCGAAGAATAAAAGCGTGTGTCGCTTGCGTCTACACGCACAAGTTATCGAATAGGCATCCAGGTGCCTATTCCCAATATTATTTCAACCACATCAGAAAGCGTGGAACTTTGAGAACTGTCATTCCCTTTCACACATGAAAACATTTGCACCCTCTTCACACACCACCCATTCTCTTTACAATTCGAAGTGAATATGAGAGCCAAATTATAAAAATCTTTACAGAGCTAATCAAAGGAAAGTATGTAAATACAGCACGAGGCTCAAAAATGTACACAACACCATGCAGAATGTGTGGGAGTGTGAGAAATCAGGCGAGTCTGTATGCAGCATGTACACTGTGTACGGCAAATTCTTTGAATATCCAGAAAACATTGCATGGAATATTGTATCCCACAGTGCAACCCACTCAATCTTCCATTTCCAGCGCCACAATAAATACAATCAAAAAATGATATCTCTTTAATATCAGAATAGTTTCTTTAGGAAATCAAATGGAGATGTGTCTCCTTAATCAATGACTATACTATTATAGTTTTTATTATTATTTGAAATAATTTTTGTTATATTTTCCATTTTCCTTTTAGGTAATGTTTTAGAAATGTGTGTGTTTTGTACCTTTTTATTTGTGTACAGTATATATATTAGTGCTGTCAAATGATTAATCGCGATCCAATAAATTTGTTGACATCAATATATGTTGTTGAACTGGTTTATTTATATGGATATCTAAAGACAACACGTACAGTATATATTTGAAAAGATTTACATGTTTATAAATCGTATAGATGACAATATTTTTATATGTTATAGTATAATACAATATATTAATAATGAACAACTATGTTGTGTGTGTGTGTTTATATCATGTACTGTAGTGTGTATTAATGATGTATTCAGTTAGTAGTTAGTACGCAAGGTCAAGTAAAGAAATAAGAAATTAAACCTTGGCAACTAGCTGAAAAAACTAAAGAAAGTTTAAACTTTTTTCTATTTCATTTCAGTTCATATTTTTTATGGTTTTTGTTTTCATTTTTGTTTAATTGAACAATAATAACCCGGCTCTATAAAGTAACAGAAGTCATCTCAACAATCCTTAAACTGTGCTCAAATATATAAATAAACGCTCAAATATTTCCTCCAAATTCTCTTATAATGTGGATTCAAATTCAAATCAGCAAATTTTTCTATACCTTAATGAATTTTAAGAGAAACATCTGAGACAAAATTGATGTCAACCTTTGAACACACAATTTTTTTAAAATACTATGCAGAATACAGTGTTGTGTAGTATGCATTTAGCAGTACTGTATTCCGTTCCACATATAGCTATAGAATCATATTTGTGTAAATGCATTAATTTAGGTTGCTCTGTTTGAGAGAATGTGCAGACACTGGTTTGTGAAGGTCTGTGTGACACTCACTCTACGGGAGGGTTGGTATCATCTGGTTTGGTCTCGAAGAAGCGGAGAACTTCCTCACTCTGTGAGATCTGTGGAGGAAGCCGGACCAGCGCCTGACAGACAGACAGGACATGAAACCAGACAATCAGACCCCAAACAACAGAACAATCATCCAGAAACACAGCCGACTAATGAATCTCCACTATACCGAATGTTATTTCCTTTGAAATCTCCATAAGGGCCAATGATAAACACGGATGTCCAAGGTGACGAGAGGAAAAATCTTTTAAATTCAGCAAAGAGAAAACATAATTTTCTGCATGAACTGCAGAATGAATTTAATGTTTTAAATGGATCTGGAACACCATAAAACAAATAAAAAAAAAACACTATTGTCATTTTACGATTTCAGTTTAAAACACTTGACTTGGATTCTAAAGATGTCATTTTCGCACAAACATTTATCTACTAAATACAGTCTGTGTTCCAACTGCTTTCAAACATGATTTGAAAAATTAGCAAAAGAACAGAGGAAAAAAATAAAAAGGAAAGGGGGGAGAGAGAGACAACTCCTCTGAAGAATCCCTGGAGTAAACCCTGTTATTTATTTATCTTTGAAGAACACAATGCAATTAAATGGAGATGGTTTGTCTAATTAAAGCTTTCAGGAAATAGCTGGTAAACATCATATGTTTAAGGCCTTCAAAGACACATCCCTCTCTCTCTCTCATGAAGGGATTTTTATGTGTTTTACAGTGAAAGAACAGAGGAAATCTGGAGGAAGTTAGTTATCTAAAGGTCAAATAATCAACTGTCACTTAGCCTAATTAAAGGCTGATTTAGAAAATGTTAAACAAAAGCTGCCAATAGCTTAGTGATTTTAAAAAATAATATTAAAATAAAATGATGGGCATCTCTTATGTTATGTTCAAGACACATTTATGTTACGATTAATTCTATGTTCTAAACTATTTTTGGACGTGTCTTTTTTTAATGTCCTTTGTGTGGATGTCATGGAGATTGTTGCCACAACAGCAGTCCA
>JADLZN010011613.1:0-87500 GCA_018155175.1 Sinocyclocheilus anophthalmus
TCTCTAATGTAACATACTTCTTGCACTTGTTTACAGAATTACAGAACGTGTTTACTGTAAGTTAAAACCGTTTTAAACATATATGTAGTTATGTTTGCCTTACATATGAGTACTAAAGTACAGTATTTCACCTTTAATTTCACTCAGCGAGTGATACACAGTAATGACCACCAGGTTGCTCCGCTTATATATATACAGTCAAAGTGTAGATGAATTGCTTCCATCTAATTATAAACTATAAGGCCTTTATGCTGTAGAAAGTGGAGCATCACTCAAATCTACCTTGATATAACTGTACTGAGATTTCTTCTTCAAAGAAACAATTTAAACAATACTGCAATTTTGTGATTTCTTCACTAAAGGATTATTCATTATGGTACAGTTTGGACATGCTGCTGAGCTGATATTCAGACTTACGCTTTGTCAAGACATATTTATGCTTTAATACTGAAATTAGGGTTTCTTTGCTAAAATCAGATTAACCTTACACTGATGCCATTAAGCATGAAATACATAAAGTCTCTTCCAATCATAATAGAGGTACCAATTTAAACCCCCACTTTATCTGCATCTCAACAAGCCAGCAAATAGGGACACCACCGGGCATCTGAAGTCACGTCCTATTTTAACCTGGGCTATCAAGCACACACTTTTAAGTTGCCAGTGTTTAAACTCATAACTTTCGTTTTATCATGCCCGCATTCTCCACCAATCTGTAGCGAATCAGCTCATGGGGAAATATGAATAATTTACCATAACTAGTTATAATTAACTATTTTATTTTAGATCCGCTGTAGATATTTATCTGACCACTCAGGGTCAACCGTCTTGTCAATTCTAAGAACGTAAATTTCCTGGTTAAGGGAAATAACTTTTTTACTGTACAATTCTATAAGTTTGTAACGTAAATCTGCATGATTATTGACTCCGGTTATGAGTAAACAATGAACACGTCAAGTGTGATACAAGTAAGGTTTTATTAACTACATAAACACTTAAACTAGTCTAACATACTACATAAACACATTAAACTGGTCTAACATACACATACACTTACACACACACACACACATACAGTTGGTATAGGAAAGGGTTAAAGTTTAACTCAGTACAGAGAAGAGACATAAGGAATGACATTATGGAACCATTTGCATATTCAGCAGATCTAAGCCTGAGGGAAAACGTCAGATTCTTAGTTCAAACCAACCTTGTAAAAAGGTGTAACTGATACTTAATGCATCAATTAAATCGACTAAGTTTGATACTTGCGTATGTCTGAAAAAAGATTCCTGATGCAATCTTAAGGCCCCAAGATCTTTGCTGAATTCGGGTCGATGAGAAGAACTAGTTTGAGTCATAATCACTTGATGAATGAAAAGGACTAGGCCGGAGCCTGGCACTAGCTTTGGTATCCTGGAGCGTTTCTCACATCTTCATCTTAGCATCTCACTGAACCACCAACATGGGCGGGTCACATGGAGTGTGGCCTTTTAAAGCCTGCAGAGATTCACGCCTCTCAAGATTGGCTTGTCCAATGAGAAAGGCTGAAATTTCAAGCGGGAGGTTGGAAATACTGGGGTTTTTTATGACTCTTTGTCTGTAAGCATGGTCTTTTGCATATGTAATTCGCTGGAGTGTTGATGCACAAATTAGTACCGATTCTTAGAACATCAATATGTTGCATAGGTATCAGCATATAATATACACACTTGTTTCGATCATAAGGCGAATTCATAGATACTAGACATGAAATAGTTACTTATATGAATGAGTGGTTTATCGTAAGCATGAATAAAAATAGTCTATAATACAACAGATTAAATACAACACAGCAATAATATACACAATGGCCTGAAGAAAATGGGTGTTCTTTCAAAGAAGGTTTTCCTATGAATTAATCAGTAGAAAAGTCAATTTCTACTGTGCACTGTGTCTCTTCCTTAAGAAGGAAAATGCGGAGTTTATCCCCTTCATTCCTTTTAGGTCATAAAACCAGTGATATCATGATTAGTTGTCATGGTGACCAAGGTTGGGGGATGGTGTTCAGCCGAAAACCTAACATCCAGTATATTGAGTGAGGGGACTGTGACGATTTGTTAATCTAATGAATAATTGATTTGTTAAATCCAAAATAAAAATTAGTGTGTCAGATTGGTCGAGACGCTACAGAAGTATGGGCTGTAAAACACTGACTTCATGTCAGCTAGAGGGACCGGCACTATCGTTCTTTCACCAGCAGGACTGCGATCTCTGCCCGCAAGACAGGAGCATCTTTGCCCCTGAACTTGGGGGGATGCCGGGCGAACTGAATCGTGTAGATGAGTCTGATTGTCCGAGTGAGCCAACGAGACAGTCTAGGAACCACTAGCCAGGCCCCCAGAGGCCGTGCAAGCGGAACCAGAGGAACCATAGATGCACCCGCAGTAGGGAAGTGAAGTGGAGCACAGGGAACCGACCCAGAATGCACAGCATCCCGGAGTGGGGTCTGAGTGTGCATTGCAACACCTACCTGGCTCCACAATTGGGCAGGGGGTGCGAGAGAAGGCATAGCATCCTCGAACCGGGCCCTGTTGTCCGCTGGCGAAAGAAGAGGGGTATGAGAGTAGCAAGGTGTTGTGTCGCACACTGCCATCAGCGAACAAAACAAGAACTCAACAAAAGATTCTTCACCCGGCCCTGTGCTCACCATCTCCTGAAGAGCAGGATCCTGTATTGCTGGGTCGCCCATCTCAGGAACGCCGCTTGCTTACAGCCAGCTCCATGTTGCAATCAAGGTGGAAGCTGCTGCTGAGTCCACGCTGGAGCGGAGGTGGAGGCTGTAGGAGGGTACCCTCGGTGATGAGCAGTGGGAGGATCTGCAGCCAACAGCCGAGAAATGTTGGGAGAAGTTCACTACTGCATCGCTGAAGAGGCCAGCCTGGGAGATCGGGGAGTCAAGAAATCTGTATTTATCGGTCTCACTCATATCCGCCAAGGTTAGCCATAGGTGGCATTCCTGGACCACCAAGGTGGACATCGCCTGACCCAGGGAAAGCACAGTGACTTTCCTTCACTGTGCGCAGTTCCTGCATCACACAATTGCTTAAGCATTGCAATTGCTTAAGCACCTTGGCCTGATAGACCTGCAGGAGGGACATAGCATACAAGGCAGAAGCGGCCTGTCCAGCGGCTCTGTAAGCCTTGCCCATAAATGTGGACAAGAAATTACAGGCCCTGGATTGGAGACAGGGATTCCCTGCCAGGCGGCAGCGCTCTACAGACGCAGCTGCATCGCAATGGTGCGTTCAACTGGGGGGATCTGCACATATGCATTGGCCACCCCACCATCGAGGGTAGTGAGGTTGGAAGAAGCACTAGCTCTGTTTTGGGCAGAATAAGGTGCCCTCCACGATCTAGTGACTTTTTCATGCACTTCCGGGAAGAATGGCACTGGAGATGGGCACTGATTATTAGCATGAGGCACCCCCAAGTACCAATCGTTCAGCCTCTAATGTGTCTAATGTGACACACTTGGTGGCCCAGGAAAGCATAGTGATCAGCTCTGGGTCTGACTCGGGCAATGCTACCTTCCCTGAAGGGGACAACACAGCCTAATCTTCATCCCCAGAGCCTAGCTCATCCCCCAATGCAGTGACCGACATCCTGTCCTCTGCCGGAGCCCTGAATGAAACGCCCCGAATGAAACCTTAGAAGGACCAGCAGTCCCACCCCAGAACTCCACAGGTTGCAGTGTGCTGGAGGAGTGAGGGGCCCAAGGAGATGTATACTCGGCGGGGAAGCCCTCACTGTAACCCTCAGGTTGCCCTGACCACTCACCGAAGTAACCCTCCCCCTCTTCGAGGCGGAGGAACTAGAACAAAAGGTGAATAAAAGAATAAAAGCTGAATGTGCGATTGCACGCGCTCTTCCTTATATAACCGCAGTGCGATTGTGCAAATCTCGCACACCAATGGGCATTGGCTCGTTTTGTTACACTCGAAGGTGATAGGGCTCTCAGACGAGATCCCAATAAGTCAGTCGTTCTGACGTAACGTCAAACATGACTGACTAAAGGGGAACTAGGAATTACACAAGCTTCAGTCTGGATCCCCCTTGGATATAAAAAAAAAAAAAAAACCCAGATCTGAGATGACCGCAACCTGAAAAAGAAGATACCTCTTCAAATAAATACAAATAAATGTGAATTGAATTGAAATGAATTTTATTAAATTGTGCCAGATGTCCCATTAAATATACCAGATTGCAGTAATCCATATGCAGATTTGCATTTGTTACTATTTAAAAATAGGTATCAATATTATAAAATAATTGTAAACAATAAAATAAATTTTTGTAAATTGTAGATTTTTTACTTTATTTCTGTCAATGTTTCTGTCAGACTCCAGTATGGAAACCCATAGGAATGGGAATTGTGCTGTGCAAATTGTGTTTAGCAGCATTTGTGAATGATTTGACAGGTGTTGTTCTAGATTATGCATAGTTACCTGATTTGCCTAATTCCTTTAATGCGAAACTAAATGTTGTAAATTGGCAAAAGTAAAAGCTAAAATGAAAATTATATCATTCTTAATGAATTCCTATATCTATGTAATGGTAACACATACTTTGAGTGTGACAAGCTGGCTTGACAATAAGAAATGACTGTATGTCTATGTACATATGGGAATATTTGAGATGCCCTGGTTTTCTGCCAGAGGCTATGTATAATCTGGCATGTTATTTTTTTTAAGGCTTGATGTGTTTTTTTCCCCCTGCAGTAGCTCTATAAATGGGAACCAGTTCATTCTGCTCTTTAACTCTCCAGCTTTTGTTTGCTTTTATTTTAATTTTCCTTCTTGTCACTTCATAAAACATATTTTTCCAAGTCGCCATCCCAGCCTGGTATTTTTGTTGCTGTTTTCTTGGATGGAGAATGATTGTGTTTCACTTCGGAGGGCATTCACCCTTCCCAGGGTTTCCCATTTATGGTTAAAATCACACCATGAATGTGTATCACCCCTCTCTACTGTAAAACCAAAAATCTGAGTTTATGCGGTGTGAATTAGGCCATTTCTGTGCTCAAGTGCCATTAGTGGTTCTTGTTATGGGTTTTTCAAAACCCCATCTCTAAGTACTAAACTTTGCCTTGTAACTTGCTCCTAAATTCTTGTGCTACAGACATGAATGATATGTAAAATCATGCGGTTTGTTTAGAAGAGGTGTGCGATTACTTTTTCTTGTGATCAGACTTATAAAGGATGAATAATATAAAAAATAATAAACTTGCACACTTAGAGACCAAAATACCACATTTTACTTTGTAAAAAAATCTAGTTTGTTACTGTAATTCAATGGCATTCATTATAATATGACTTTATAAGGTCTGTTAAAGTTCAGACACCTGCGTAACTCAAACTATTGCCTACTTGTTCTCAGAGAGCAGCTGATTTTCAGGAACAAACTGGAACAATGCCTGTCAATAAATCTATGGCAGGGGTTCATTCATGAGGGATGCTGTGAGTTAGTGTGTAAAGGGTTTCTTGGGAAACATCTGGAGCTGAATTCCATGAAACACTCAAATGAGGTTTTGGCCATTTCAGAGTCAGCAGGAAGCACATCCCTTAACCTTTTAATTTGAAGAGTGAAAGAGAGGGAGGAGAGAAAGATACAGATGGGGCCAAATTGAAAGACTGCAGGATGGAAAAAAAACAAAGGTAGACCTAAATGGAAGAGGATGTGATCTGGTATGGGCATCTTGTGGTAACAGTGGGCCTAAAACAAACTCAATGCAAAAATCCAAATGCTTTTTATGAAGTGTAAAATCAAGCTAACATGCAATTCATAATGCAACACTAGTACATGCTGCACTGTCAGCCACAAGGGGCGCTATAGCTAGTATTCTTTGTACATGATAATGTTTCTTTGTTTTAAAATTCCAGCTTATAGGATGTGTAGCCTGTGCCTTGCTAAAAGTCTCGGCTTGGTCAAACATGCTCAGCAAGACCCCTGGACTGAATATCTTTCAACACATGATCAGACTGTGCAAACAGTCATGCTCTGCCCAAACACAGAACGGCCCCCAATAGAATTATACACACTTATATGAGCAAACACTCAACTTCACACACACCAATGTGCATACAAGCATATATGCACTCTCATTTAAAAGTTTGGGATCTGTACGATTTTTTTTTCTTAATTTTTTTGGGAGAAATTCATACTTTTATTGAGAAAGGATGCTTTAAACTGATCAAAAGTAACAGTAAAAACATTAATAATGTTACAAAAGACTTCTATTTCAAAGAAATACCCATTCTTTTACCTTTCTGCTTCATCAAAGAATCCCCTAAAAATGTGCCACGAAGCTGATATGGCTTCTGAAAATTTTCAGCTTCCATCACAAGTATAAATTACATTTTAGAAATACAGTAAAATAGAAAACAGTTATTTGGAATTGTAATACTATTACAATATTATTGTATTTTTCATCAAATGTATGCTGCCTTGTTGGTGAACGTAAGAGATTTTCAAAAACATTACAACATCTCACTGACTCCAAAAGTCTGAATGGTAGTGACCACATTTGGTTGACAGCAAATATTTCTGAAATACTACAACCGTAATTTAAATTACATTCGCTCCTGAACGATTTGATGAAAAAAAGTTATTATAATGAAAAGCAAAGACTTTAACTGTGCAGGTAATGTTGATCATTATCAAAACAAACCCTTTCAGAATTATAGAAAACCTCCAAGGTCCTGGTCACTCAGTTTATGTAGTGTTAATGAACAATTGACTGTACATTCTTACTTACATCTAAGCCATACCCATCACACATCAGTAATAAAACCAAAATTAACAACCCATCTTCTAAAACCTTTCTGCACAGACACCCACATTCATGCTCAGCCACATCTGAAATATTTAGCTAATGTTTAAGCAAAGTAGAAAACTGAACAAACATGGTGTATGAAAAAATGTGTACAGTATATCTATGTTGCCAGTATGTGTGTGCGTTCAGGAAGAATTAGAAATATGTATAGGCTGTTGTCTTGATAAGTGTGTGCAGACGTTTCTGGAATTGATTCAATCAAACCTGCTTAACTTCACACCATACGTATATTCCTCAGAGATCCGCAAAAGGTTCTGGCTGTGGGGATGTTATGGGGGGTTGTTCCCGGAAAAGCAGGTTCAAATCTCATGGCATGCTCAGTAAAATGAGATATCCAGGACATACTGTTCTGCCTTGAACTATAACAATGAAAGAAATCTCATCAAAGGAAAGGACACCTCATTAAAGGATGTTCCTTGGAAAATACAGGAACCAGAAACACGGCTCAAGTGCTGATGAGCTCAATATTATTCACTGGGAAAAACACACATTTTATTGTGGCTGAAAACTGAAGTGCATTTATTTACTTTTGTATACGTACAGTATGTATGCATTTATGTATGTAAGTATTTAGTTAGTTATTTAAGTTAGTTAATTAGTAAGTTAGTATATAGTTTGCTAGTTTATTAGTCAGTATAAAGTTCCACAGATTATCCTCAGCTACCTCTGAAAACTTTTTAAGGATTTATTTAGTTCAATTTGGCTAGTTAGTTTATAGTTCGTTAATCAGTATAAAGTTGTAATCAGTAAAGGCCTCCTGTAGCGAATCGATGAATTTTTGTAAGAAAAATATCCATATTTAAAACTTAATAATCAATTTAATCTAGCTTGCGCTTACTGTTGTAAACGGAAGCAGTTCCGGTGGAATGACGTATGAGGTCAGCTTTGCGCATGCGCCGCTCAGAAGTGACGCATGCGGAAGTGCAGGGGAGAGATCAAAATAAAACAATGGTCACGAATTAGAAGTACAAACGAGGATTTGTAAAGAAGAATGTCAGAGGATTTCAATATAAGCCAAGAGGAGACTGGTTTTCCTTTGCTAAAGTAAGGAAACTTTGCTTCCTTTGCTCCTGTTAACAAACATTGGTTTTCACGAGACTCACCGGAGCGTGCGCAACGCCGACCTCATACGTCATGCTCCGGAACTGCTTCTGTGTACAATTTCGTTCCAAGGCTAGATTAAATTATTATGCGTTTTGATCGGATATTTCTTACAAAGACGCATCGTTTCGGGGGGCGGTAGCAGGTGGCGGGTGGGGGGGGGCGTGTTTCACCCTCCCCCACCCCCACCCCCTCCCGGAGCCGTGTGAGACACTTTTTTTATGGATTGGCGATTTTTATTTCATTTCTTTTGGACTGATGAACTGCAGCACCTGCTGACTGCCATTAAACAGCTCTGAAGATCAAAGACAATTTTAATATAACTCCGATTGGATTCTTCTGAAAGAAAAAAGTCATATACACTAGGATGCCTCGGGGGTGAGTAAAAAACAGCCTAATTTAAATTTTTGGGTGAACCAACCCTTTAACGCTGTGAAGTGTTATAACATTGAAACTTTTATGATTTATTTGGTTGGTTGGTGGATTGCTAGTTAGATGACGAAGTGAAAGGTACATTTCCTTGTTGTTTGTTTGTTTAGTTAGGTGTTGGTTTTATCATTTGTTGTCAGTAGAAGGTTCCACAGATTATCAGAAAATTTGTCAGAAAATGTAAAGTCCATTTAGTTAGTTAGATAGTTAGTTAGTTCATAGTTTGTTCATTTATTAGTCTGTAGAAAGTTCCTCAGATTATCCTCAGAATTTTACCATTCTTTAAATCCATTCTATAGATTCTCAAAATCTCAAAAGTATGTAGTAACACCAATTACCTTGTCACCATTCCCCTCGTAGGCACCCTACTCATCTCCTTGACACATCAAGATCTTAGAACTGGAGTGTTTAAGCTTCATATCAATCTTGTGGAAATGCTGACTCGTCATTCTGCTGTGTGCGTGTATGACAAACTTGGCTCTGACATTTAGATTTTATCAGTATTGGATCAGTACTTGCTAAATTATTTATAATTATGTGTAACCATCAACTGCTATTTCTGAAATCAAAACAATTTGGCCGCAATAAAAAAGCTGAATGCAAACACACAAATGAATCGCTGTGGAAAGCTGGATCTAATGATCAAGTAAAGAAGAACATCTTATCTGGGGGCAATAAAAACTTGATTACTTTTTATTGAATTTTCTTTTTTATTAAAAGCATTTCACTAGAAATACTTCTTACACATGATTTATTAGATCATCAGAAGAATTAAGGATGGAGGAATATCTACAGTGAGATCTCAAGAACGCATTCTTACTAAATCCAGTATATCAGCACCAAAAGCCATTAAAAATAATTTTTCATCTCGTCAGATGGTAATTCAGTTAACATTGCGGCCAACCAGTGTGTTTAACCTAATGAAGTTACCCGAGGTGTGAGGGGACGCAGTGGTCAGGGTCGTACAGTTCAGTGCTCTGCATCATGTCTCCTCACTGACCTTATTTTTCGTTCTGTTTTTCAGCATGCAAATATTTCACACTCCTGGTTAAACCTGAATTTATTAACTTTAAGCAAATACTAAACATGATTAATGGACATGCACACAAGCAGTCATGCACACACATGCTATTCCAAATTTTGTAAATCTTAGAATTAAAGTGATCGTTCACCCAAAACTGACACTGTCATGTCATTCCAAAACTGTGGAGCTCAAAAGAAGAATGGTTATTATGCTCTTTTTAACACACTACCATTCAAAGGTTTAAAGATCTTAATATTTTTATTGGGCAAGGATGCATTGACCAAATGTGATTCCAAAAACATTTTGTTTTGAACTTTCTATTCATAAAAAGAAAGAATTGAAAAAAAAAGAATGAAAAAAGTATCATGGTTTCCACAATATTTTATGCAGCACAACTTTGATTATAATAAGAGTTGTTTCTTGAGCAGCAAATCAGCATATTGAGGATGATTTCTGAAGGATCATGTGACTAAAGTCTGGAGTAATTTTGCTAAAAATTCAGCTTTGCCATCAATAAATTACTTTTAAAAATATTTAAAAATAGAAAACATCTATTTTTAAAATTGTAATAATTTTTCAAAATATTACTATTTTTACTGTATTTTATTAAATGAATGCAGTCAGGGGGAGAAGCATGTTTCTTTAAAAAAATATAACTCAATAAATAAATAATAAATCTTACCGACCCCAACCGTTGGAACCGTAGTGTATATTAAAAGTTTTTGTCACACAGCCTGTACACTATATTTCAAGACTTCTGAAGCCCTCTGAAGCTTTATGTAAGGAAACAGCTGAAATTCAAGTTATTATTCACATTTACATCATTATTCACATAGCATCCGCCATTCACTTTCATTGTGTGGAAAATAGCAGCTTGGAAATTTGCACTTCTTTTGTGCTCCACAGACATGAAAGACATGTGGGTGAATAAATATAGCAGAATTATAATTTTTGGTTGCACTTTTCCTTTAAGACAACTCATTCAGAACTGATAATATTCATAGCAAAGAAAAGTGCAGAAACCACTACATTAGGGCTAAATGAAGAGTTTCACAGGACTGTGCAGCTACCGGAGCAACACCAGTCAAGATCAACTTTCTGTTGAGATGGTTACATCTTTGCAAAAAGTCAGTACCAGTAAGAAGTGCATATGTAAGCCATTGAGTTAATAGCATGTATGTGCGTCCGTGTGTCTTAAAAATTGCAGGGTGTGTATCTGAGGGCAAGTATCTGCGTACGAGTGGAAGAGGCTGAGCCTATGGTGTGTGTAGAGTTAAGTGAGCGTGGGTGTGCACGTCTGGGTCTGGTTTGGGCTTTTCTGAAGCGATTTGTAATGATATGCTGCTCTGTCTGTACAACGTGTATTTGTGCCCCTGTGAGACATACAGAACATACTCTCATTAAGTTAAAAGGATGGCATCCAACCACAACGACTTTAGAGCAAACGCACACACATATGCCAGTGCACTGGCCAGCACAAATTCAAATGGGATTGCCGGCACAGACACACAAACACACACATTGCCAGTGCCATAAAAAGCAGAGAATTTGGACAAATAACATTTCCACCATCATATTAGGGTTACTTGAAAGAGACTGCAAAGAGCTACACTACTGAAAGAAAAGCAACATGGTGAGTTTCAGAAAGCTGCTTTTTTGAAGGGATGAACTAATAAAACTCATTTCAAAATGTATTTTGACAATGAAAATTGAGTTAGTTGACCAGATGCTGCATGCCGGTATTGACTTTTCTAGGTACTATTCATACTAATATTGATTATATTGATATGTGTATGTGATGTGTATGTGCTTGTAATTGCGTGTACGATTTTCACACGTCATATGGTGTGACATAGGTCCTGCAGTCTGTGGGTATCAGGAGATCAAATCGACCAATCAGAGGGACTTGAATAAAACGGATGCAATCTCCAGCCCTGTGGGTGAAGTAATCTCGACCTCCTCCCTAGCCACGAGGCTACAGGGGTTAATAAGTGTGTGCTCGTGCAGACAACACACACACACACACACACACACACACACACACACAGAGCGACCGGCCCTTCACTCGGTTATATACAGTTTATTCTTTCATTTGTCGAATAACATACTAGTAAACTGGCATTTTGCGCAACACCAAACCTCATTGTAATTTGTCTAATTATTATACTAAAACTCAATTAAAGGGCATATCAGTAAATGGGATTTTTTTTTGGGTTTCTTTGTCAATTTAGTCTCATTTCTATGTTGACCTCTTATCTTCAAAGCATCGATATACACTAGTACTTTGTGAAACTTTTTGTTCAGGGAAATGATTTTAGCAGATCGACTCAATAGACAGACCTTCAAGGGCTTGTGATTCTTTTAATGTAATATTAATGCTAATTTGTCTCAGTGTAATGTCTGAGACAGCTACAAGCTAACTCTTGTAGGCTTTCGTTTCAACCAGTGGTGTGATTTTGGGGGCGGGACTATCTGTTTGTTGACCAATTGAAGATTGTGGGAGTGTTTTGGGAAATCTGTTTGATTTACAAAATAGAAAAAAAAAAAATCACACACTTCACCTTTAAGGAAACAAATTAGATTTTGAACACTCTATCAAATCAAAATTTGACTTTTGTGGAATTTAGTCCATGTGTGTTAGCACTGATCTGTATGTTAGTGTACTACTAAAAGTAGACAAGATGAATGTTTAACAGATACAGTATACACATTTAAATGACTATCTTTTGGAAAATTAGACAAAATCTTGATCTTATTCACACTGATGTTTTCAAAAATTATGTCCAATTAAATGCTCTCTACAGTGAGAATGTCCACTTGCCCTAAATAATAATTACAGCATAACTCCAATTAGCAATAGCAAGTAGCAAATCATGAATTTGTCTGATGAAAAGGAGTTAAGGTGCGTTCATGCTAGGTCAGAATTAAAGTAATTATGTGATTCTGTAAAAGGCATTCATGTTCTTGTAGAACTCGTAATTACAGCTAGTAAACTAATTTTCAGAGAGCTCTGACTTGTACCACTGACCACTGCAATGTAGTGTGGAAACACTTAAAATGGCATCGGTTTCAGCAGTAAAGCAGTTTAGCAGTTATTTCATAATATTTTTGTGTATAATTCCTATAGTTGTCTATGGACCCTCCTGTAACATTTCCAGGGTTTTCAGAAGTGGAAGTCTTCATAACTGGGTAAACTTCTACGCTGTTGAATGGAAACCACAACAAATATAATTTTTGCATTCCCATTTGCTCCCAGTGCAAAATAAATAATTTTTCAGGGACTTTATAAAAGAGGAAAAAATATAGAGACAACGTTAAAATGTGCCATCACTCCCTCAGCCGTTGTATTAGAAACACTCACGCAGCAGCATTAACTATTTTTCTGTAATTTAATACCAAGGTAATATAACACAAATTATATTATAAATGTACATTACAATTAAAAAAAATGAAAATATAGAAAACATTGTCAGATTTATGATGTTAATAACTGTGGAAAAGCATCATCACAGTCACAAAAGAGTCCAATGGTAATGTCATAATGCAGGAATAATCTGAAAATAAATGAAATACATTTTTATTCAGCTAGCATAGAGTTGAATGACAATTTAATGTTTGACATTACCTGGCAATTTAAACTCAATAGCTATGTTTCCATCCAAAGTTGCGAAATCGACTTATGCACAAAATTAGAATATCACACAAAACATTTGAGAAAAAAACCATTGTTTCCATCCAATGGGTTCAAAAGAACAAAACCGTCACTTTCTGCATGGGAAACTGGCACAAAGCATCAATAATAAAAATGAAACTTGCTGCAACTGGGGAAGCCTGTGGCTCTTTTTTCTTACATAATAAATGACTTAGAATAAAGCATATAAATGCCAAATAAAACACAATAATATACAAAATTCCCCAAATTCACAAAAATATTTGGATGGAAATCAAGCATAGCATTAGTTCTGGCAGGTCACGTTAGTCAAGCTCGCATCAGCTGACTCTCAGCTGATCCCCATCTACCTATGGGAACACGACACATATCTAAGCATTCACATATAAGGTCCCTCAGTATTATCAGCAGTTTTCACATTGCTCAATAGCTAATTACCCTCCTCCATCCCCAGCTCCTCCTCTGTCAGTCAGGATTCAGCCTTCTGATTATCCTTTGAATCAGACTAATTCTAAAATGTGTACATAACATTATTTAACTTTCACGATATCTGCAATACATTTATGTTGGTTCTGTTTTGTTTACCCTGGTGGGTTATCGCTGCTCTCCCTGCTCTCATCCATGCTAGGCTGCATGGACGCAAAGGGAGTTCTTGCCCAGAACAGAACCATACCGCCAATCCAAACTGTATGCTAATTGTCAATCATCTTTGACGATAGTGGTCCTGACAGAAATATCGTTAATGAAGAATCCCTTATACTTAAAGCATTCCTGTAGCTCAAAGCGTAGAGCTTGGCTCTAGCAACCAGAGAATGTGTGTATTAGAATGTGAAAATAACATTGAATGCTATGCAAAGTTGCTTTGGATAAATGTTTTTTCATAGCTTTTAGGTTTTTACTAAATACCAAATGAAGAGGCAGTATAGAGTTACATAAATTTGAAGATCCAAAACGATATAGGAGTATATGTTTTGTTTTGTTTTTTAATTTTCTTCAACATTCTTAAGGTGCTGAATTTTCTTGATTTTTGCTGTTACATTTTCAAAATAACACAGATTTAAAATAAAGTGGCAGTGACGTATGGCTTCATGCAACTTGTTCCAAACAGCAAATGAGACAGTAAAATCCTGCACCTCTGCTCTTTGAAGAGAATAGGTCATGGTGATGCTAACAAGGAATTAGCCCAAAGTGTTTATGCTAGGTTACTGTCACAGTGCCTGGTTGCTGTGCCCTGGACTGGCCACTTGATGGCGCTCTCCCCTTTCACTGTTACATGCTATTAACTCTATTTCCTATAGTCCTTTGCCTAGTCTTTTCTGTTCTGATTATCATCACCTGTAGGTCATTTACTCATTATCCCATCACTACTTATACCATGCTCACTCTGGCTGTGTCCGAAATCCCCCCCTGTACTCTCATTCACTATTCCCTACATTACTCCACTAATATAGTCCACTGAATGAGTGAATGAAAACAAGTGAGTGAATTCAGACACTGAGTGCACCGGAAGGAATGCCACTTTTGCATAGTTTGTGCTTGCTGTTTATTAATCATTTGAAACTAGCAAACTAGCAGCTCCGGTAGTAAGTTTAAAGGATTTATCTTGAACTCTGTCGTGGAAATTATGTATAAACCCTAGTTCAACAATTATTAATCAATTTACAATTAATTTATACCCGTGTTGTACATTATGCTGTATGCCATGGATGAGCGCTTTGTAAAAATGAGTGGATTGATTATTCAGCTGAGGGCTCTATCTTCTGGCGAGATGCGGGAATTCATACGGCGGGTGACTCTCACGGTGCATTATGGGCATTCTCCAGCCGTTGAGCTTGCACCAGTTATACACTCGTTTTTGCAGTGCATTGTGAGATTGAATGAGTGCACTCGAGAACATCCACAATAGTGCCACAATAGCGTCAAATAGTGCCCTATTTAAGGGTATAGGGGGCGATTTCGAACACAGCCTCTGTCTTTTGTTGCTGCAGTATTGAATTCGTTATGTTGTTTTTTCTGTTACTAGTGGTGGGAAACCGAGGCTTTCTGATCTGTTTGAGGCTTTCATCAAATTGTGTTGAAAAACAGTTCATTACTCGAAGCTTTTTAACACAGTGCGCATTAGCGACATCTGGTGGTCAGACTCGGTTTCTCCAGCATATCTAACGAAACATCGCCGGACAATGAGTTTTTGAAAAGTCTTTAATCTGTGCCCAGCTGTGTCCGCGTGTCCGGTCAATGGATTCACATGTTGATCAATAATATAAAATATACAAGTGTGTGATTATAATTAATAATTGACGTGAGCTGTTCGGGGTCTCTGAGACCCCAGCTAGAACATGATAAAATGCAATAGTGTGACGTGCATTCAGTTTCTGTCTGGTGTTGAGGTTATTCTAAACTATTCTACTGAATCCCAAATAAGTGTACACACACACACACAACCAAGTCAATGTAAAGTCAAACACAAGAGTCATGTGAAGCGCCGATTTTTTTCAAACCAGCTGTCCTGACCTTCTCATACTGCATGAAGCTTCAAACGTCATCAATCACATGGTATAGTCATTTCGATACAAGCATCGGCACAGTGTGTGATGTGATGCAATGGTGCTTTGAAAACTGCATCGAAGCCTCTGTATCAATCAGCCAATCACTATCTGTTACCCTGTGTTTTTGGATTACTTTTTTGCCATGTTTTGCTTGTTGCTATGTTCTAGATTATTGATTGTATTTAATTAAACTACATTTGGATCTAATTTTGCCTTCTTCTGTTATTCCGTGACAGAATACTGCAGCCATTAACAGATCCAGCAGCTAGGCTGGGTTTATCGGATTGTGGACCATGGGCATTCATATTCCTCCTCCTGCTTCGAAGAAGGAGAGGAAGGCTCAGCTCCGGATGTAGGCAGATCTTCGCCAACATGGGATGAAAGTGGGAGGTTTTTCTCAGACCTTCTGGACTTTGGCGGTAGGACTGGAACTTAGCGTGTCCGAGCTCAGAAAGACTTTTAATGACTGCCTAGACAATCCCTTGCCTCCTGGGGAGATGGAGGGGCTTAAGACTGTTGACTTTTGGAATTTCATTGAAAACCTCTGTTACCGCAACTTAGTAATGTCATGTCGGTCTGAGTCCATTGCAGTGCTCCCGGAGATGCCCGAGCCTGCTCCAGTGGATAGCGAATCTTCACTGTCTCAGTCTTGCAAGCGAAGGTCAAGAAGGAGGAGGGCAGCAAGGTCCACTCCAGTTCTCCCGGAGCCCGCTCTAGTCCTTGAATCTGTGCCAGAACCCGCTCCAGAGTCTGACCCAAGTCCGGTGGTCCTGGTGGACCTGACTTCGGTGATCTCGAGTCCGGTGGTCCTGGAGGACCGGACTCCGGTGGTCTCGAGTCCGGTGGTCCTGGAGGACCGGACTCCGGTGATCCTGAGTACGGTGGTCCTGGAGGACTCGACTCTGGTGGTCTCAGAGGTCACCACAGATCCGCCCAATTTCACTGCTGCTGCCATAATCAAGAAGGCCGTCTTTGCCTTTGGCTTCTCGGCTGTTCTGCGTGCATGGGAGCATTCAGAGTCCACTCCAGAGCCCACTCCAGCTCAGGAGCATTCAGGGTCCACTCATGAACCCACTCCAGTCTGGAAGCCCTCAGAGTCCACTCAAGTCTATGGGTTCACTCCAGAGCCCACTCAAGTCTATGAGTTCACTCCGGAACCCACTCAAGTCTATGAGCTTACTCCAGAGTCCACTCAAGTCTATGAGTTCACTCCAGAACCCACTCAAGTCTATGAGTTCACTCCAGAGCCCACTCAAGTCTACGAGTTCACTCCCGAGCCCGCTCCAGTCTATGAGTCTGCTCCAGAGCCCACTCAAGTCTCAGTTCACTCCGGAACCCACTCAAGTCTATGAGTTTACTCTGGAGTCCACTCAAGTCTACAAATCCATTCTAGAGTTTGTTTCAGTCTACGAATCCACCCCAGAGCTTACTCAAGTTTATGAGTTCACTCCTGAGCTTGTTCCAGTCCAAGAGTCCACTACTCTAGTTCCTCCCGAGTTGGTGGTTTCTGCTGTGGAGCCTCTCAAGGTGGCGGTGTCCACTTCAGCTCCCCTCTGGGCGGTGGTGTCCACTCCTGAACTCTCAGTCTGCCTTGTCATGGCCAAGGAGACTGTTGTTGGACTGTCTGCTTGCCCTATTTCGGTCGGGGAGACCGTTGCTGGACTGTCTGCCTGTGATGTTGCAGCCATCAATGCTGTTACGAACCTTTCTGTGCTCTTCTTTGCAGTCCTACCTGAGCTTCTAGGGGGTTCATCGGCCTTGTCGGCTCCACTGAGGTGATCGTCGTCTCCGCCTTTGCTGTCTGCCAGGCTCCTGGTTCTGCCCTGGTCGCTCGCCGGGGTTGTTGTTTGGCCGGAGCCTGGCTGGTCTGTCCCTCCAGCCCCGTCCTGGCCTCCCACCTTGCCGGCCCTGTCCTGGAACCCTGGTTTGCTTCTGTCTCCAGGTCCTTTTCCGCTACACGGGCCTGGCCTGCCATCCCTCTCCCTGATCCACCTCCTTTCCACCTCCCTCCTGAACTTTTGTGTTTTCTGGTGGAGGGTCTGGTATCCGCTCCTTAGAGGAGGGGTAATGTCACAATGTCTGGTTGTTGTGCCCTGGACTGGCCACTTGATGGCACTCTCCCCTTTCACTGTTACATGCTATGAACTCTATTTCCCATAATACTTTGCCTAGTCTTTTTTGTTCTTATTATCATCACCTGTAGGTCATTTACTCATTATCCCATCACTATTTATAAATGCTCACTCTGTCTTTTGTTGCTGCAGTATTTAATTCGTTACATTGTGTTTTCTGTTACCCTGTGTTTTTGGATTATTTTTTGCCGTGTTTTTGCTTGTCGCTTTGTTCTGGATTATTGTTTGTATTTAATTAAACTGCATTTGGATCTAATTTTGCCTTCTCCTGGTATTCCATGAGAGGTTACTACTAGTAACAACTAGAAAGAGTGTTGGGGTGAGTGTGTGCTATTTTTTTTAATGTGTCATGCCTCTCATGAGCGGGAAATGAGTGGCCCTCATGCTCGATCTGTCCACCATGCTGATGCAGTTTCCCTCTGCTGCAAACCCTTGCAGCTGTTCATTGATAACTAATGCACGTTTAAAGAACATGTCTGTTATGCATATGCATGAATACACACCAAACAAGCATACATAACCTATAGGTTTCACAAGCCATTTGTGGAAGGCATTTGGTCCCTGTAAACTATTCAAAGCTGGTGTTGAAGTCATGTCATTGAACGACCAATAAAATGCACAGACGTCAGACCAGAGATTAAACGCTCAAATGAGGATTTTCATCACTTACTTCATAAGAGGATTTGCTTATGTACAAACACACATATCTTTAGCACCCGAGGAAACGTCATCTAGTGTTGTGCGAGAGTTCTGTATGTTTGTATGAGGTCATGAAAGTTTGTGTTTGTCCATCATTTCCTGAACTGGGTAATGAAAGCTTTATTACTCACCCTTGACCATTGAACTCTAGACGCATTCTATTTCTGACCTCACTCTCATGCCGCTGCACACATACACAAGCCTAACCTTGACTTTTGCAAATGCTGACTCCAATAAGCTGTGGATATCTGGCTACCAGACAGTAGAGCCACCACATACTGCAGATGGCTGTTTAAAACAGTGAAATGTCACGCAGACCAACTGAGTGTCATGGGACAAACCTTTATAGCATCTCACTTTACCGTCACTGTATCCAGATGCTCCTTAGCGTGATTTATGATTCATGAGGTTTCAGTATATAAAATGATTATTACATTGGACTTTGGACATTAAATAATACTGAAAGAACTCATGTTTTAGCCTAACACAACTATCAACTTTATTGCAAATTTTATAGTAAAATGTAAAATACTATAATGTAATCATTATGATCAATAGCTGTAATCAAATCAAATAGTAGCTGTAATCAAATAGCTGTAAAAGTGTAAAATTAGAACATTTTGTACACTACTTCTTTTTTTGAAATAGGACTTTTTTAAAGGGATAGTTCACCCAAAAATGAATATTCTGTCATTAATTACTCATTCTCGTGTCGTTCCAAACCAATAAGACCTTTGTTCATCTTCGGAACACAAATTAAGATATTTTTGATGAAATCCGAGAGCTTTCTGACCCTGCATAGAGAACAACGCAACTGAAACTTTCAAGGCCCAGAAAGGTACCAAGAACATCATCGTGGTACTCTTGATAATGGCGGTAGATGGTAACTCGGGGAGAAGAATTGTTGAATAAAGTCTTTTTTTTTTTTTTTTGCGCACACAAAGTATTATTGTAGCTTCATAAAATGACAGTTGAACGTTTCAGGTTACTTATGTAACCATGGTTCCCTGAGTAGGGAACGAGACACTGCGTCCTCTAGGGGTCACTATGGGGAACGCCTCGTCGTGACCCGTGTCTGAGGCATACATTGAAAAAACACCAACTCGTTGGCCGGCGACAGCCATGACGTCACTACCGGTGCGACTATAGTATAAATAGGCGCTGGGAGCACACATCGTTCACTTCTTCGTCTGAAGCTTGCGTCCGCAGCATGGCAGGAAGCCTAGAGGACGCAGTGTCTCGTTCACTACTCAGTGATCCATGGTTACATAAGTAACCTGAGACTTCCCTTTCATGGGAACTTCGAACTGGGTCCTCTAGGTGTCGCTATGGGGAATGGTATACCCACGCCACCCTGCTCAGGGGAGTGCATGCCAGAACCATGGCGAGCACTTAGTACCAACTCTACCATATTGCTATGGGAGTCGCCCCTGGGACGTTAGACGGCTGTCAGTGACATTATTCCCTATGTCCAAAGGCCTAGGCTACATACCCCAATATTACTTACCTGTTAGGGCCAGACTCCTGTGCCCGGGTTAGAGCTCAAGGTTTGGAATCAGGAATAGATTCCTTTAAGGTAACACGACCAAGAGCCTAGAATCATACTAGTCTTGGCCTGTCACACAGGGGCTACTGCTTGCTCTGCATGAGCTTGCTGAAGGACTGTCTCAACAGACCCCTAGTAGCAAAACCCTGTTAAAGTAGGTATCCATATGTTTTTTAACCACAATTATGATGAGTGGTGCCCAAGGCGGAACCGGGGTTTTAAACCACGAAGTTGTTGCGCGTAGCTCTTACCATACAGGATTTTAGAAAAGTGGCAAAGCATAACGTGCTTACAGGTTGGAACGACATGAGGGTGAGTTACTGACCGAATTTTCATTTTTGGGTGCACTATCCCTTTTTTTAGTTAAATGAATTCATTCATTTATACTTTCTTGTAGTTTATTATTTATTTTATTATTTTCTTGATATTATGTGATATTTTAATTCGTATTTTTAAACCTATTTTATTTCATATTTATCTATTATTATATTACTGCAATTTTTTACTGCTATTATTTATTTTATTTAGTTTGTGTAGTTTCACATTGTTCAGAGCTATGCTGCAAATATTTTGGCAATACAAATGTTCAGTTTCATATTTTTTATATATAGTGGTATATTGATAAAGGAACTTGATTTGGACAGTATTACTGATACAATTTAACAAATAAAGCAAATGTGATTTTGAAATGTTTTGTTTAACAAACATATAAACAGAAATTCAGTTGTCTTGTGTGACAAAAAAAATAGTATACCATATTTAAATACAAAATAAGTAGTGGCTAATATCTTGTAGTCATTTCTTATACTTGTCCGAGACATTTTTTGCAGATTTCTCCATGCACAGTTCCTTTAACAATTCCCAAACCCCACCATTTCTTTCTTCTGAGCCATTGGTTTGTGAATTTTGTTTTATTATTTAGTCATTGTGATGTTGAATGGTCCACTTATGGTTATATTAAATGTACTGTAGAACTGATAGTTGATGCAAATTTGTAGGGTCCTGAAGCTGCATAACACCCCAAAAACCAAAACACCCCCACCACCATGCTTCACAGTATTTAAGAGTGGGCTGAAGAAATAGAGTTAGGTTTTATGTATGCGAGGCTATAACGATGGAGTGCAGAAAAGAAGACGAGAGGAGACTGAGTGATACAGAAAGCAGAAGCACATCCCGATGGTAAGTTGAGCACTGATGAGAGCAGAGATTTACTGTTGGATGTGTGGAAGTCTTATTGTATTCAGAGAAACACTGCATGAGGGCACTAGAAATGAATGGCTGTGTTTGAAATAGCGACAACTAAAGTCTTATCTTACGCAGTTTTGTTTTAACGATGTTTAGATTATTTTAGATAATGAGGGGGGAAAAAACACTCATTGAGTAAATTATGGCCAGCATGTGTTTGGGTGTGGGTTTAATTAATTTGTGTCTGCTTGTGTGTGTACTTGAAAGGCAGAGAGGCTTGATTTTTGACTCTCTCATCATAATACACACACACACACAGAATCAGTCAGAAGGAAGTGAGGCGATGAGCATTTAGAACATTTCAGGAATCTAAACACTGTGCCAGTTATACATATACAGAGGAGCTCTCTGGCTATCCTGATCTCTCATACACACACACACAGGCGCACACACAGACACACACACACACACATGTCACGGTGCGGGCGGGGCCAGAGTTAAGCGAGGGACTCATCGCTGGAGAAGGACATATTATTTTAGCTCATCACTAAAAATGAAAAAAACAAACTCAAACCACCCCGAGGGTGAAAAACAGACAGGCAGGCCTAAAGCGGCACAGATGCAGACACGAAACACACACAATGATAAATGACGGATCAGCACAGGATGATAGACAAGGAGAATAAATAGGAACCAAACAAGGAGGCTAACGAGGTAGACACAGGTGGAGCAACTAAAACAATAACGAGGTAACAAGATGGGAGGGGCAAGACAATCGACAGAAGAGAGCACATGGCAACAGACAAACAACACAAGCCATGTGCTCCCAGAACACAGTCATCTGGTGGCCCTCCTGGGCACACCGGCTGAAGACTGTGACAGAACCCCCCCCTTAAGGAGCGGATTCCAGACGCTTCACCAAGAGCAATCCCGGAGGGAGGCTGAATGGAGGTGGATCAGGGGGAGGGATGGTGGTCCAGGCCCGTGTAGTGGAAGAGGCCCTAGGAATAGAGGTAAACCAGGGTGCCAGGGCAGGACCAGCAGGGCAGGAGGCCAGGGTGCGGCCGGCAGAGCAGGAGGCCAGGGCGGCGCCCATGGCCAGGAGGCCAGTGACGGGGCCGGCGAGGGCCGGCGCAAGAGCGAGCCCGGCCTCAAGTGGAGCTGGCAAAGGCAGAGCAGCTGGTGCAGCTAGCAGAGAGGCGGAACTTAATTGGAGCCACATGCGCGTAATCTTAGATCGTAAGGCGAGCCGGCAGGTGGCTCGAAGCTTATAGCTTGGGCGGCGCCTGCAGTGCGAGGCGCTTGGGCGCGCCGGCAGGGCGATGCGCTGTTGGGGGCTGCGCGCGGCAGGGCGAGGCGCTTTGTCGCCCGGCATGGCGAGGACGCTTGGGCTGCGCGCAGGGCACCAGGCGTAGTATGAGGCCTCCCTCCTGAAGGATGGAAAAGCCATTTCCTCACTCCTCCTCTCCGTGTTCCGTAGAGGGTGGCACCTGCGCTTCGTCTGCCTCCTGCCTGGGGGCGCGTGCAACCCTTTCGCCGACCACCGGGAGTGCTGCAGCCTTCATCGCCGCCTCATGGGGGCTCTGCAACCGTCTCGGCCACCACCGGGCGATCGCTGCCGCTTCATCAGCCGCCTCATGGGGGCGCGCCGGACCCTCTTCTGTCCAACCACCGTGAGCGCTACAAGCTTCAGTCATCCGTCCGTCTTGGGCGCTGCAACCTCTTCGCCAACCACCCGGGAGCGCTGCAGCTTCCTCATCCGCCTCTGTGGCGCTGCAACCTCTTCGGGCGTGCGCCCCGCGATTGCTGCAAGCTTCACTCGGCCCCAGGGGCGCGCAATTCTTGAGGCGCTGCACCTCTTCGGCCACCACCGGGCCGTGCTTCAGCTATCATGTAGGTCGCCACCATCTTGTGCGCTGCAACCCCGGCAACCACCGACGCTACAGCTTCATCGCCGCCTCTGGGGCGTGGCAGCTGATCATCAGCCACCTTCGGGTGCTCTGCTCCTCTTCACCACCTCTAGGGTGGTGCGGCGAGACCCCTTCTCCGTTCTCCCCCTCCCCTTTCCGAGAGTGTGGCACTGCATCACAATCCCCTCTGCCACCCTCAGGGGACTCTGCACGCGGCCTCGTCGGCCACCACCGGGAGCGCTGCAGCTTCATCGGCTGTCTCTGGGGGAGCTGCCCCCTCTTCGGCCACCACTGGGGGCACGGCAGCCTCCTCGGTCACCTTCGGGGGCGCTGCAGTCTGGTCGGCCATCACAGGAGGCGCTGCAGCCCCCTTAGCTGAAGAACATGCCACGAACTCCACAAACCTCTCGAAGGATGCATGCTTGCACCCTAGCATGCTCCAGGGGCTAATGGGCTAATCCAGGGCATAATTTAATAAGTCCTTCAGCGCCGAGTCATTATAGCCCAGCCCCTCTGCCGCATTCCTGAACTCCAGGCAACTCCTCAGCTCGGTCCCGCCCTGGGGGGTCGTTGGCGTGAGGCTCAGGGTCTCCAGCTGGGGCATGCGCTGGTAGAGGGGGCTGGAGAGAGTAGAGACCGGTAGGCGGTGTGAGCCCATTCTCCGCTGAGTCCCCATTTGGGCTGATCCGTTCTGTCACGGTGCGTGCGGGGAGATGAAGCGAGGACTCAATCGCTGGAGAAATGGTATTTTATTTTAGTAAAAAATTAAACAAAAACAAACTCAAACCACCCCGAAGGAGAAAAACAGACAGGCAGGCTCAAAACTACACTCCATGCAGACATATAACACACACAATGAGAAATAACGGATCAGCACAGGATGACAGACACAAGGAAAATAAATAGGAAACCAAACGAGGAGGATAACGAGGGAGACACAGGTGGGATGACAACTAAACCATAACGCAGGTAACAAGATGGGAGGGGGCCCCGACTGACAGGAGAGCGCACAGGCAACAGACAAGCACAACACCAGCCGTGTGGCTCCCAGAACCAGTCTTCATCTGTTGGCCCTACCTGGCACACCGGCTGGACTGTGACCACACCCACATAACACAAACACTGGTTTAGAGGTATTGTTCTGCGAAATGCTGCTTCAGTAGGCCTGCTTCCCTCATAACAGAATGAATTTCTGGGAACTGTGACACCCCCGAGCAGAACAGAATGTTTGTGTTGGTTTGATCAATACTGTGGTAGTATTTTGCACCTTTTATATCCTTAATGTTATTGTATCGAATGTGCACTTGTATTGTAACTTCAAATATTAATCGTATATTAAAAGACTTCTATGCCGACACTATAATTAATGAAATTAAACGGCACAGCATTAAGTTGTTCTTAAGGGAGTGCTTTTATTAACAACACACAAAGAGTGACCTTTGTATAAGGTACAATTAAAGTTTTTACTTTACAAGTATATAATTTTAATAATTATAATTGTGTGCTTTAAAGGAATCTACAGCTTTTTGATGTGGTTGACTAACATACTAGCACATTAATTACAGTAGTAAGTATTCTTTTACACCATCGTTTTTAATAATTACATTAAAGTTAATATAATGACGTAATTACAATTGATGTAATGTACAGATCCACTTTAAAAAAAACATGACTATCAAGTTGTCAAGGGAAATGTCCAAAATCCAATTTAAAGACCGTATAAGTAATTATGAATTACATATAAGAAGCCTACTGTAGTGGGTCAAAAAAAAGTTTAAAAAAAAGGTAAAATAAAGTAACAGTAGTATAAATAGTAATATTAAATAAAAAAGAAAAAATGTAATAAATAATAAAAACAACAAAGCAAAACTAACAATGTATTCAAATGTAACAAAAAGGAGTCAATTCAATTCATTAATTAACATAATTAACAAAGATACTAAAGATGCCAAATAAGACAATGTTTCAATAAAATAAAAATAATAAATATAGCACTCTCTTTCTCTTACATGGTTAATGTGCGAAGCTTCTGATCTGTCAATGATGCTCATCTTTCGCCTCCACCCATCCCCCCAATGCCCACTTATGTCTTTTCCTCACCCCCTTGGCAAATGATGAGGCATCAGCTGATTTGGTGGAAGGGATTTGGATGTTCCATGAAGTCTATTTAAAAGTGCCAATGCATTGCTTTCTCTCTTTCTCCCCATACTATCTGTCATTGGCTTTCTAACTTCTACTATCTCTCTCTTTTCTCAACTATATTTATAATATGCAGTTTTTTTTGTTGACTTTCAAACTAAGACCCACATTTTTATGTCCGTTTTTTCAGTCTTCATCTCTCCGCCCTGCTGCATATGGAAAAACCTCACAAAGTCCAACTCACCAGCTATTTAAGTATCAATCTGAGCTATAAAAAGCCAGAAAAAGAAAGTACCCTAGAGTGTATTCATAGACCAAATCTCTGTTTAGAAAATTTTAGCAGCCCCTCCTCATGCATATACTTTTAACATACTTTTAACAAACATTGCACAACTTTGCAAACACTGATGCATTAAGCAAGACCGATTATCTGTGATGTAATGCCTTAAATGCAAACTTCAAATTTGATATTGCTTTTTTGGCCTCCTTTTAACATTTTTCTGGGTGTCTTGGAATGTCTATCCGGGTTTCTAAACATGAGAAAGCATAGTTTTACAGTGCGGTTCAATATGGCTTTTATTTTGACAAACCATATGTGACCGATGATTACAAAACAGTCCAAATAGCTTCCCTCTCCTCATTCCTTTAGCTTAGTATGCTAAAAGGGAAGTATGAGTGTGCGTGTGTGTGTGTGTGTGTGTGTGTGTGTGTGTGTGTGTGTGTGTGTGTGAATATCTGATTGCTGTTAAGTAGACTTTTTGTACAGATTTGAAAACTATTGATGCCACCAGCACAATTCCTCACATTTTCTTGTTCATAAAAGCCCCTCTGGAGATTTAGATCACTTGTTGGTCTGGAACTATTTTCTCTTTCAGCGCCAACTCCATCCATAGGAAAGCTCCTCGCCGTGAGATAGAAAAGTAGGCCAGTGTAAAAGAGGATATCTGGCATGGCCATAAAAAGATGGACAGGAAGAGAGCGAGAGCGTGCCAGGAACATCTAGATTTTTACATTGTATAAGATTTCAAATAAATACTTTTCTATTCATCAAGGAACGTAAAACAATGTATCAATGTTTCCACACAAATATCGATTAACAGTGTAATATAGTATTGTCCCCTTTTTTAGGGGGGGTCAAGGACACATTGTTCTTCTGCTCGTGTTTTTCCCTGTCTTTGTGTTTTATAATTTAGTTCCCCTTATCCTGGTGGTGGCCCCTGATTTCGTAAAATAGTGAACTCAGGTGCTGGGCCTGATGCTCACATTTCCTCCCTTCTATGCTCTGGAGTCCTGGTTTTTTGATGCGTTAAAATATAATCAGCCGATATGTATTAGCGCTTATTACCCTGATCTCAACCTGTGTGTCTCACGAGTCTCAAAATAATCTTCGATATACTCAAACATTATAATATTTATGAACGATGAGACTCTACTCGCGCGGTGGATTGGGGCGTGGTCAGCCATCTCCGTGTACGATTAATAGCTGACGCCTCGGGGTGAATACTGTATTGTTACATGGGTCATAGTAGAACTCAAGGACAGGACATTTAGATGGGGGACACGGGCTTTAAAGTTACAACTCGTCGCATCGCAATCAGTCCTATCAGGTGGAGCAACAGCCCACAGCACTACAAAACTCAAAACGATACCCAGAGACGAATTGTTGGACATTCGGAAGTACACACCACCCATTATTTCACCGGTTTTCGACTATTCTGATATTTTTCTGGACATTGTTGTCGGGGGAGCTGCAGCGCTGATCAAACGCTTCAGGATGCGCAGACGGGGGAAGCAAGCCGGCGCTCTCGTGAAGCTCAGACAGCGCGGATTCAGGACGCTGTTGCCTAGCATCCATCTGGCGAATCTCTACTCTTTATCCAACAAAACAGACAAACTTCTTCTGTTCTCCCGGACAAATAAGGATTTTTCAACTCTGCTGCTCTGTGTTTCACGGAAACCTGGCTGAAAGACGTCATTCCGGACAGAGCGTTGAGTCTCCCGGGCTTTCAGCTGTTCAGAGTGGATCGCGATGCAGAATCAATGGGGAAATCGCGTGGCGGTGGGACATGCTTTTACGTCAATGAGAGGTGGTGTACAGATGTAATTGTGTTAAATAAGATGTGCTGTTCAGATCTAGAAGTCCTCTTCATTAACGGCAAGCCGTTCTATTCGCCGCGGGAGTTTTGCTCGTTCATTCTCGTCAGTGTCTACATCCCTCCGCAAGCGCACGTGAGCACCGCTTTACAGAAACTCACTGATCTGATCACAGACACAGAACAACAACACCCGGACTCTGTTTTAATCATTATCGGGGACTTTACTAAAGCCAATCTCTCCCGTGAACTGCCCAAATACAGACAGCACATCACATGTCCCACCAGATACAGTAATATATTGGATCACTGTTACACCACAATAAAGGATGCATATCACTATGTCCCATGGGCAGCTTTGGGGCTCTCTGGTCACTGTTTGATTCATCTTATATCTACCTACAGGCAGAAACTGAAATCAGCTAAACCTGTATTAAGGACTGTAAAAAGATGGACTAATGAAGCAGAGCAGGATTTACAAGCTTGTTTTGACCTCACTGATTGGAGCGTCTTTGAAGCTGCTGCCACCGATCTGGACGAGCTCACAGAGACTGTAACATCATACATCAGTTTCTGTGAGGACATGTGTGTTCCCACCAACACTTATTTAACATTTATCAATGATAAACCTTGGTTCAGTGCAAAACTCAGACAGCTCTGTCAGGCTAAAGAAGATGCTTACAGGATGGGGGATAATGTCTTGTATAAACAGGTTTAATACACACTGGAAAAGGAGATCAGATTGGCAAAGAGGAATTATTCAGAAAAATAAGGATTAAATTCTCTTCCACCGCATCAGTGTGGAAAAGTCTAAAATAAATAACCAATTACAAGTCACCATCCCCCAGCACAGCGGTGAATCAACACCTTCAGCATCTGCACAGAAGTGTCGACTAAAAAAAAAAAGGCCGGGGGGATGGAAAGACACCACAAAAAAGAAAAAACAACAAGATGCCCCTGAACACCTCTACCATCACACCATTCACACTCCGCTAACCCCTCATTCTGACGACGCACGACATGGCCAGCACGACCTCAGCGAGACGAGGTGCAGCCAGGTCCTATCGCGGAGCAGAAAAGGATAAAGGGACGCGGGAGGGTGGGGGGGAAGGGCTCACAGCACGTGCCGTGTCTATTCAAAGCTAAGAAACCCCCGGGTCTGGGGATATCACGCTGCTGATCACTCCCCGAGTGGCCCACTACTTCAACAGCTACGATCTTGCGAACAGATGCTAGAGCTCTCGAAGTGATGAGGTCTCCCACATCCCACTACAAAAAAATACGAACTAATGGGGGGCGACGCATCATCCAGTCCCAACGAAATCCCAAAGTCGAAATTGGTCAGTAATGACTACAAACCTGTGGCTCTAACGTCTGTGGTCATGAAGTCGTTTGAGAGACTGGTGTTGGCCCACCTGAAGGACATTATTGGACCCTTGCTGGATCCTCTTCAGTTGGCCTACAGAGCAAACAGGTCTGTGGAAGATGCAGTAAACATGGGACTGCATTACATCCTGCAACAACTAGACAGACCAGGGACTTATGTGAGGATCCTTTTCGTGGACTTCAGCTCGGCCTTTAACTCTATCATCCCAAACCTCCTCCTGCCCAAACTAACTCAGCTCTCCGTGCTCATCTCCGTCTGTCAGTGGATCAACAGCTTCCTGACAGACAGGCAGCAGCTAGTGAGGCTGGGAAAATACACATCCATCACTCGTAAGATCAGCACTGGAGTTCCTCAGGGTTGTGTTCTCTCTCCACGGCTCTTCTCCCTTTTACACTGCACCTGTAACGACTGCACATCTAAAGACCCCTCCGTCAAGCTCCTGAAGTTTGCAGACAACACAACACTCATCGGCCTCATTCAGGACGGAGACGAGTCTGCTTACAGACAGGATGTCGAGCAGCTGGCCGTCTGGTGCAGTCTCAACAACCTGGAGCTCAACACGCTCAAAACTGTGGAGATTACCGTGGACTTCAGGAGAAACCCCTCTGCACTCCCCCCACTCACCATCATGGACAGCACTGTGACTGCAGTAGAATCATTCAGGTTCCTGGGCACCACAATATCTCAGGACCTGCCGCTGAGGAGTTTCAACCTGCCACAGGACTGCTGAAACGTTTCTACTCCGCCCTTATGAATCTGTCCTCTGCACTTCATTAACTGTCTGGTTCAGCTCAGCTACCTAATCTGACCTCAGAAGACTTCAGAGGTAGTCCGGACTGCTGAGCGAATCATTGGTACAACCCTGCCCACTCTCCAAGAACTGCACTCATCTAGAGTGAGTAAAAGAGCTGGCAAAATCATTCTTGACCTCTCACACCCAGTCAGCTTCCTCTTTGAACTGTTGCCATCTGGTCTACGCTACAGAGCTCTGAGCACCAGAACGACCAGACACAGGAACAGTTTCTTCCCTCAGGCCATCCATCTCATGAACACTTGACAATAACTGTGGAACACACACTATTTATTCACTCATACACTTATTTATCTAACACACACACTCAGTCTACATTTCAATTAGCACATAATATACCTGTACATACACTGTCTATTGTTATATACCTGTACATACAATTGTCGATTTGTATATTTTTATTACTTATTTACTTGTTCTATTTTTTATTATCTGTGTTCTGTCACTGTCATTCTGTTCCTGTGGAGCTTCTGCATGAAAACAATTTCCTCATTTATTGTGTAAACAATACTGGCAATAAAACTCTCTGATTCTGATTCTGATTAATTATCCTAATCTGTCTATATATTTAAGTTGCTCCCTTTCAGTCACTCTCTGTTCAGTCACCGTTATACAATGTTGTGTTTTCCCTTGTTTATCTGCCTGAGTTTGAAGTCTGTTAGTAAACTGTGAATTTTGGACTTTACCTGCTGTGTCTTTTGCCTTGCTTCGCAACACAACCCGTGACAAGTATCACCAAATCATGATATTGCAACGATTTGCAATATGATGAAGGATCATGTGACTGGAGTAATGATGCTGGAAATTCTGCTTTGCATCACAGGAATAGATTACATTTTAAAATAAATTAAAATAGAAAACAATCATTTTAAATTGTAATATTTCAAAATATAACTGTTTTACGTATACTAAAAAAATCTTTTTTTTATTCACTAAAAAAAATCCAGTTTGGCAGCCCTCATGATCATTAACTTTCATTGAATGGAAAGTAGCAGCTTGTACATTATTCTAATCTTCTCCTTTTGTGCTCCAAAAAAAAAGATAATATGGTTTAGAATAATATGAAAATGAGTAAATGATAATCAAATTTTCATTTGCTTGGTTGAACATTAATATTTTATATTAAATATTGTCTACTTTTTTTCTGTATGCATAAGTCTTAATTTTACCTGTAAAACACATTTGAAAACTTCCATTGTTCCATTTATTCCATTTTAGATAAATGCAAAAAATAAGTAAATAAGCTATAGATGTATGTACATGTCAATCTTGTCTACATGAGTGCTGCTACCTGTCTGTCTGTCTGTCTGTCTGTCTGTCTCTGTGTGTGTGTGTGTGTGGTGTGTTGTGTGTGTGTTTGTGGTGTGTGTGTGGTGTGTGTGTGTTTGTGTGTGTGTGTGTTGTGTGTGTGTGTGTGTGAGTGTGTGTATGTGTGAGAGTCAATGGCTAGTGCAACTCTTATCAGCTGGAGAGGCGGACCAGGTGCATTTCCTCAACGCTGGGCTACGGTACCACAAAAGCTCCTTTGTCCAAGCCTGTTCCCTGACACTGCACTAAAGCGGTGATTCAGCCCGGCTCCTTCCCTTCTCCAACCTGGTCCTTCTCTTTCTCTCTTCCTGCTCCAGAGAGACCAATTAGAGACAATGCAAGTAGGTTAGACTGCCCATTAACTGAGGGCATTGTTAAGCACAATGCCAAGAGGATTGTACGCTAACAATAAAACCCATAAGCCGGTACTAGAGTGTCACTGACATTGTTGGGCTAAACCATTTTGTTCCTATGGAGCGTGTGTGAGTGTGTGTGTATTGGGGAGAGACTGTGTGCTGGGTCACAGAGTGCACAGACAAGTTTCTCGTCACTTAAATAGAATCTCTGTGTTCCACTTTTCTATCCTATCTCTTTATCCCTTTCTGTTCCTGGACATCTCCATCTCTCACCCACTGACCCCCGCGCGCACAAAGACAGAGAGTCAGTCTCTCTACATCCCTGATAATGATGGGAAAAGGGTGATGTAATGCCCCTAGCTGAGGGGTTTTGAGTGAGATGAGGTCGCTTTTAAAAGGTAAACTCTCGTGGGCCTGTCTGGGGGTCTTGACCTCTGACCTCAGGGGTCACAGGTTCGCCCACTATTACGGGAAATCATTTTTGATAACCACTTGCTTGTGCATTTATAGCACAAATACATAAACATACAGCCCTCCTTCAATCATCCGAGCATAATTAATGCTGTGTCTTGTTAAATGTTATATGTGTCATTTTTAAAGGTCTTTATTGTTTTGCGCCTTCCATCCTTCCTTTAGAATTATTATATGTAAATATACTCCAGCAAGATCACTCAGATCATACAACTGCATCAAACTGCGGGTTGCACCTAAACACTTGTGAGATACCAAGTAGCACTTTTTTGTATATCAAAGTAATCTTTTTTACTAAGGATTTTCCTCAGGGCACTTACATTTTCTTTTAATTATTTAATTTAATTTAATTGAGCTTTTTTCTTTATAATTTTTTTTATAATCTTATTTTCAAATGTATTATTTTACTTCTAATATTTAGTAACTACAATATCCTGTGTTTGCAAATGTATCTCATTTTGAAATGTATTTTATTGATCATATTTTAAATTAAATTGGGAAAATTAAATTAGGGTTCCAGTTAAAATGTAGTGAAATCCCAAACATCTGAACTGCAAGTGTGAGAACTGCCTCTTGATAGTTTGGGGTTGGTAAGATTTTTTAATGTTTTTGAAGTCTCTTATGCTCATGAAGGCTTCATTTATTTGATCAAAAAAAAAAAATCAAAAATATATATATATTGTTATATTGTGAAATGTTATTACGATGTAAAATAACTGTTTTATATTTTAATATATTTTAAAATGTAATGTATTCCTGTGATGGTAAAGCTGAATTTACTCCAGTCTTCAGTGTCACATGATCCTTCAGAAATCATTGTTGATTTGCTGCTCAATAAACATTTCTTATTCTTATCAATGTTGAAAACGTTGTGCTGCTTCATATTTTTGTGGAAACCCTAATACATTTTTATCAGGATTCTTTGATAAATAGAAAGTTTAAAATTTGAAATAGACATTATTTATAATAAATCGGTAACATTGTAAATGTCTTTACTGTCATTTTTTGATTAATTTAATGCATCCTTGCTAAAAGTATTAATTTCTAAAAAAAAATAATCAGAATTACTGACCCAAACTTTTGATAGCATGAAAGGAGGTAGTTATTATTCTTTAGTATTCTTATTATTATGATATCTGTATTGATCACACAAGATAACTCCATCAATATCATTAGCCTAATAAAAATTGCTTACTACTCGACTATCTCTGTTATTTTTGTTCACAGAAGAACTGAATCTTGGCTGACTGCATATAGAGCATCTCTACACTCTTAAAAATAAAGGTGCTTCAAAAGGTTCTTCAAGCGATGCCATAGAAGAACCATTTTTGGTTCCACAAAGAACCATTCAGTCAAAAGTTCTTTAAAGAACCATCTCTTTCTTACCTTTTTGTAATCTTAAGAACCTTCTTTCGCCACAAATAACTTTTTTTTTTAAACAGAAAGGTTCTTCAGATGTTAAAGGTTCTTTATGGAACCATTTAGACAAAACGGTTATTCTATGGCATCGTGAAGCACCTTTATTTTTAAGAGTGTACAATGGCACTGATAATCAAGAATCTTTGCATGATGCTGAATTCACACCACTAGGTGTCAGTAAATAAAAGACGACTGCCATAAATTGTGCAACATAAACTAAAATTACCAGGTGTACATTTAATCCAAAGCTATGGGTTTCTCTGCTCTCCAGTGCTGGATTTCCCAAAGGACAGTTTTTACCCCACTTAAGTATGTGGGAATGAGTGGTTGCCCTTGGCAACTGTGACAATGCTGTCATCCCAAACGACCTTAAGGGTATTTATAAACGCACCTCATCTGTCTCTCATGCACCTCCTCTTGCTCTCGCTCTCGTATGTTTCTTCCTGATCTCTTCATTTTTCCCTCTCTCTCTCTCTCTTCCCCTCAGTCTCTCTCTATCCTCTCTTTCACTGGCTGATAAGCTGGTTTCTATGCTCCTTCCTCCCAACAAGACATTAGAATCTGGGTCAGAACTCACAGCTGCTCCAGATCAAGGACCAGCACTGAGGTTGATATTAGATTTTCATCAACTATAAATCAGTAGTGACAAAACGATGATTACAAAAAAAAATGATTACATAGCAATTTAGCTCGAAACCCATTGCCAAAGTAACCACACAACAATTCAATAATGCAATTACAAATCTTCATTATAGAGAGACCAGAATGTGATGTAACATAAATCAGCCTACTAATTTATAGTTACTAAACAACAGGAACTGGTGAAATATATGCAGAGCTCTACCTGACCACAATATTTGAGCTGTATAAAATGCTATCTATATGTAAAGATTATCTTTCTCTTGTCTTGTTTTCCTGTAAATAAAATTATGTGTATATACAAAGATAATATGACTTATTTATGAATTATTATTATTAATTTTTATTAAGTAAAGTGCTATGTATATTTTTGGAAAACAATACAATACTAATTAGGAAAATGTAACCAAAATGTAATAAATACAGGATCATTAAGTCTTTGTGTGAACGTGTATTAGGGCTGTCAAAATGGCTGAAAAACTAAATTCAAATTTTGTGCTTAAATATTATAAAAATTCAAATTATATTCGAATTTAAAATGCATAATTTCAGTTAGGGTAAAGAAAAGCTTTTGGCTTTTCTCCTGAGGCCACAAGCAAAATAAAGCATAATAAAATAACACTTTTTGAAAAAAGTGCATAATGTTTAAAATAATGTTTATAAACCAATTATAATTAAGTTGCTTAAACAACTATAAACAAAACAGCATCATGTATGCATTCATAGTTTAATACAAAAAGCAGATCACAAAGGTACACTGAGTATGTGCTTTACAGCACGTAGGCTAAAGCTGAAAGGGAACGTGAGAGCGAGCAAGTGACAGTCCTGTTTCTGAGCTAGGAGAAGAGAAAGTGCTGAGTTCATTGTCACGAGAGAGACAGGGTGTTACGAAGGGAATGTTCTGAATATTGGGGCGTGCATATGTGGACTGTGCACTTCAAAGCAGAAGCCTCTGGACATCTTAACACCCAAAGGCCTGGGTCAATGTGAGGGCCAAATGTCCACTTACACATACTAACACTCATCATGCTGATCTAAAGTGCACACATGCTTTTGACTTCCTGAAGTGTTTTTAACAACAAAGAGAAGTTCAAATAAAGAAACTATTTGGTTCTAAATCTAATTACACCATTCAAAAAGCATATTTCTCCAATGACAGCCATTCAAAATTAACCATATACCCTGACATTTTTTTGCAAGCAACATAAATAAATAACCTTACATTTTGAACTTACATTGCACATATTTTTTAACAAGAGTTGACTTGATCATTAACAGCTCAATTAACTCAAATGCAGTTATTTCATTATATTATAGCACACATTACATTATAGTTTTACTTGTGACTATTTTAGGGGGCGGCAAGCAATTTGCACACCTTCATGGGGTCCTGTGTCAGTCAAGCATCTGCCATTGAGATGAATAGGGATGTTAATGGCTAGCTTCCTCCAGGTGGAGACCTCCTTAAACCACAATTATTTGCATAAAACGAGTTGACAGAGTAACTTTAAAAAAAGAGGCAATCAATGTTAATTCATTTGAGTTATTCAGAGAAAACTTGTGTGAAAAAAATGACCAATAAATTATCAGCTGACTCACAGTCACACAAGCTCCCATTTTGGCTCCAAGCAGATGCTGGTGTGCTGGTTTGCCTCCATCAGGTTCCATCACACTAGTTAGACTACTTTGCTCATTGAGCTATATCATAATGGTCAATCAGCTAGACCATGCCTGAAACCATCACGTACCAAGACTTGCAGCCCAATTGGTAATGGGTTGCTAATGGGTCCGATTCCCAGGAAGCACAAACAATGATTCCTTAAATGCACCATGAGATGCTTTCAAGAGCATCTGCCAAAAATGTCAGCATGTTTACATGGTCTCATCAGCCTGAATGAATCCAATCTAATTCCATATATTGAAATTTTGTTTATATGAACCCTAAACTTTGCAATGCCATTTACATGTTCATTTATGTATTCTGAACAAAACTTCAGCACATTCAATGTGAAATTAATTTCATGCTCAATCGAATAGATTGAGGTGTTAATACGAAGGGTTTTCAATCAGTTGAGAAATCAATCCGATTACTTATGTATTATTTGGGTGCATGTAAACATAGCTGTGTAAACCAGTCTGGACTAGCAACGAAATTCATTGGGAATGCCAGATGTTTCACACAAAACCTAAGTTTTATTCCGAAATACTGAGGCATTTAAGTCTCTGGACATTACAGTATTCTCTTCAGACATCCTCATCATTGTCCAAGCGCCAATGAATGTGACATTACCAAACACCAGAATCCCTCATCCAACATTCCATCGAGCATTTTCATAATTCATATGGTAACATTCACACACTTCTGTAGTTTTTCTGCAATCTGCGGCCCATCTGAGGGGAGGTCTAAGAATGTGGCTCCGTCATATTGCATGAGGAGGTTGTGCAGTGCAAAAGCATAAAACACCATTTCCAGGAAAGACGCTCATTTGGTTAATTTAGAAACCACTGCAATCTGCGAGCCAGACAAAAACACTCGCCACATTAATAGCAAAACATCATCTGTCCAGTGTTCTGTTGCAGAGGCATAACTCTTGTGCTTAGCCTCTATCTGTAATTATCACCCATCGCATGCCTCGTCTAATCAGCAACGCCTACGACTGTAAGCCCAATTGCATTCACGAGTCCCAGCGAGGAATTAAACATGTTAAGAGTGTTTAAGAAAGACATGTCTCATGTATTATACGTTGACAGTCATTACGAAAATATTTGTTTGCACGATAAACCGATGATCCCTCTCATGATGGCTGTTAAAAGCTTGGCAACAGAAAAACGAAAGCATCTTCTCAAGAATCTTTTCTGGAACAAATTTGACGTGAGTGAGAACCACTATTTATTTGCTGCAAAATTTCTGAGCTTTTTTTTAGAGAGGTTGTATATTGAAATTAGGCCTTTTTTTATCCAGTGTGTTAAATTTCTTCTCTTTCTCTTTCAGTTCACCTTTTGACAGCAGGCTTTGTGTACAGACTGTGGGAAAGTTTCCTTTCCTGATGAGGTCATCCCTTCAACCCCTCCACCCCACCAGATCTGTTTCACTCACTCACACACTCACAAACACACAGGAAGGAGGTATACAACCAGGTCTTTGGCTTTTCGGTTGCTTGTGCACATATATAGGATTGTGATGAAGGTCACATGTGGGTTTTGTAATAATGTTGAAGGAAAAGAACAGGTCCATGATAAAGGAAAAAATCTAGGTTAAAAAATTAGCAAATTCTTAGAAATGTACCCTTTTTTTATTCATAGTGGTTTCATATGAATTAGAATTTTTTTTATATTATTTACACGCAAAGTTTCAGTGTAATAACTCTAAATATATCATACTGCGTAACCATCAAAAAGCAACTTTTTTTCTTACACCTTGAATACATATGAGTATACAAATCTTAATCATTATTTACAAAAAGGTTTTTAAAATGTATTTTTTTCAATGCAAAGTATTTATTTAACAAATACCATTAATACCATACCATTACTTCATAAATATAACCTTTTTCACAAATTTCATAATGTTACAACCAGGACCATGGCTGACGTATGCAGGGTCCCGGTGCAGGTTGTACCCATGGGCCCTATTTGAAATTGTGTAAATAGGCTAGTACAAATAAATAAATAGAACAAAGATACAAATTAAACAATGCTTAATTTTTTTTCCAGGTTTGTCGGTGTTCAGGTACAGAAATTTAAAATATCATTGCATAGTCTTCACTGTATAACTCAAATTAGATTGATCCTTGTTAAAGCTACAAAAGTTATTTAAGTTATTCAGGAGCAGTTAGTGATTCTCTCTCTCTTTTTCTTGGATTAACATAGACAGCAGTTAGTAAATTAGGCACAGTCACTTTAAGACAAAATTCATGGATCCAATATAATGATACACATATTTCTCAACTGTTTACGTTCACTTAAGACATGACAGACATTTTTCGAAGATACTCACACCAAGAAGGGTATTTTGACAATTTTGCATGTATTTGTCCGTTCAAGCGCAAAAGATAACTCAATTTGGTATTCGCGGGCTATGAGACGTGGCTCTGTGTGTGTTGTGCGCACAGAACACAGTGCGTGAGTACTGAATTAAGTTTTTTCGCTTCTTCTTTCACTTGAAAGCTTTAAAATCACTTGAATGTTTAAACTGGCAAAGCTTAAAAACAAGTTAAAATTATAAGCTTTCAAGACAACGCGCAGCAGTAAACCGATCAGGCAATCCATCGACTGTCCCAAGTGTTTTTTTAAAGGGGCAGCCCTTTAAAACCGCTGGGGTCAACCCCCCGACAGCCATGGGCCCCTATAATCGTCACCACCTTTCACCCCACTAGCTACGGCCCTGGTTACAACACATGACATTTCACAACATGGACTAACCTTGTCTTATCATAAAACGTTGAAATATCTGATATTTTTATCTGACCTTGACACACAGTCATAAGGGTCTGCAGGGGTTCAATATGTGATATAATTTCCCATCATATACTTCATGTATATATCTAAATATATGTATATTGTATATATAATATATATATATATATAGATAAAGATATATAGTGTATGTATTGTGTGTGTACTGTATACCGTGTGGATAGAATTTTTTTTTTTAAAGAATCACTGAGTTGGAAAAAGGATCACCCGCTTGTGTCAGTATTTTGTTAAACCACCTTTTGCTTTAATTACAACATTTAGTCTGTTGGGACATGTCTCTACTACACAGCTGTACTTTGCAATTTGCCCACTCTTCTTTGCAGAACTGCTCAAGTTCAGTTCAATTTAAAGGTGAGCGTTTGTGGACTGCAGTCTTCCAGTCATTTGCCAGATTTTCAGTGGGGTTTTAGTCTGGGCTCTGATTAGGCCATGCAAGGACATTCACCTTTTTCTCCTTCAATCACTGTGTGCTCAGGTTTGCTGTGTGCTTTGGGTCATTGTCTTGTTGGAATGTAAACCTTCTTTCCCTTTGACAAACTTTCTGGCAGAGGGCAGCCGATTTTCCTCAGAATTGACGGATTTTTGCCCCATCCATCTTCCTTTACCTGACAATGCTCCAGTTCCCTGCTGCAGAGAAACACCCCATAACAGGATATTGCCACCTCCATGCTTTACTGTAGAAATGGTGTTATTTGGATGGAGAGCTGTATTGGATTTCTCAGACTATCGTTTGGTGTTGGGGTGGAAGGCCAATAATTCAATTTTAGGTCTGTACTACACGCTCAGAATCTCACCCTCCCATACGAGTCACATTTGTGGAGAATTTGTGATATTTTTGTCACATGCACACAATGACCACTCTTTGTCATAAATTCCCGCAACTGCTCCAGCAACTGAGTTTCTGTAGACTCTTGGTCGCCTCTCTGACCAGTTTCCTCCTGGCTCTTTCATCCAGTTTGGAGCGACATGATATCCTGATTCAGGGAGGCTCTGTGTTGTACCAAATGCCTTCCACTTCTTATTAATAGATTTCACTGTGCTTCTAGGCATTGATAAAGCCTTTGAATATTTTTTTTTGTATCCATCTCCTGACTTGTGCCTGTACACAACTTTATCCCAGAGATCTTTTGTCAGTACTTTGCCACCTATAGTTGATTGTTTGCTTCACTTGCAGTACCAATGACTGAAATGCTCCAGGAAAGCTCTTTTCATGCTGAGCTAATCAAAATGACCACAACTGATCACAGTTGAAAGTCAAATGGCTTTGTGTGCAATTGAGAAGATAATTAGCTACACCTGATTGAGTTTTCAAGTCATTGTTAGGAGGGGGTGATCCTTTTTGTGACTCTGATTATTTTTATTTATTTATTGGTTATTTTCCGGACATTATTATTTTAAAGGGGTTTGATCTTTTCTATACCACTATATTAATAGACTGTAATATGTATATATACACACCCCTATAAATAAAAATATATTACTTTTTTTTGTATATATACAAAAAAACTATAAAAAGCTATATATTTATACACAATTAGAAAGCAAATAGGGGTTTGTGTTTCAAGAATTTCAATTTTAATGAGACTTTTTATTCATTTATTAATAAAAAAATTTATCATCTTATATATATCAGGTGTATTCAAGTCATTTCATGTTTGAATTGCAATTTTTTTCTGTATTTTTGAATAAATTAATAGATCAGGAAAAAAATAGTGTCATGTCAGTGATCCAGTTAAAAAAAAGAATGTAAACCCCCCAAAAAACTTCTCCCACATCTCTCATCAATGTAGTAAAATGCGACACAAACACCCAAGCACGTATTGCACATACCCCTGTCTATCACATTTCATTCAAATACAAATTTTCAGTGACCTCTTGCACCCCCAACCCACAAATAATTAAGCTCTGGGTCAAAGTCTGTATCCATACATAAATACCACCCCAGGGCCACGCTTATTACACAGCCGCCTCTCACAATGTTTCTTTATGGCCAAAGCTCACACTCCCGGCGTGATGCTAGAACTCAGCAAGCAAGCAAAACGTGCAAAACTAAACATACGCAAAAAAACACAGAGCTCCCAGTTGTGACCATGAGTCTGATGAAGAGGAATGCCTGACACACAGCTCTCCAGACGTACACACACACACACAGGTCTTTGTTTTATATATGTGTAATACACTCACAGCGCTTAATCAAACTCTCCCGACTGTGACTCTTTTCCAATGTGTGTGTTTATGCAAACATGTAGAGACCTGCGGGGTGTTGAGATGAATTTGTGTGTGTGTGTCTGGAGAATTGCATGACTGGCATTCCTCTCAATCACACTGAAGCCCATAGTGAGAAGGTTAAAGAAACAGAAAAGTAAGAAGGCACACTCATAGAGCTTGTTGTATTTGGGAGGGTGGGCCAGAAGTGGGCGCTGCGCTGGAGAAACCCAGCTTAGCTTACTTAGAAAATTCACTCTCTTTCTGAGTTTCTTTGTGTCTCGTTCTTTCTTGTTTAATTTCCACCTCCACCCCCTTGCCCCGAGCCCGTATAAAGGGGCAGTTTGTTTAATCAGTAATCACATCTGAACAAGTGAGACACTATCTTTTTATCCGACCAAACCTCTGAATAAGCAAACCATTATACTACCCTCTTTCTCACCAGAGAATACGGTGAGCTGAGCTCATGCCACCTGCAGTCTACCACATTATGCTGAATCAGTGTCTTTGAGTTTGTCAAACTGTGATCCCTTACAAAAATTAGCCATGCTTTTACTAGTGTAACCATGGTTTGATTATGGTGTTTATAGTAAAATAACATTAACCATGATTTTACTACAGTCCCCATAGTTTAACTGTTTTTTAAAAATTATTTTTACATTACATTACATTTAGTCATTTAGCAGACGCTTTTATCCAAAGCGACTTACAAATGAGGACAATGATTGATAAACAGGTCGGCTCATTAAAATTATCTGCGCCCGTCTTCCCGGGGATTAATTGTAGAGTTTTGATAGAAGTGGCTGGAAGACCTGCCTAGAGATCATTGCAATAGTCCAGCCTGGATAGATCAAGAGCTTGAACAAGGAGTTGTGTTTTATGTTCTGAAAGAAAGGGCCTGATCATCTTGATGTTGATTAAAGCAAATCTGCAGGACCGGGCAGTTTTAGCAATGTTTTCTGAGAAAGTCAGCTGATCATCAATCATAACTCCAAGGTTTCTGGCGGTTTTTGAAGGTGTTATGGTTGATGTGCCTAACTGGATGGTGAAGTTTTGATAAAGTGATGGGTTTGTTGAAACCATAAGCAGTTCTGTCTTAGCCAGGTTGGGTTGAAGGTGATGGTCCGTCATCCAAAAAGAAATGTCTTTTAGACATGCTGAGATGCGAGCAGCTATTGTTGGATCATTAGGATGGAATGAGAGGTAGAGTTTGAGTGTCATCAGCATAGCAGTGAAATGAAAAGCCATGTTTCAGAATCTAGTGATGCCATGTTGACAGAGATGAGAAGTGGTCCAAGAACTGAGCCCTTAGGCACCCCAGTAGTTAGATGTTGCGGCTTGGACACTTCACCTCTCCAAGATACTTTGAAGGACTTATCTGAGAGGTAAGACTTAAACCACTGGAGTGCGGTTCCTGAGATGCCCTTTGCCAATAGGGTTGATAGGAGGATCTGGTTGTTAACCGTGTCAAAAGCAGTGGACAGATCTAGTAAAATAAGTATAGAAGATTTGGAAGCTGATCTTGTCAGTCTTAGGGCTTCAACAACTGAGAGCAAGGCAGTCTCGGTTGAATGTCCAATTCTGAAACCAGACTGGTTGCTGTCGAGGAGGTTGTTCTGTGTGAGAAAGGCAGAGACGTGGTTGAACACAGCTCGTTCAAGTGTTTTTGCAATGAAAGGTAGAAGGGAAACCGGTCTGTTGTTCTCTAAAAGAGATGGGTTAAGGGTGGGTTTCTTAAGTAGTGGGGTTATACGAGCCTGTCTAAATGCTGAGGGAAAAAACACCAGTGTGAAGGGATGCGTTAATGATGTGAGTGAGTGCAGGTACAACTGCAGGAGAAATGGCTTGAAGGAGATGAGATGGAATAGGATCAAGCGGACAAGTAGTAGGATGATTGGAAAGGATGAGTTTGGAGACTTCTGCCTCAAAGAGTGAAGAGAAGGATGTGAACGAGTGTATGTTTGCTGGTAAGATTTGCTTGACAGATTGTGGTGTGGAAAAATGTGCACTGATGATTTTAATTTTATTAATCAAGAACATGACAAGATCGTCAGCTGTTAGAGTTGATGAAGGAGGGGGAGGAGGAGGACAAAGGAGCAAGGAAAATGTTTTATAGAGTTAGACGAATTGTTAATTTTGTTGTGATAGTATGTTCTTTTAGCAGTGGAGATATTAGCAGAGAATGAAGAGAGGAGTGACTGATACACATTAAGGTCAGTATTATTTTTTGATTTGCGCCACACCCTTTCATCAGCCGAGCTTAGAACGATGTTGACGGAGAACATCAGATAACCAAGGGACAGAAGGGGTGGTACGGGCAGACAGTGTCTAAACAAGATGTAAAAGTGGAGCAGAAAGTATCAGTAGCACTGTTAGCATCAAGAGATGTTTAGCTGTTTAGATGTTGTAACTGTTTAGGGGGAGGAAGCAAAGAAGAAACCATAGCAGATAGCCGGGAGGGTGAGAGTGAGCGTAGGTTACGTCGAAAGATGACATGTGGAGGGTTATGTGTTGGTCCATTAACCTTTTGATGTTAAAAGTGAGGAGAATTGATCCGAGTGTGAAGGGGAGTACCCGCAATGATCATTGGAGCATGTTGTGTGTCGATAAAGTCCCGTTTGTTGCCTGATTTGTGAGTAGCTGTAGTAGACACTCGCTTGAGGACAAATGAGGCTAGCAGAGTGTTGAAGTCAGCAGCCTGTGGTGTATCTAGGTGGATGTTGAAGTCTCCAAGCATAATTAGGGGAGTACCATCCTCAGGAAAGGTTGAGAGCAGCACATCTAATTCATCCAATAAGTTACCTTGTGGTCCTGGGGGTTGATAAACTACTACAAAATGGATTTTAAAAGGGTGGGTAATAGTGACTGAATGTGATTCAAATGAGCTGTTAATACCCAGAGAAGGTAAAAGACTACATTTCCAGTCATTAGAGATAAGCAGACCAGTACCTCCACCTCTTCCAGTCAGAGTGGGAAAAAGAGAAATTATTGGAGTGCTGCAGGTGTAGCAGTGTCCTCTGGTTTGATCCAGGTCTCTGTCAGGGCCATGAGGTTTAGTCTTAAATGATTAGCAACAGATGTAATGAAATCTGCTTTGTTTACTGCAGACTGGCAATTCCAGAGACCAATAGAAAAAGAAAGTAGTGTATTAGCAGACATAGGCAAAGACCGCAGGTTGTTAGGATTGTCCTGCCTACAGTGTGTGATGCGTGGTTTGCGAGTGGTAGTGATAGTAGAAATCTGGAAACACAGTAAGAATTGGTTATAAAAACTGAAAACAGAAGTGAAACAAGTAGTAGAAAAGAGAATGAAAAAAGAATGAACCTGCACTGTGGAGTCACACGGTAGAGTCGATGGTCTTTACACTCTTCGATCTTCACACAAGGAGGGCTTCACGCGACCGCTGCCGCAGAATACTAAGCTTTTTTATACCCATTTCACAAAACGGAAATTGAATTCAGCTGAACACACTTTACTGTTTATCACAACAAAGGGCTAAGCAAGCGCCTCAAGGTATACGATAGAGTACGAGACCAAACGCAACTTCAGCATGTCTCAACACTTTTTATTTTTGTAGTAAAACTATAGCAGCTATGTTTTTACAATAATTATGGTTTTAATACAGCAATAACAGTAAAACCATAGTATCTACAAAATAAACCATGGTTTTACTACAACATTTGCAGTAAAACTATAGTAACTACAAAATGAACCATGGTTTTACTAGTTACCATGGTCTAACTATGTTATTCATTAATTTATGTATTTATTTATTTTTTTGTAGTACAACTATAGTAATTACAACAATAATTATGACCATTTAATAAGTATTTACAGTAAAACCAATGTAACTACAAAATTAACCATGGTTTTGCTACCGCACCTAAAATATAGTATTGTTTTCTTATCATATGCCACATACAATGTCCCTACTGCCTGAGAAATAAATCTTTGTTTCGACCTGTTTATCCAAATGAAACAGTTGTAACATACCTGCATATAGCTAGCCGTAAGCATTACTTTTCATCTCAATGGCAGTTGCTCAGCTGGAGCATGCAGTCCTGGGAGTACACAACCTGAATGCTGCCATCTTTGCTTCATGGGGATTTTTTGAGCCAGTCATCTCAGTTCTAAATATCATGTGACTGATCATGCCATATAAGAACTTCGTCCAGCAGACAAGACAACACACAAATCTGTATAGACCTTAGGCTAGTCATATTTAATTTTTGACAGGAATGAAAACGAGGCTGTGAAGGACAGAAGTACAGTGCATTCAATGGACTGTACTGTTGTTTAACAACATACGATTGTTCAGCTGACGAAATTAAACATCTTTCTGAAAAACTCTATAAAACAGGTTTGAAAATTGTGGTTGGCCTTGTAAAGTCTATTCAGCCTTGTTTTCATCAGCGTTAATTTCAATGGCGTCTTACCTCTCCAGGACATAAACTATATCAGAATTACATTTTGGTTGCTTGCAAAAAAAAAAATAATAATAATAACTACTTAAATGGCCATCAATGGAGAAACTAAGAGTATAACGTTTTGATAATCTTTTTTTAACTCTGTGAGAATAGGGAAGTCCACACCACAACTGTAATGACAATGACACAGAGGAACGCTATCTTGAAGCACTTTTTTAGAACTGTGTTACTATAAGAGAACATTATCATCCATGAGTGTGGAAGCCAATATAGGTTTAGTTTTTGTTCTTGGTGTGAAAGGGGTTTTACAGTCAAGGTGAAGCAACGGTTTGTGAAAATTTTTGCCGAACGATCAGAGTAGGTGATTTAGTTCAAAAACCCACGAGACCGTAGAGCAGGATTCCTCAAATCTTACCCTGGAGGTCCAATGCGCTGCAGAGTTTAGCTCCACCCTGTCAACGCAGCTACCTGGATTTGCTAATGATCCTGAAGACACGATTAGCATGCTCCGTTGTGTTTGTTAGGGTTAGAGCTACATCTGCAGGAAAGTGGTCTCGTGGCCAATTGAGTGATCCCTGCCGTAGAGTGTCCCATTCGTCAATTTAGCTTTCAGAAGGGTGCTCGCGAGCGCCCCCTTTGCAGCCGCTATGCACCCTCGATGCGCACTTCTGCCGAGCACGCACTGAGGTGAGCTCCACAGCAGACTTCTACCTGACAGTCAAAGTGACATTACACCACGAAAGTGCCAGTAGCCCCCCACTGCAGAACACAAGATCCAGGTGACGTGGTTGGAGCCAAATCTAGGGGGTGGAGATTGGTAGGTTTAGGGGTGGAGATGGGTGGGTTTAGGGATCAGGGGGTGGAGACGGGTGGGTTTAGGTATATGTAAGGTGGGAGGAGTTGGATCTGGATCCAACCACGCCCCCTGGATCTTGTGTTCTGCAGTGAGGACCGTCTCCGAAACCATCTCTGTTCGCGCAGGCATGATATGTCATCTGCGCGTTCCATTGCGCTATTGCAGACCGAGCAAGAATGGAAGGCGTTATTATTGTAATATCATGTGCTTTATACTGTAATGTTTTCTCACCGGTGAATGAGACATGAGGTAATCTGACAGTGTGGGATTCAACCCTCCACCAATGCCATCTCTCATCGTGCCGCTGGTTAGCCTCTGGTCTGCCTGTGTGCATTCATGTGTTTTGGAGGAGGCGTGGCTTTGGAGAGTGATTTGCAGGGAGGGTGGGATCTTATGCTTTCAAAGCTAGCTTGCTCTTGCTACCCTCTCCGAAATCACCTAGTTTTATTCTAAAAACTGTCAACATGTTTAGCTATCTGCCTGAATCACAACATCACACTTAATAACAACAACTACTACTTACATTTGTTACATCCATAATAAGGTAAGACAAGTCAACATAACAATCATTAGCATGTTTGCGGCCTTAAGGAGCTAGCATGTTCTTTTAGCACAGTACATGACAAATGCTGCCTCAATTTAGTACCATACAGTTTCTTTAATATTGTATTCTGTGCACGTATACAGTCCATAAATCATTCATTTACAAATAAACCAAAGCATTAGACAGTACAAGGAAAGTACAGAATTGTATTTGTGATGAAAACATGGTCCTTGCTTCTTAAAGTAAGAAAAGTCATGGAACATGCATGTTTATGTCTGATTCAGATGAATTCCAAGTGAAACATTTATGGCAAAAGCCTCTTTTCGTAAAAAAAAAAAAAAAATGTCAGAAGTACTGAGTTCACATGAGTTATGTCATGCTTACTTCAAATGAGGTGATTTATCAAATAAGATGGTTTAATTCTCATGCATGCGCTAATGAGTAAGAAGATAAGTATACACAGAATATGAGTTATATGATAAATATTTCCAAATATATAAACAAAGTCAATGCCAATATGCTTTTTAGAGAAACCACTTGTCATTGACAAAAAATGTGAGCTCAGCACTTATAAACAAATACAGAGATAAACAACAACTGAATATTTTGAGCTAAAAAAAATATTAAAAGTAGCATTTGATAATGTATACACACATATAATCAAACACATTTACATTTTGCAAATTGATATGCAAAAGGGTCTTTGGTCTGCATCCCCCCTGTTTGTCTGTATGTGCCGAACTCACATGTAACTACATATGAAGAGTTCAGATGCAAAAGGCTCTAAGTGCCATCTGAAATGTTCATCTAAAATGATATACATTTCTTTTTATAAAGCTCCTATATTTATGTTCAGTTCTTTCACTTTAATGGCATAGAAAAGGACCTATACATTGCCATTAATGTAAAATTACTGAACCTAAGCATAGGAGCCTGATAAAAATGCTAATTTTAGAAGAAAATTTCAGACGGCATTTAGAGGCTTTTGCATCTGAACTCTTCATATACACCTCCAACATTTCTATTTCCAAACAAAACCAAGGACCTTGAAAATACTGCAAACAAAACTGCAAAAAAAAAAAAAAAATGTTGATTGTTTTTTACTCTTAGGCTTTTAAGTTTGCTTTGAGCATTCTGTGTTTATGGCAGTGTGAGAATGAGCCGAAGAAGTGTGGCGCCCCCTTCTGGATGTGTCCTGTGATGCAAGAGTGCTGCATAGATTTCAAAGACTTCCTATGGAATGGATCTTCTTGGGGAGGGGGCGGGGGCGTGGGGTTGTGGGGGGGGGGTGCATCCATTAGGGGGACAAGTGGGAATGTTGTCCTGGGCCTTCTGAAAAGGTGACCCACCTATAAAATTTGTTCCTGGTCCCAATGGCATTTAGCGCCGTCCCTGTGTATCTTGTCAAAAAAAAAAAAAAAAGGAGATTCCAACAAAATAAAGTTTCATCCATTCCAATACTGACGTTTTACTGTCTCAACACCATCAGTGAGTAAAAGCGGTCACATTACAGTAGCAAAACTGTAAATACGTTTGGCTCTTCTACATTTGAAGTTGAGGATGTGGAGTTGGTCACCGTCGCAGTTCATCAGGAATCTCTGCTTATGTTTTTTCTATTTGGTCTTCTGAGAGCCGATCATCACCTTAGAGACAAAGTTGACAATGGCGCTGGCCGGCTGCTCGGGGTCATGTTCGGCAAACATGTGACACACATTCTCTGTGCTGCTCCCGCTTTTCCTCGCAATGAAGCCAAAGATCCTGTTACACACACACATAATAAATGTACACACTAGCACTACATCAGAACTGAGATAGCCCGATTAAAACAGGGATGTGACAAGCACAGAGTGAGAAGGTGATGAAGGAAGACTTACTTTGCAGCTGTGCAGCCGTCCCGTGTCCACCTGTGAACAGTGCAGTGAAGAAGTCAGAACATCCCATTAAAAGTAAAGTAAAGTAAATTGTGAAGGTTAAACTTTTCTTTATAAATGTAAAAATGTAAGACTGCTTTAAGACAAATTGCATTACTTGTATGTATTGTATGGACTAGACTTGAATGAAAAGCAGGCCAACAAATGGTCAAACAAGGGTGCACTGTGTGTGCTGTGTGTGTGTGTGTGTGTGTGTTACGTACTTCCTGTCCTGAGGATCCAGGGCACAGAATATCACTGTGTTGACAGCATAGTGTCTCCTGAAGAACAATCTGGAAACACACAGTAATATAAAAACTCAGGACAGCATTATATGTATATGCATCTAGAATGTTTTTATGTATAAATTGACTATACTACTGTTCAAAAGTTTGGGACAGGATTTTTTAAATTACTTTTATTAATCGAGGACACATTAAATTGATCAAAAGTAACCGTAAAGACACTTAAAATGTAACAAAAATAAATCATCAATTTCAAATAAATGCTGCTTTTGAACTTTCTATTTATCAAAGAACCCTGAATAAAAAGTATAATGGTTTTTACAAAACTATTAAGCAGCACAACTGTTTTCAGCTGAGATAATGTATTATACTGTATAATATAATGTATAATGCTGTATTCAACATTGATAATAATCATAAATATTTATTGAGCATCAAATCAGCATATTAGAGTGATTTCTGAAGGATCATGTGACACTGAAGACTGGAGTAATGACTGTTGATTCAGCTTTGCCATCACAGGAATCACTACAGAACACCTTACAGACCCCAAACATTTGAACAATTCTCATTACACAACTTTACATTAAGATTAGTTTTAAAATAGAAACATTTCCACTACAACATTACTCAGTAACATAAATGTACCATTTCATTGATAACATTACATTATCACTAACTCCCCCTAAACCCAGCTAAATATAACAATACTTTATATGAAATATAAATTCAACTTAAGAAACAGAAATATAAAGAGACCGACTCACTTCCTCTGGTTGTCTGTGAGGGTGATTCCCTGTGCAGACACTTTAAAGTGAACGACAGTGGATGTGGGTGGTGGATCCATATTGAAAATCACAGTGGTGGCCTTCTGAACACCCTGAACTCCTGTCAGAGACTCCAGATCCACACTGCCCAGGAACCACACGTTACACGCTGAGCAACAACACACGCACATTAACACATGGATGAGATCAAATAATCACTGATATTGTTCAACATGCACACAGATATTCCTTTACCTGCTCCCTGTTTGAGTAGCTCTGCTGCAGAGTTTGTAGATGTTTGTGATGAAGATTCATTTAATTCCTCAAGAGGGTCTGAAAGCAGTCTTCGGTTAGCATATAAACACTAAAAACATAAAACACACACACTAATATTATAACATACCTCTCTTTGGGATGATGAGTCTGCAGGGTAAAGCCATGGGTGTGATTGAATGCTGACACACCAAAGCTGTGAGACTTCCTGTACATACAGGAAACAATATTTTTAAGTTTAGCTGAATGTTTTGCCATATTTTCCATACAATAACAATGCATGGCTCTTGCAATTTTGCTTATTTAAAAATATATACACTACTGTTCAGAATTCTGGAGTCAGCAATAACATTAAAACATATGCTCACCATAGATGCATTTATTTGATAAAAAAAATACAGTAAAAACAGTGATATTGTGAAATATTATTACAATTTTAAATAACTCTACTATTTTAATAGATTTTATAATGTAATTAATTTCTGCAATGACAAAGCTGAATTTTCAGCATCATCACTCCAGTATTCAGAGTACCAATCCTCCAAATAGCAGGAAATTTATTATCATAAATGTTTTTATCTCATCATGCTGAAACAATCTTTGTGCTGCTTAATGTTTCTTTTAATAATTTTTTCAGCATTCTTTGATGCACAGAAAGTTCAAAATAATCTTTTCCAACATTATAAATGTCACTTTTGATCAATTTAATGCATCCTTGTTGAATAAAAGGGAACTTAATTTCTTTATAAAAAAAATGGCTGACCCCAAACTTTTGAGTAAGTGAAAAGAAAAGGGGAACAACTAGTTGTATGATGCTCCTGATTACAGCCACTAGAGGGAGATCCTGACCATGCAATGATGAGGCTCTAACCAGCACTCATGTCTTCATTAAAGCTGCAGTCCGTAACGTTTTTCGTAAAAAATGTTACGAAATCAATATTTGAGCAAGTACATAACCAGCCAGTGTTCGAAACTATCGCCTTACTTTAGCCCGGATTCACAAAGGTTAGCTTACAATAATATTTTCTAATTTGAGTGGTACGGGTAGGTTTTCGCGGGAAATTCGAGCATGCTGCTGCGTCATTACGTCACGTCTGTAAACAAAGAAGTTGTCCCGGCTAGTAGACTATGGCGTGTGAGGATCCTGCAGGTGGCGGATCGTTTATAGCCTTTTCTCACAGCAGCTAGAATGATTAAATCATTTTGATGGCGGATTGTAATCCATAAAGGATTATGTGTTTATGAAACACATGTGAATGAAATTAAATTATATTTCAGTTATAAATGTGCTTCTGATTACAGACAGTCTGGGATTACAAATATTTGTATTTGAAAGAAAATCAGTTCGAAGGGAGCATCATTTGCTTTTTGGGTTAAAAGAATTTCTTAATATGAAATTCGAAGAGTATGACAATTAGATTAGACTGTGCAGAAATTGAAATCTACACGCTAATACACACTATACTCATAGTCGCCAATGCTGATGTTGTTAACATTAATCATTTGAGAATAAAGTATAACAATAATAATAATTTGAACGGTTTGATGTGATATGAGCTAACCGATCTTTAGATTTAATCACCATTGGTAGCAAGATTTATGGTCTGCTTGTTTTCCCCATCGGAAGGCTTGGGTCAGAACAAATAGTAAATTTGCGAAGTACAGTAAATATCTACACCGGTGCAGAGACTGACTGCCACACACACATACTCTTCAGAACATTAGATTCATCCGCGCTGGAGCCGTGTCAGAGTCACAACCCACGCAAGCTAGATAATTCCGCACACAGCTGCAATTCCAGGTTTTCAAACAGAGATGGCGACAAAAAGGCAAAACTTACTTTAACATTCACATGGACCTTAACAGATACTTACCGAAATAAGGTTCGTTGGGGCAGCCTTTTAACCGCACTCCTTTAGGTGTGCACTCGATCAGGAAATGGCGCACAAGCTCATTGGACAGATCGCCCACTGTGCACAGACACAGGAAATTACTTAATATGTCAAATTATTTTTAATTACCAAAGCAATGATAACACATAAGTAGTATCAAGACGAAATGGATGCAGAGGTGTTGACCAAATTTGGAAAGACCCATTTATATATAGAAGATAGAATCAAAAGGAAGAAAAAATCATGAACAAAATCAATTTGATATTTCGATTGTTTCTCCTGAACCACAATGTGAATAAGAGCAAAAATCCAGCTCAGATTTTTCTACCGAGAATTCAGTAATCTCACTTGTGGCTCCTATAGTTTCAGAAGAGATCTCAACATTGTCTCCAACTGTGTTTGGATTTCCCAAGACACCAATGTCTGTAAGCAAAAGTTAAAGAATTCAATGGTCTGCACAAAGCAACTTTTTAGCTCTGTACTCACGTTGTCTCGTTGAAAATCATCTTATTTGTTTATACTGTTATTTCTCCTTGGGAATTTGACCATAATGTTATTATTATTTGTTTGTTTACTTATTGAAAGCTCACTGGTCATTTTTGTGGTAATACATTCCTAATTTTTTAATTCTTATAAGCATTTTCCATCCTTTGACTGACGCTAGAATTAATCAGACTATTTTTTGTTGCTGTGCTTTACTCTCTTCATATGTGAAATGAGAAATAGCGCTGTGATATGGGTTTAATAAGTACAATATATATTTAACTGCTTCAATAACAACCTCACCGGAAGGAGAACAAAACAACCTGCACTGATATGTGCCGTACAAACTATAAAAGTAGCTCTGAAATGATCAGGGATGTTGTTATAAAAAGCATTTCAGCTGCTTGTTTTGAGATCCTTCTGAAGGACTTTCCTGCATTTTACTCTAATCTTTAGTTCATCTGGCATTTAGGAACAACAGCATGTATCCTACTTCCTCCTTAATGCCTCACCCTGACTGGCCATGCCTAGTTTCTGAACACCACGCACATCTGATGTTGAAAATAGACTCAGAGTATGTTTTCACACAATGAACTCTTATCTCAAAAGATTAAGCTAAATTAAATTTCTCATGATACAGAAAAAAATAGTAAAAGAAACAAAAACAAAAAACAGCATAATACTGTGTGTAACCCCCTGTTAACGAGCCATCTAGTGTGTTTGTGTGTGTTTGTGTGCCTCCCTTCCTTCCTCTGATTGAGAGACACACCGTGTTTACGGAGGGGCTCTGGATATGAATGCTCCAGCTGTGTTCACACTCATTCAGCTGTTCCTTACACAATAGTGTTGGGACATCCTGCTCTCCAGGGTCTTAAACCCCATCAAATATTTCACTGCAGTTCATTCAAGGAGTTGCCCTGTACATTTAGACTCTGTGGACAGTTCATTTTAAACAGACAAAGTGCTGGCCATTACAAACCATTGGTCTCAAATCTGGAACCGGGCTCGGATATTTTCCACACAAAGTACTTTTTAAATCACACGAAATATGTTTTCAAAACTCGAATAGTTTACAGGCATTGCGTCATCGTTCAGCTCAAGTGAGTGGAAATGTGAGAGCTGTCATAAAAAGTACTATGTATGTAGTGTTCTCTTACTTTTTCGGCTTTGCTGTAGAATGGAAGGAGGGGGTGTGGCCACCTTCATGGCCAATCCGTAAGCTCCTCTGAATGAGTGACTGTCTCTGATGATGAAGGAGCCCGGCTCTTTATCCTTGAGAATGGCAATAGCTACAACCAAATAAAAGAAAAAAAAATATATACATTTATATATATATATATATATAATACAGGGGGGAAAAAAGTATTTAGTCAGCCAACAATTGTGCAAGTTCTCACACTTAAAAAGATGAGAGAGGCCTGCAATTTTCATCATAGGTATCCTCAACTATGAGAGACAAAATGAGAAAAATTAAATCCAGAAAATCACATTGTAGGATGTTTAAAGAATTTATTTGCAAATTATGGTGTAAAATAAGTATTTGGTCAATAACAAAAATTTCATCTCAATACTTTGTTATATACCCTTTTGTTGGCAATGACAGAGGTCAAACGTTTTTTGTAAGTCTTCACAAGGTTTTCACACTGTTGTTGGTATTTTGGCCCATTCCTCCATGCGGATCTCCTCTAGAGCAGTAATGTTTTAGGGCTGTCACTGGGCAACACGGATTTTCAAATCCCTCCAAAGATTTTCTATGGGGTTAAAATCTGGAGACTGGCTAGGCCACTCCAGACCGTGAAATGCTTCTTACGAAGCCACTCCTTCGTTGTCCGGGTGGTGTTTTTGGGATCATTGTCATGCTGAAAGACACAGTCACGTTTCATCTTCAATGGCCTTGCTGATGGAAGGATGTTTTCACTCAAAATCTCAACACGAGACATGGCCCCATTCATTCATTTCTAATAATTTCTCCCACAGTTGATTTCTTCACACCAAGCTGCTACCTATTGCAGATTCAGTCTTCCCAGCCTGGTGCAGGTCTACAATTTGTTTCTGGTGTCCTTTGACAGCTCTTGGTCTTGGCCATGGTGGAGTTTGGAGTGACTGTTTGAGGTTGTGGACAGGTGTCTTTTATACTGATACAGATGCCATTAATACAGGTAACGATTGGAGGACAGAGGAGCCTCTTAAAGAATTTGTTTCAGGTCTGTGAGAGCCAGAAATCTTGCTTGTTTGTAGGGGACCAAATACTTATTTTACAGAGGAATTTACCAATTAATTCTTTAAAAATCCTACAATGTGATTTTCTGGATTTTTTTTCCTCATTTTGTCTCTCATAGTTGAGGTATACCTATGATAAAATTCCAGGCCTCTCTCATCTTTTTAAGTGGGAGAATTTGCAAAATTGGTGGCTGACTAAATAATTTTTTTCCCCACTGTACATACATACACACACACACACACACGCTGCTATATACACATACACAGATGCATTCTGCTGTCATCTTAATTAAAGAAGCAAAGAGGAAATAATGCTTATAAACCTTATAGCCGGGATAGACAGTGATAGACGGTTTACAATTTTCATTATAAACCGCCAATAAACAGAAAACTTTCACAGAAGCCATATTTATGACAAGTAAATATGTATTTGCTGTACAGTCAAAAATAATATGTTTGTACAAAATCAATAATATATAGAATGCTGCTACAAAAAGATGATGTAAAATGCATCACTGGCATCTGTGCAAGGAGTCAGATAAACTGGTGAATGTGTTTAACTGCTTAATATAAATCTGAACAAATTAATTCAGTAAAAGGAGTTTAAAAAGAGTTTCCATTGCTTAATATGATTGAAAACAGCTGAACTACTTTCAGTCTGCTTAAAAAAAAGTGGTAAGTGAAAAAACAAGGCTGTGAGGGAAAGTAGTAACTTTTAAAAAAAAATAATTAATACATTAATTCAACAAGAACACATTAAAAGTGACAGCCAAGACTTTTATAAGGTTACAAAATATTTCAATTTCAAATAAATATTTGGAAGTTTCTATTCATTAAAGAATCCTGAAAAAATGAATCACAGTTCCCACAAAAATATTGATCAGCACAACTGTTTTCAATATTGATAATCACAATAAATATTTCTTGAACAGCAATTCAGCATATTAGAATGATTTCTGAAGGATCATGTGACACTGAAGACTGGAGTAATGGCAGCTGAAAATACAGCTTTGCCATCACAGGAATAACAAGACTCACTTTCAAACATGAAAAAAATCTTACCTACCCCAAACATTTGATGGACTGTGATATCCTCACAGCCACATTCATGCGTCAACTGACCTCTCGGAAATCAACTAAGCCTATGAGGATCTAATATATTACCTGCTCTCTTGATATATCGGCATGTACCAAAACTTGACTAATCCTGAACGAACTTCACATTTTCTGGTTTACTGGCCATGAATCTTGCAAATAGTAATATCACATTACCATGTGAAGTTTTTCATCTAGTGTTGTGCGTGCTTACAGACAGACTACCAACCTGCCTTTGGTGTAGATCTTGTATTGAGTGTTGTTATGGCACAGGATGTGCTGATTGCTTGTGCTGAGCGGGAACATGGTCACATGAGCCGTTCAGTCCCGTGCGGGTGCGCTTCATGGGCAGAATGGAGGTTCTGAGGCCGAGCCACCTCCAACCAGAGCCTCAGACCGCGGCCAATGGGGGGGGTGCTCATCCGGGCCTCCAGTCAATGCTACATCTCCAGAATCCCTCGACATCCAAGCGGAGGACAGGCCACGTGGTTCCGCGAGGGGCTATGTGGAGTTTGGGGCCGAGAGGGTGAGGGGGGTGGGGAGGCTGAGGAGTGGTGTGACTCAAGGTGGCTGGATCCACCCCCTCTAACCAGAATGAGCAGGGTGGGACTGCACAGAAAGAGAAAACAGCACAGAGTTAGCGACATATCCGGCCTAACAAACACACCCCAACCATGAGTGTTTAACATTGTCAAGATATAGACTAGATAACACAATAGACACACATGTACCTGTTTGTTACTGAAAGCCAGCCTTTACTACCAATGGGTGGGAGGTTGTGATTGCCCTCATAGAAGGGCTTAAAACTATCAAAGTTTGGCCTATTCAAAATTAATTAATATACGGTATTTAGTAAATTTTATAATCATTATATCATATATTATATGTAAGTATATATTACATAATAAGTTTCGATTTTTAATAATATACAGTTTTATATACAATTTCTTTCTTTTTTTTGTTTGAAAGAGTCTCTTTGCTCTGCATTTATTGATCAAAAAATACTATATCATAATGTAAATATTATTCCTTTTTAAGGAACTGATTTCTATTTGAAAATATGCGTAACAATTATTATTCCCGGCGATGGAAAACGGGATTTTACCTCAGCAGCCATTACGCCCAGTCTTCAAGTCCCTGATACGTTTGTAAATTATCATCAATGTGGAACAGTTGGGCGGCTTACTATTTTGGGTGGAACGACGATTTTCCTTTTGTTGTTTCAAGATGTCGTAAAAATAGACACTGAAAATGAACAGCATTTATTTGATAGATTATTTTTGTCATTGTGTATAAATGTCCTTTAATGTCCGTTTGATCATCCAGTGTTGTCCTCTGATAAAATTAAAAGTCAAATAATATCATTTTTTTATATTTATTTTTATGAAAAAAAAGTATCTCTCTCTCTCTGTCTATATATATGTAAATGAGCAAATACAAGCTAAAATCAGTCATTTTAAATACTACAAGTGAATTACAAGTGAAGATTACATTTCACAGCATTATTAAATTAAATGAGCATTTTAAAAGATTGAATGAACATTAGATACAGCAAATGTAATCTAAATATGAAATTGGGAAAAATTGACATGCACAATTAAATACCCAATATCAACTGGTAACTGACATGGTGCCGATATATTGTGCATCTCTATTGATTGCTGTGGTTGGTTGATTGACAGACAGACAGTACCTGTCGGTGTTGACCAATGGGCTGGGGGTGGAGATAGTGTGCATAGATCCAAACATCCTCTGACAGGAGGCGGGACTTCCTGTGACATCAGAGTGGAAGAGCTCTCCATCGGATGACATAGATGTGTGTGTCATGCTGTCCACATATCCTCGTGACTCTGCAAGGAAATACACAACAGGATTTAAAAGACCTGAACACACACACACACACACACACACACACACACACACACACAACACCTTCAACCACGTTCTCTGGAAGATTCCATTCGGTATGAGCAATGTCTTATTGCACGCCCACAAAATATCTGAAGACTTGCGCTGTGCAACCTGCTACTAGTTGCCAAATCCAGGTTATAAATCAAGTGGTATTATTAGATAGACCATTGTAAGGGAGTTGGGCTTGTGGGTTTGGCAGAAGCCCATACATACGCATTCTTCAGATTGTGCACATAACAAACCACAGGGGAGGGACCCTGGAGGAATTTCTCTCTGTTTGTCTCCCACTCCCGCCCTCTGTATGGAAACTGGCTGGATATAATAAAATTAATTTTTTAGTCTATCCTCTTTGACCTTTGAAAACTTACCTGCAATTAAATGTGAGAAAAAAAATCTATAGCTTTAAGCAGCAGTTAGCGGCAGCATAATGAAGCGACTGTAAAAAAGCAGATGAAATATCTAGTAGTTGATTTTCATCTATAATATTGCCACTAATACCTGTCCATTCATATTTCTTACTCATTGCTCCCAGAGCAATTTCTAGATTCTGCATGTACTGTATGTACAATACAATACAATACAATTTTATTTGTATAGCACAATTTAAAAACAACCGAAGTTGACCAAAGTGCTGTGCAACACTCAAGCAATATTAAACACCAGAGAAAATAAATAGGTCTTAAGAGTGGACTTAGGAACAGACAACGTCGGGCAGTTCTAATGTGAGACGGGAGACTATTCCATAATTTTGGGCCAACAACAGAAAAAGCACGGTCACGGTCGAAAAGAAAGACATATGAACTTATTATTGTTCATGCAAATATTATTGGCCCTTGAGGCAAATTTGCCCCCCATGAAGAAATGGATTCACATGTTTGAAATTGTAAGTCTTATTAAATTAATTATTCAATTAAGTCGTATTAATCTTTAAGTCTTAACTCCAAGAGGGAAACAGGATTTATGTTTTGAGTATTGCAAATGTAACCAACAGTCCCAAGTAACCATCCATTCCATATTTATAGAAAATGCAATTAGCTACAGCCCTTTATGCTGGATTCCTCATTAATGTTTTCCTTCAACAGTCAATGACATTTCTACAAATCAAACGTATACAGTAGCATGATAGTAGCTTCTTCTTCAGCCATGACCACACCCCTAACCACATCATGTGATACGTTTTCAAGGAGATTTTGTCTTTGAAAACATAAACAAACACACAAACAACATCTGGAGGCAGAAGAGTCTAAGTTCCCAAAATAGATCTCGTGACCCACCCAAAAAAACCCTGAAACTCATTACCAAGACACAGGAATCCCAAAACTGCTTCCCAGAGATTCATCTGGTCTGCTTCTCTCTGATCAAAACAGCAACACAGCTGCTCACCAGCACATGTTGTGTTTTGGATGCAGGTGGTCAGCATGGGATGCTGGTTTGCTGGTGTCCCACCAGGCTTCTTAACTAGCTTAACCAGCAAAGCTTTCTTTTTCAATTAGCTTCACCTGAAAGACCCATGCTGGTCCACCAACTTCGCTAGTTAACTTTTGCTACTGAAAAGCACAGCTACACTGATCCACCAGCTAAATCAGCAAAAAAAAAACAGAATAAACTAGCCTGGACTAGCATGGAAGTTCATTTGAGTCAATAAATGCATTCAAATGAAGCAGAAAGGCATCCAAACATAATTTTCCCGAAACCAATGACATTAACAGATGTCAGGGTCACATGAGGATTGCAGCCAAGAGGTCAATGATCTGTTGAACTGTTGAGCTCTTCAAAGAGAAGAGAAGATCTAGATGGCCCGTCCAGACAGAAGAAAGAGGTCTGAGGGTCTAACAAGACATTTTTTACATGCCAAAAATGAAGCACCACTGAATTTAAGACGTCAGGCATCCCAGTTCTGGTTTGAAACTTACACGTTATTTCTCAAAACAGAGCAAAATATGAATGCAGATGCTTCTGGCTGCACAAGCTTTCAAAACCCAAGCTTGTAGACTAACTCTGGGATGATTCAGAGAAGGTACAAAATGTCAAAAAACAGTGTTTTACAGAGCCAAACTACTTACAAATGACCTCACATGCCTCTCACTCAAAGAAAGAGTCTAATTTAATATAAGATGTTGTATTATTTTTAATATATTGTCTTTAGCATTACTATTTTAATTTAATTATTTAAGGGAAAGTATTTACTATTCGACATTTATATATTATAGATTATTATATTATATAATATATATATATATATATATATATATTATATATTCAGTTAAAACTATTTTTAATCAGTTATTTAAGTGCGGTTGTTATAAGACTACGATGCTATAAACTAGTTAATCATTTATTTAAGTTTTCCAAATTAGTGAGCTTTTTTTTTCCTTTTGCAGTTCGTAGTAATATATCTATATATATAATATATATATATATATATATATAATCCTGCTAGATATGTCCATATTCCTTAGTTTTTCTCGTTGAAGTCCTAAAACTAAACTATTTATTGAATAATAAATAAAACATAACATAATAATAAAAACCATATAAGACATTCGAAACTACTAAAAACCAAAATACAACAACCAAATCCAAAAACTTTAACTAAAAACATAAATTAATAATTCAGAAATATTAACAAAAACGATCTATCAAAAATCAAAGTCTAATATAATTATAATTTAATCGTTCTTCTTTGTTTCTTTTTATTTTTATTTAAAAATTACCCTCTAACACTAGCATTCTCTATTCTTTTTTACGTTGGTTTTATATTCGTTTTTTGATCTTGTACCTACGAGACCCTCTAACATCTGAGCGTGTCTCCATTAAACATTTTCTGTTCTAACCCTAGCTGTGTTTTGTTCTTTTTTTATTTAGTAGAAAACACCTTCTACATGTACTAGAGTCGTTTAGGCTAATCCGAAACCTTTCACGCACTTCACAGCACTTACCTGATTATTGTCCGTTTGTTTTTGGTTTCGGGATTGTTTCTAATGTCTCATTGGTAAGTCGCTTTGTCGATTAAAAGACATCTGCTAATTGACTAAATAGTTCATGTATATAGTCCCAAATTAATGAGTCATAAACTTAAAAAAAAGAGTGCTAAAACAGACAGGCGTAATATGTTTATGCATCACTCCTGTTCTCACATTAAATGCAGTCATCCAGAAAGTACTGCATAATCCTTATTCAACACTTTCACGTCATGTCAGCATCTTACAAAGTTTGAATTTGCAGCTGGCAAAGCAAAGAAGGATGAGAAAGTGTGGGTATAGCGTGTTGTGTGCATGGGGTCTGCTCAACCAGTCTTTCTGTATTATTCTCACCACCTGCCAGTGATACAAGACAACTTTTCCGTTGTACGGAGTTAACAACTCGCCATTCAAAACTTAGTAATGCCCACACACACACACACACACATCACACCACACACACACACACACTAGGCGGGCGCCAAGTTGAAAAATGTCCAGCTGTTGTGATCAAAGCTGCAAAGCTGAGCTGAATAGAGAATGTGTGGAGGGGAAAATAAAAAGAGAGAATTCAACACAGGAGAACTAAATACTTTGTGGTCAAAGGCATTACTCCAATACTATGAAACATGGTCTAAAATATGTCTGTAATAAGATTTAGCTCTAGCTCTAGTTATATATCTGACACCTGGGCTTCCTCTCAGACCTCAGCTGGCCTTATGACCAAATGTGACCCTGGACCACAAAATCAGTTATAAGGGTAATTTTTTCGAAATTGAGGTTTATACATAATCTGAAAGCTGAATAATACGCTTTCCATTGATGTATGGTTAGTTAGGATAGGACAATATTTGGCAGATATACAACTATTTGAAAATCTGGAATCGCCTTTAAAGTTGTCCAAATGAAGTTCTTTATGGAAGCATAAAGGTAGCGAAATTCAATTTAAAATGCAATATGCAAAATGGCAATGCAATATGCAAAATGGCAATGTATTTCTGTATTTAAATTTACATTTTCCATTACCGATACGTGCAAAGTTTGTTGCAAATGGAAAATGAAAATTTAATTATATAATTTACATTTGCCATTTCCAACAGTAGTCTTAATATGTAAATTGCATGCAAATTTGAACGCTTTGTAAGTTGCGAAATGAAAATATATAACACAAATTGATTTGATATGTGTAACATGTCCAATCAGAAATGGTAGCAAAATGATCATTTTAAATGCTATTTGTCCTAAATGCAATTAGACTAAAAAAGCATTATAGTATTTGTAGGCAAAATTCCTTTGCAAATGCATTCCGCGGTGACCACTAGCCCACGCCTCCTCAATCATTGCTTCAAGGCAGGGCTTGGTGCATCGGGTTACGTTTTGATCGTTTGACACATGGCGTCGGGATCTGATAAGATCGTTTGGAAGTTCACCTGACAGAATGTCAGTGGAGGCGAGTTTTATTTACACTTTCTCCAAAAAGGCAGGGTTATTACTGCGGGGCAGTTGAAATCTTCAATTCCTAAATTACCTTTCTACCCATCATTCAGACTTTCGGTAAAAAAAAACTCGAGAAGCTTAATTTGCAAAAATTTTGTATTATTATTAATTTAAACTTCATGTTTCGCTAATGGACACATTTATAGCAAACTCAATAACTACATAGGTTATCATTGATGATTTAGGTCCATAAGCAGGTGGGCTATTTTCCATTTAGTACTCACTAACACTTATTAGCCTACACCCTTTAAAGAACCTATTCAGGGAAGTACGCGAGGAATGCAGAAATGGTCTGAGTAATTATTTTAGGCTATAAAATATCATTATTTTAATGCTTTTAAATGTCCATTTATAGTCTCTATCACGCAGCTTGCTCCTTAAATGTTCTAAACAACCAGCTAATTTTCAAGACCTAGAATCACTGGGTCACCAGCCCCCGCAGGGTATGATTACGCTCAAAGCTCAAGCATTCGGAAACGTAGAACGTTCATTTAGACCTTTAGAACGTTTGCAATTTAGCAAGGGTGGGCCAAAGGGAAAGGCCAGACGCTTCAATAATTTTCTGTTCACTCTCCAGTCAGCTGTCAGTGAAATTCAACGTCTTATCAATCTCGAGCCCGCCAGTTTTTCAACGCGCCAAACGTAACCCGCTTCCACCTCCCTGTCCTTGAACAATATTTGACGGAGGTGGTCGTGTCAGCTCGAATGCATTTTTCACCGCACGGGAATGTGCTACAAATATCCCACGGCGTCGTGATGAAAATGCAATCCTAAGTGTTCTGTTAGTCTAAATGCATTTAGGACATATAGCATTTAAATGATCATTATGCTACCATTTCTGCTTGAACATGTTACACACATCAAATCAATTTGTGTTATACATTTATTTTAATTTAGCAACTTATAAAGCATTCAAATTTGCATGAAATTTACATATTAAGACTACTGTTGAAAATGGCAAATGTAAATTATATAATTTAATTTTCAAATTACGTTTGGATCATTAGATGACATTGCTTTTAATCTTCAATTATTTTTAAAATCATTTACTTTTTTAACTAAATTATTTAAGGGAAAGCATTTATCCTGTACGCTATAGTATTTTAAATATTTCTAATATTTTTCTAAACGTATTTTTATAATCGAATTTATTTTGGCAAAAGACATATTTAGATGTTATTTTTTTAGATATTAATTTATTTATTTATTTGAATTGCCATTATTTTTATAATTTAATTATTTAGATGATTTAATAACACATTTAATATTAGGGTCTGTATTATTTTCAAGTTTATTATTTTATAATGTAATTATTTAAGGGAAAAACATATTTAACCCCCTTAATATTAATATTAAATGTTTGATATTTTATGATGTTACTATTTTCAAAACAATTATTTAAGGGAAAATATTACATTTTAGATGCTGGATTTTTTTTTTTATTCAAATTTGTAATGGATGTGTTAAAATTTAGACGCTATAACTTAGATATATTTATTCAAGAATTAACAACGGCAGTATTTTCTATGCATAGCCACTTTTCTTTGTACACATTTATATATATTTTTTGTAATATAAGCACTATTTACTGATTATGCTGTGGTTTATGCAGTACAGTACAGTTTCGTTGCTCTATTCAGTGTTGGTATTGTAAGCCCTTGTTCCTATTCTTCATCAAAGTGAGTCCTTCCCTGGCAAAAGACCAGTAATAAACAAACCGAATTGTTTGTTTTGGATAATTTGGATGTGTGCTGTTCAATCTTAAGATCAAATCAGATGGAATTTCAGTTCAAACTGACCCGAGATTCGTACTACGATTACATAACACATTCTTTCCCCACCCACATTCATTTGGACACAGGCCCAAACAAAACTGTCCTTTGTCCAGGGACAGAGAGAAGAATAGTGTCCACTGTCTCCACTCCACCTCCATCAGATTCTCCACTCCATCAGAGTGCTCACACATTTACTCACGACAAGAGCACCACATCCATCTCTTTCTGTTTTAGGGCCTCCCATGGTTGCTTGATAAATCTGCCTGGCCAGATGAGAAAGTGCCAAAGCCTAAATCATCAATTTGAGGTGAATTACGGGACAAATCAAGTGTAAATGAGCTTTAGAAAAGAGTGAAAGCAAGACGTTTTCCACAAAACATCCCACTGGTAAAGTATGATCTGCTGAGTGTGTGAGAAAGCACATGAGGAATGCCAAACACTGACAGAACCAACAAAATATAGAGTAGTTTTAGCACAAACACTGGGGCTTTAAAAGTGTTTGTCTTTATCAGTGAAGTTCTGGCAATGCAATTAACACATTCAGATCTTCAGACAAAGTGTCCAAGTCTAAGGGCCAGCTGAAACAGGAAACATTCACATATATACCAACGACCAAACACCTCACAGGCTATACATCACGTCCTCCTCCAAATTATATATATGTTTTAACAAATTAATATTTAAATATATATATATATCTATATAAAAATATATATATTAGATATATAATATAAGATATATAGATATATATCTATAAAATAATATAGATATATATATAATATATATATCAATGTAAATTCAGTATTTGTCCTGTTATCCAGTAAACATATTTAAACATTCTCAACACAAAGTCATTTTTTTAATAGTAAAAATTTTAAGAAGTACTATCTGGGCAATCTCCCCCCCCCCCCCAAAAAAAACTTTTTAGATAACAACAGCATGCATGCACAGCAAAATTTCCTAAGAAAAAAGTCCTGATTGGATGAGATAAAATTCACAATAGCGAGGGAAAAAAACTCTTAATTGTAAGTAAAAAGTCTCAATTATTATTAATTATTAATTTTTTTTTTATTTGATTATAGGCAAAATTAATCTTCCGAGTAGATGAACCTACACTCTAAAAAATGCTGGGTTGTTTTATATATTTTATCATCATTTCATTGTGTCATTTTGCTGGGACATTTTTAGTATATTTACCCAGCTGCTGGGTGTAGGCAGATTTATTTTATTTATGTTAAGCATTAATGTAATTGAATTTAATGTGCTTAAAACAAGAGAAATATGCATAATAAGGATACTTTCTCGAAAACAAGTTTTCATGTAATGAGAAATTGTCCATTTAGGTACAGAAGATGTTTACATGTTTTTACTGGAAAACATACTGAAACCTGATTACATGGATTGCCGTGTACTAAAGATGCACTAAGAAGAAAAGAAGAGAAGAGAAAGATGAAGATAAAAGAGAAAGAGAAGAGAAGATAAGTAAAGAAGAAAAGAAAGAAAGAATAAAGAAGTTTTGTCCATGGAGAGGGGGTGTTCACATAGACTTCATGCTGACAAGAAGACAATTCAAGTCTGCCAGAGATGGCTACAGCAAATGGCTGATGCATTAGCATACAAACACATGCACAAACACAAGCACAACTCAAAAAGTTTGTCAAAATGACACAAAGTCTTTCCCCGCATACCTAGAGAAGCAGTCATGCTGAAGTATTCCTCAAAAGAGAACTTGCCGGCCACTGCTGTGTTCTGACGCTCCTGCACGCTTACTTTTAGTCTCCCAGTGTCAGTCTTTCACGGCTCCAAATCTGTAATGTCTATGTTGTCACTTATTTCACCTCACATTTCTCTCTCTCTTTCTCTTTTGTGCTGTCTGCTTCCCGGCACAAACACTGACCGTGACCATCCCGTCACACAGTTGCAGTTCTCTCCAACTCTGTTCCCTTCCTCTCTCTCTCTACTCATCTGTGTCTAGCCTGAATGAAGTCATTGAGTTTTTGGAATTCTGTTAAACCCCAGATGGAAAACTACTTCATTCTTCCAGCAGTGCCACTGGTTGACTGACTCCAGCTTTGAGGAGGGAGGGAAGGGGGAGGGCTGAAGGAAAAGGAAGAGGGAGGGAGGACGACTGCCCCCAACTGGAATGAGGCAGAAAGGCAGTGAAACCCCCCCATGGCTTCATTACCATAAGAGTTCATGAGTGCTCTCCTGCCTTTGATAGGTTATTCAAGCATTGTTCTCCACAGACTCTCACAGTCTGTTTCACCTAACCAAACGGCACTGGGGTCAGGGGTGAGGCCTTTTATGGACCACCATGTGCTGCTGCTCACAACATCTGCTTCTATGCAAAACAGTTATTTTCTTAAACGGTATTTTTTTTGGAATAAATACATGAAAAACATTAACAATGTATGAAGACTTCTAAGACAAGAATCTTGAATATGTGTATTTTTGACTTTGATTTTGTGTTTGATATTTGACTTTCCTTTAGCAGATTATTTCACTTGTTTAACTACTGATCTAACAAATGAACAAAATCTGCACATTAAAATTGAGGCTCTAAAAGAGTGTGCGCTTTGAGGAAAAAAGCAATTTACAGAGAAAAAGGTTTAGGTTTTAAATTGTTATGATCTAAAATGAATAAAACACAAATGTTTTAGATTCTTCAATTTTTCTAAGTGACTTAAATTACATAATAACATAATATGTAACTATGTTTTAAATTTAATTAAAGAAATGTAAAATAGAAATGCTTTTCCCTTGTGGTCCCAGACTCTATTCAAGCTATGTCTTGTTACCAAACTCTTGTTGCCTCTTGTGAATTTTCCTGATTTTCAGCTGTTTCTTTAATCTTTTTACAATACTGTTCAAAAGTTTGGGGTCAGTAAGATTTTAATCAGCAAGGATGCATTTTAAAATATGAAATATAAAAATATACAATTAAAACATTAGGATGTACTACAACTCCTTAAATTTGTTCCTGCTTCTCAACACGTAACGTCCCTGATGTGACCTCAGCCACTGTAGCACATAAATTCATTTAAAGGGGCCGTGCTTTTCCCTTCCTTCCCCCTCAAACGTCTGTGTAAATATTTGCATTTGTCTGTCAGTGAGAGTTTGGCTGTGAGACCTTTTATTTTCTCCTGTTTATTTAGACACTAAAACATAGATGGACTGCTGTTACATAACCTCCAAATCTTCCCACATCACGAAATTAAAATATACAAGACATCCTCCCCTCCTTTAGGCTAAACTTGCTGGAGGCTGGACGTGTTAAACACTGTATAAAGAAACAAATCTATTTCATTATCACTTTGTTTATTGTTTTTTTATTTAAAATAGAAATCTTGTAATGCTGGAATTTGGATTATAAAACAGGTAATCTGACTTGAAGATTATTTATGAAGTGTAAAAACATTTAATGCTATGGTTTGTAGTTGCTTGTGAATGATTTTATATCAATCAATGTACTAATACTGTAAAAACTGTAAAAAAAACAAACATTTTGTAATATAATGTGATATAACATCGTCTTCTTGCTCTTCCAATCTATCATTATTCCCATGTTTTTCTGTGCCTCCTCATTAAGATGTAATCAGGCAATAGTATTTCCCCCATAAAAGTTACATAATGATAATGATTTTTTTTATGAGTGCAATTTAAATATTTGTCTGAGTTTTTGCAAATGTGCTGATGTTTTTAACTAATAATTGTATTCGTTTTTTGTTTAAAAATAAGGAAATCAAGAAATGACTGACAGAATATGTTAAAGGGGTCCTATTATGCTTTTTCACTTTTTCAACTTTGTTAGTTGCAAGGTTACAAAGCTCAAAGTCCTGTTCAAAAGGAAGTATTTTATTTAACATAAATCACTTTTTAAAAACTACAACGAACGACTCGTTTGGACTAAAACGCATATTTTCCGGGATTTGTGATATCACAAATACAGACGAATGGGACGAGACCTGGTTGAGCTGCACTAGAGAAGGCAACAAGTGTTATTATCACTATGTCGGAGACACGCTAGTTTCCCCAAGGCAGATGAACTTAGAGTGCTTACAATCATCCGGGTTTAAATCGCGCTCAAATTGATTTGATTTTGACACAATATTTACACTGAAGCTCGCAGGCGGCTATGGTAAGGGGCATGACATTTCCCGACCAGGCGCCGAGTGCTGCCAATCACAACACACACTGGCCCAGCTACTCTGATTTTTCTAACCATGCATACTCTGTACACTCAGCTTCCATATACACTTTGAATTTTTTGTGCTAATTAGTTGGTCGACAAAGGTGGCAACACTGGCTACTGGAGACTGCAATAATAACAGATGCTAGCATTGACAAGGACTTGTCTGAGGGAGTTTCACGAAACTAGCTTAAATGAGTACAAAGACGTTTTCATTGCTCATAACTTCTAGAAAAATAGTGCAAACACTGGACAAGGATGAAACTTTTTAGTGCATATGTGTGCGCTTTCTTGTTCACACTTTGGAAGGCTATGTGTTCAGTTGTACACATACAGTAAGAGTTTGCGTCAAAACTGAAGTACTTTGGGCTAAATTCTAAGGACAGCTCTAGTTCCCAGAGCACTGACTGGCCAGGTTACAGGAAATATGCATCCTGACCCAGAGGGCCACATCCTGTAGCAGAGTTATTTTGAGCAGCACAGAATTTGCAACAGCAGCAAGACAGAATTTGCTACAGAGGTTTTTAAAGGTTACATTTGTATGAGATACAGTTGGATTCTTTCCTGACTGGAACAATCAAGTACACACACAAAATGATATCTGCACACATTATTGTCCTTTCAAGTAGATATAAACATGATTTTGCTACTGTAGATATAAAAAGTAGCAGCATAAGAATGTAGCCTCTGTGTCAGTTGATTACCTTGCCATATTGGAGAGCTCATGTAGTGTCTACTGGTTTGAGAACCAGGTCTTGAAGGGATGAAGTCATGTCCACTCTTCACTGTAAGGGGAAAGAGACAATTAAGCACATTAAGCAGTGGTGTGCCACAGGGTTCTATTCTTGGACCATTTTTATTTTCATTGTATAGACCTTTTTCTTCGCTTCTCCATGGAGGGCGCCATAGCGGCGAGTGACTTCCTGTAGGATGCTTCGAACTTCCGTTTAGTAATTGTCATAAGTTAGCGGTTATGGTGAATCGTGGAGGCTCTGGGAAATTTTGTGCCGTTAAAGGCTGTCACAACAGCTACAGAAAGCTCAAAATGTTTCTTGATCAAGAGTGTTATGAACACAAGCCAACAATAAGAGCAGAATGTAAATGCCCAAGACCTTTTAAATTGCACAAGATGCCATCCGACGACGAGGGTAAAAGACAATGGCTCGCAGCACTTAATTTGAAATGTCCGCCCCGTAACATCCATGTATGCTCATTCCACTTTGTGGACAGACAACCATCGACAGAAAATCCATATCCCGAACTTTGGCTTGGATATGATCATCCATTAAGAAAGACGAGAAGACGACGAACGTGTCCTGACGAAGGTGAGATTATTCACTAACGTTACGTTATTTACACGGCTAGCGTGCTATTAGGTTTGCGCAATTAAATGAAATGCAGCTTATGATACAGTCTTTTCAGTATGTCTGGACGACCAAGTTCTTATGATGTGTGCTTAAACATCTTTAAGAAACCAGCATTTCATTCAGCATTTAAGTATATCTATTACGTATAATAAATATATATAAACAAAATGTTGTTGCAGTATTTTCACTGTCTGATTCAAATAGGATAATCACAAGTGAAGTCTGATTTATTTAACATCTCTATAGAATCGGCTCTTTAAGTGAATTATTCTGACTCGTGTGTTATGTTGGTTTTATTCAGCGTGATTAATCTTTTATACGAGTCTGACTTTAATTCAAATTTGAACACTCCACTTTGAGAGTACCAACGTTAAATCCAAGATTCTTTGTTTTTACTCTGTTCCCCTTTAGTCAGAGGTCTGAGTTTGTTCTTGTAAAGTGTTTACCCAAGTGTGCACACTCTCTTAAATATTGACTAAATATTTTGGCAGCAGAGTGTGGTCTGTGATCATTTTACCAGCTGCAACAGTATAGGACCTTAAGGCCTGGTTTTACAGACAGGGCTTAGACTAAGCCAGGTTTAGGCCATAGTTCAATTTTTTTTATAAACGTGCCTTAGAAAAAACATTACTGATGTGCATCTTGAGACAAAACAACAGAACTGACATATTTTAGGATCAGTCAGTGCAAGTTTCTTTTAGTTGAAAGAGCTCAGACTAACATTTTAGTCTGGGACTAGGCTTAAGCCTTGTCTGTGAAACCGGGGGGTAAATGTTCACCATATTGCAGCTCAAATCACAACATTTAACAAAATAATACATAAAGGTTTTGTTCATTAATTCATTTTGGTTTACAAAATGTGGAAAGTCAGCATTCTGTCTTTCATACAATGAAAATTAAAAGTGTATTAGTTGCTAAGTAAATTAAAAAATAAAAATTGTTCCTGTGGTTCAGTGGTAGAGCATTGCGTTAGCAGAGCTAAAGGTTGTGGGTTCGGTCCCAGGGAACACACATACCGGTAAAAAATGTATAGCCTGAATTTGGATAAAAGCGTCTGCTAAATTAATTATTGTTAATTGAACTAAATTCTAATTTTAAAAACTTATTTATTCATTTTTAGTAAAGTAACAATTTTAAAACAAAAAATCAACTATAAAATGACCCTTTTTGGAAATAGACAACTCACCCTTACCATATAAAACGCCAACTAATTTAGATGCTTCACTGTAAAATGCCTTGGCTGTATTTTACAGGAGCTGGTGTTTTACCAAGAGCACCCTGGAATGGATGAACTAAGACCTGTAGAAGAGAGTCTTGCATCTGTCCCCAGTCCCAAGCAATCAGATGTTGATGACCACAGCTGTACATCTAAAAATGTTGCCTCTGTTGGAACACAGTGGGAAGACCACATCTTCGAGGAGCATTGTTACATCAAGAGACAACACATTGTAACTTATGTAAACCAGTCAACGCAGTGCGATACATTCAAGCCTCCTACTCTGATGAACGACTATGACTCAAATCTGTACACCGGGCTCCCTCTCCACACATTTCATACCCTTGTAGCTGTTTTGCGTCCCCATGAGGATCTGGCTTACCAGACCGAAATTGAACAGCAAATCTTGCTCACACTAATGAAGCTGAAATTAAACCTATTAATAGAAGATCTAGCAATTCGATTCCGTATATCAGTGAGTAAAGTGAGCAGGATAATTTCTTTTTGGATTGACACCATGGCTGCAGTCTTGAAGGATCTGATACCATGGCTCCCCAAAGAAACCATCAGGGCCACAACACCAGAGGCATACAAGCAACATTATCCCAATGTTACCTGTATCTTAGACTGCAGTGAAAGTGAAGTCGTAAGACCAGGGAACCTAGACTCAAGGTCTTAATCGTACAGCCACTACTATGCTTGCAACACTATCAAGTATTTAGTGGCTATTGCACCATGTGGTCTAGTAATGTTTATATCTGCAGCATATGGGGGACGCTGTAGTGACAAATTTATCACATGTGATTCTGGCATTCTTGAATATCTCCATCCAGGAGATGAAGTGATGGTGGACAGGGGTTTTTTGATTAGAGACTTGTTGTTTGAAAGACAAGTCAATATGATAATTCCTCACTTCGCCAACAAAACGCAGCTGACAGAAGAAAAAGTCACATGTAGCCGCAGGATTGCAAATGTAAGGATGCATGTTGAACGTGCAATTAGGAGACTGAAAGTATACAAGGTGTTATCACAAACCCTGCCTATCACCCTTATGCCAAAGATAGATAAAATTCTGCGTATATGTGCAGCTTTAGTGAATTTGCGTGGTTATCTGATCCGTCAAGCAGATAATTAAGTTATTTAAAAAATTTAATTTTGTCTTCAGTTACTCACCCTCATGTTGGTCCAAACCTGTATGAGGTTTTTTTTCTTCTATTGGACACAAAAGATTATTTATTTTGGAGAATGTTGGTAACCAGACAGTTGATGGTAACCAATGATTCCATGGTCTTTTCTTTTTTTTCAATGGTTACTGTCAACTGTCTGGTTACCAACATTCTCCAAAATAAATAATCTTTTTTGTTCAATAGAAGAAAAAAAAACCTCATATAGGTTTGGACCAACATGAGGGTGAGTAAATATGAACAATTTTCATTTTTGGATGAACTTTTCATTTAATGCTCAGACTGCTGCATTAGTCATGTACATATGTATATATGTTTAATAACAATACTTGACATTTGTAATTCTAAAAAAATCCATCCTACTATGCTTTCTATTTCCTTGTACTATGTACATATATACACTTTAATCTAATTTAAAAAAAAACATACAAGACTTTAAGTGCAAATCCTGTAAACAAGGAAATATCAAATCCATTCAAAAATGAAAACTTGCCTTGACACAAAAACTTTTCCCCCTTCATGTCAGCATCTGTACACTGTTTTTCAAACTATTAATCTTTGTTTACCAGTTGACTATATGTAAGTATTTGTCTTTCAGTTTGAATCGTCCAGCAATGAATTCATCTACTACTCTAGGAAGCATCACTGAGAAGTAAAAGCCTCTAAGACGAGTAACCTGGTCTGTTAAATACTCTGCATCGTATGGTACATTTATCAGAATGTGTTCCTTTGGAGACCAGACAAGTAGTGTTGCCATTCTCAGCCCAGTACAAAACATGCCTAATTGTATCTGTCTGTAGTAGCCCCTGACTCCGTTCCTCTGTAATTCAGGCTTCCCATCAACCACTTTGATGTCACTATTATTTATAGTGAAATGGTCTGCTAGAGAGGTGGTGTTGTTCTTGGGAACAGGGCACTTTATTTCCAGAAGTTCCATATCATTTATTATGCCATCAGGGCTTGCAGACAGCCATGGCTCTGTCAGGCTGACCCTGATACCTGAGTGGGAGACCTGTAGACCTTTTTCTACAAGGCTTCGAGCTATTGTCTCTTTCTCACTTCCATACTTTGTAGCCGCATTACCCCGAAAGGTAGGAAAGAGATGCTCGCTCATGAATTTATCAGGATTTGTTGTTGCTCGTACTGGTACACCTTTAGCTGAACTAGCAGTGATCCTTAGCTGTCTTGCACTATGCCAAACCTCTGACAAACTCTGATTTTGTGTTTGAATCTCCAATTCAGCTGCCTGGTCACTGTTTAGTTCTATGTGTTTGCTGTAAAATGCTTTACATTTACTGCAAGTCAAAGTCTCTCCATGTGGCTGGTGGAGTTCTAAACTGTCAGTGTCATCTGCTTGCACTGATACATTGGCATTGTAGCATTTTTTTCCAAAAGACTGTTTTTTTTTATTCAAAAAGTGGTTTTGTGTCTGAAGAATTGACTCTCTCCCTGAAGTCTTGATGTGTGTCATAGCTTGGTGTAGATGGTAGCCTTTCTCCCTCCCCTGTTGATGACGCACCATATACATCATCAGCTTTGTGACGTCTAAATGTCATCTGACTAATTATTTTCTGTTCAAGGTTTCTTCTGGTTCCTGCACTCCATCTACACTGCTCATCAGTGCAAGATAGCCCTGTCATACCACTGGTCACTGCATTTTGCACCTTTCAAAAATCAGAACATACTGTTCACTTTATTTACTTTATTATTAAACAGTACATTTTGTTATAACTGAAATGTATAATTGGTTAAATATTGCTGTAAAAATAAGTCTTTACATTGAATCACAGTCAGTGCTTGAAGTGGGCAGGTGTTGTGCCCATTTTCGACTCCCTGCCAAATTATTACCCCCCTCGTTGAAATCACTACCTGAATATTAGAATTGGGCACAACACCGACACTTATTTTTTCCCCCACTTCAAGCACTGCACGCGTTTAGCCACACTAGAAGTGTTGCTCTATTTGTAAATACCCACCTTCCACAACACTGCAGCAGCATGGCTGCAAGACCTGCCGGGGCCAGCTACGCAGGAGCATCCAGCTGTTTCCACTACTCCGTTATTTTGTAGCATAACCCCCGCAATGTGATTTGGTTTCTTTATAGCTTGACTCGGCTCTACCTCCGCTTTCAGTAATGTGAACTGCAGATGTTTACGGCAAAGAATTCGTCCGATTTTGTTACTGTGTAGATAACTGTATGCTTTGGTACTTTTATAATTTCTAAGTTCCTCGCCATCCACACCCTCAGACAAAACAAGGTAATTGAATATGTCAACATATGTGACTGCTGGCCATTGTTTCATATCATCAATCCAGGAGGTGGCGCTGGTCAACTTCGTAGGATGAGGAACAGAAAAAGTTACATTGTTTACGGTCTTTGTCAAATAGTCTTGATCGTGCTGCCACCGTGAACTAATGTTGCCGTTGCTTGTTGACATTATGGACGTTAAAAGTAAGTAAAACAGATTACAACCGTCGTTTCAGAGCTGTCCAAATAACTCTGTAACGCCTAACTAAACGCATCAAGCTGCAACCGGAAGTTCGAAGCATCCTCCATACGCGTACGCGCAAAGCATAATGGGTAATTTCGCGTTCCATGAAAAAGGTCTATATGTGTCCATTAGACTCAATTTTTCATAAATACAACAATTCTTATCATTTATATGCTGATGATACAAAACTATTGTATATATTGCACTTGATCCAAGAGGGTATTAATTGTTTTGTTCACTAGTACATTTCTTACGCAAGGTTAAAGCCTGGTTGGCCAGTACTTTTCTGCATCTTAACACTAATAAGGCCAAGTGTGTTGTTTTTGGATCTCCTTCTGGCACCAAGGAGATTATAAGTAGGCTAGACTCTATTTCATTAAGTGTTTCTGATCAGGTTAAGAACCAGCGTGTTACTCTGGACTCTGCATTGGCACTTGATATGCAGGTTAATGATGTTGTTAAGGCTGGTTTCTACCAACTCAAGAGTTATTTCCAAATTGAAATTGACTCTCTCATGACGTCACGTATTGATTATTGCAATTCGTTGTCTATTGACTGTTTTATAGGTATTTTTCAGTGCCAATTATCTCAGCTTCAGTTGGTGCAGAATGCAGCAGCCAGGCTTCTGACCCATGCAAAGAAGAGCAATAGTATTACTCTAGTTTTAGCATCTTTACACTGGTTGCCTGTTAATTTTAGGATTCAGTTTAAGATTCTTTAAGATCAAAAGGTGAAAGGGCATTTTCTATTTTCTGCTACCCAATTATGTAATTCTCTTCCATTGCATATACATTTTTTTCTGACAGTGGATGTGTTTAAATTGAGCATAAAGACTTTTTATAATGAGACATTACCAGGTTTTAATGTGTCTATGTGTACGTAAATGCTTATATTGTTTAAGTTATCTGCTGGAAAGCATTTTGGTCAATGCATGTATTTTGTAAATGTGCTATAGAAATAATATTTTCATAAATGACCATACATATAATATACTGCAATATTACTATTTAATAGTAACAGAGGTTAATAAGACTGTGAAATGCTTACTCGCATAACAAATATCAAACACAGTGTCAGCCTTACCATATGGAGTGGGGGGTGTCACAGGAAATGCCGGTGTGGACGGAACTTGATTAAGACCCACCCACAGTGGACTGTCAGCCTCTGGAGGAAGGTCACCAATGTCAACAGTGTCAGTGTGATATAGACCTCGCTGAAACAGACAATAACATATGAGGCATTGTTGTAGCAATGTTCCAGGTTCTATACAAGTTAAACTTGTATTTTAGTTGACATTGGGCAGAACTTTGCACAGGGTTGGTGAGTGATTTTATCGTACTAGTCTCCAGTTAAAACATTTAATGTTTTGAGTTTAAATATTAAAACGTTTAAAATTTTGAGGCTATACAATTATGAAGTATTTGTGCAGTAATAAATGTGTGCGCATTTGTACCTGAGATGGCTTGTCAAAGACAAATCTCTGTTTGTTCTGCGTTCGATCGCTACCTGCACTCAGCAGCACAGAGTATTCAGAGACATCACTGAGCTGTCTCTGCCTCCAACCTGTACAGACAGAGACACAGAAACAGAGAGTTATTCATTTGGCATTCACAGTTGATATTCAATGCATGACAGTTCACATTTAATGGTGACTGGCCATTCAGAAATAGGAGGATCTCACTCTTATTCAGGATTTTTCTAACAACATCAAACAAAGTTAAAGAGCTTCAAACAGCATGAACTAAAATAGCATGTTCTCAAACAAAGCTTGTTTTGATAAGATCCATTAGGAGAAGTTTATGACCTCACATAAACAAGAGCCATTTACTTCAGGGCTGTGATAAAGTACATTAACCAAAAAAATTAATATAAAAAATAAAATAAAATAAAAATAAAACAAACATTAGAAATAAAATAAATAAATGAATATAATGTTACATATTTTATAAAATAAAGTAAATCATTTTATATAAATACATTTTATAAATAAAATAATTGATACATTTTCTGAGACCACCAGTGAAAATACTTCAAAATATTTTAAACAGTTTTATCCATTACAAATTATAACAGTTTGACTGAAGTTTAATTTCAAAATATCTTACTTTTTAGTTTCTGTCTTTTGCTTTAATGACAGCAATACATGAAAACTTTATTCTCCAGCATGATTTGAGACCTAGAGATCATTTTAAATATCAATGGAAGCTAAAACTATACAAAGAATCACATGATCAATGACACAAATTTGCTTATTTGATTAGTGACCTAAAAAAGTGCAGATTTTGGAAAGTCTTTATTTATTTATTTGATTATTTCAGGGGTAAAATAAAAAGAATCCCAGATTATCAATGCAGAAATTTAGATCCCAGTTTTTCATAATAATTATAAAAACATGGCAATAATTCATTGCAAATGGGCAACAGTACAAGCTCTGTGCACTATCTCTGTACAGACAAACAAAATCCTTGAGACTTCACGATGGGGAAAGACAACATGTTTTGTGTGTCAGTAGACTCTCACTTCAAAGGCATTCCTCAGTCCTTACACCATGTGTGTTCAAACACACACCACCGGGCATATATCTGGTGACATACTACAGTAATAATAACACTGCAAATATTTCTGTTCAGCAGGATGAATTCACTGCTCTACTCAAAGAATCTCAATTCCAGGTGTCAGAACTTTTCTGACATGAGCTGATCCAGCAAGAAAGGACCTTGGGATCTTATAACAGAGAAGACAGGGGACATATGCAAGGCAGGGGACACACATCAAAAGCAAAAAGACCCACTCGGTATGCCGAGGTCAAAGGAAACAGAGTATTGAGTTCATAAAGACTGCATCACAGATGTGTTTGGAAAAAGCAGAAGTCAATATAACATTATTAGGGAGTCACTAAATGGTTGTCAAAGGCAAAGTTATTACACTGCTAGAAATATGATTATGTCCATTTTTAAACTAAAAGGCAGCTTAGAGGTCACATTTACACTATGCAAGCATTCCATACTAGACCTGCATGTTTACATATTCAAGCACAGTCACACTTACACACACACACACACAGAAATGAAAGGCAGGACTTTATTTTTTTTTAGCCATCCTGTCAGGAGCTACACATAGAGGACCATTGTATGTTACGTTGTGCATTTATTAACATAAATTAGGCCCCTGCCAATAGAAACCTCAAACATTAATTTAAAATAAAAGTCACTAGCCTGTAGGCTCAGACATTAACCAGTGAATAAGGCAAAAATGCCACTGAAAGCCCCAAAAATGGCACATGTGTTTAAAATGTGAGGGTTATACATATGTATCTTATACATACCACACACTACCATTCTAAGATTTGGTTCGGTAAGATTTTTTAAATGTTTTAAAATAATTGATCAGGATTATTTGATTTATAGAAAGTTTAAAAGAACAACATTTAATTAATATAGAAATCTTTTGTAACATTATAAAACTCTTTATCATTCAAATTTGTATCAATTTAATGAAAAATAAATGTATTGACCCCCAACTTTTGAACTGTAGTGTCTATAAAATAAACAAATTGTTCGTTGCCTTATGATGTCTGTTTACAGTTACCTTTGTATTTGATACTAATTTGATTTTACCGTCATAATAATGAAATGATGAGCATATATTTCAATTAAAATTAAAATTAGATCCTTGTTGCTCGGTGGTTGGGTGCTCCCTCTGGCCTGGAACTAACATTAATTTATAAATAATCGGAAATTAAAGGGTTTAGATTTCTGAGAAACGCGCCTGGATTGCAGCAGTGAAGCGAGAAGCAGAATAGCAACTCGCAGCTCGTGGATCTACAGCACAGCTCCATTCAGATAAGGACACGTTGTGTTTTTTTTCCATTTGATCATTTGTATTTATTTACGTTAACTCTTCAAGTATGATGCAAAATTGTGTTGTCGTCATTGTTTACATATGCGCCTAGCGGTTTGATTCTTGTTTAGTGAAAAAGGCCAAGCTTTTATTTCCGTTTTATTGCCAAGCGTTATGTGAGCTATAATTAAATATGAGTTCACATTAGTTGTCTAGCTATCTTGTCAGCAGATAAATGCAGTGAGTAACACGTTATAGAAATGTATACTGCAAACTTGAATGTTGAAGAGTGAAACCGTTAACTGCAGTGGTTTACAAAAGCTAACGGTAAACTCATCACTCATTATGCTTGTTCAATGTTAATTCCAACATGTACTGATGTATTAAACAATAATACTATTATTTATAAATATTGTGCATTAAATTAAATCATTATTTTTCTACTTTTGTCTTTAGGAAAGCCATCATCTGTACTGTAAGACACCTAAGACAGTGAGTGCTATACAGGGAGACAGGAAGGACAGCTGGTTGTCCTGCAGTGCCAAACCACATGTGACCCTATGAACACCCAGATGTGTTTGAGAACCTGAGGGTGAAATGCAATGTAAAGCTGCTCATGGCCAGTCTGCTGCTTTTGATATTGATCACATATTAATACTTTTGCTGGAAACAGTTGAAAGCGAGAGGATGTTTTTTGTTTATATGCAGTACTGGTCAAAATGTCTGGACCATTTACTATTTAATGTTTTTGAAAGAGTCTCTTATGCTCATCAAGGCTGCATTTATTTGATCAAAAATACAGTAAACATAATATTGTGAAATATTATTACAATTTAAAATAATATGTTTTGCTTTCTTTATCTGTTCTGTATGCAAAGCGATTTTCATCAGCCTTTACTCCAGTCTAGTGTAACACATGAGCCGTCAAGACCATTTTAATGTCTGATTTTGATACGGGTTATGTCAATGTTGAACAATTGTGCTGCTTAATATTTTTTTTTCTTCTGTAACTGTGATCTATACAGTATTGAGTATGAATCCGGCATGGTTTTTTCAAACTCTAGAATCTTTCTAATCATAGTGTTTATCATCACTTTTGATTAATTTAACGCATCCTTGCTGAATAAATGTATTAATATTATAATAAAAAAAACTGACCCCAAACTTTTGAACAGTAATGTATATTGTTACAAAATATTTCTATTTCAAAAATACAAAACCACCAAATTATCTCGAAATGTTACGCAGCACAACAGTTTCCAGCACTGCTAATAAATCAGCATATTAGAATGATTTCTGAAGGATCATGTGACACTGAAGACTGGAGTAATGATGCTGAAAATACAGCTTTGATCACATAAATAAATTGCATTTTAAAGCATATTAACCTGTTTAATCCCACATTTTTCTCAGACATGAAAATATCCAAATGATGTGTCATTAGTATTCCTTTGAAATATCAAGAATTAATTTGTAAAAAAATTTTGGAAAAGTGTTTACTCATTCTATGACCACACTCAACAAAACTGAATATATGTGAATTCATATATTAATACTAGACACCCTAAAGATAATGTGTACCAAAAGTCTTTGTCATATCTTTGTTAACATACTTTACTAGCCTTTCATTTTGGAGCTTTGATGCAGCCATCATCTTCTCAAGGTGCAAACAAGAAATAAACTGCTTTGATCATGTGACAATTTGCACTAACCATGTGACACTGCACATATTTAATTGACACCATTTATTTTTTCCATATTTGCAGGAAGTGCACTAAAACATCAATCAGTAAGTTTTTTTTAGAGCTTTATAAATGAAAACCTTTTTACGGTCACTATTGTGACCAGTGGGATAAATGGGTTAAAATAGGAAACCATTATTTTAAATTGTAATCAAATTTCTAAATATTACTGTTTTTACTGTATTTCAAATAAATGCAGACTTGGTGAGCATAGGAGAATTCTTCAAAAAACATTAAAAATCGTAAATAAGAGCCCACCTTTTGACCATTACTTTCCTTCTGTATGTGTATGAGCGTTTACAGTAAATGTGCATTAAAAAAAAACATACATACCCACATATATATACACATATGTTAGTTTGTCCTGTCTTTAGTTATATCCCTGCAATCAATTTCACCAGAGACGAATTGCTGGACATTAGGAAGTACACACCACCCGATATTTCACCGTTTTTTGTTTATTCTGATGTTCTGCTGGACATTGTTGTCGGGGGAGCTGCGGCGCTGATAACTCGCTTCAGGACGCGCAGACGGGGGAAGCGAGTGATCAGCGCCCTTCTCTCCCGGGCTTTCCGCTGTTCAGAGCGGACCGCGACGCAGAATCAATGGGAAATCGCGCGGCGGCGGGACATGCTTTTACATCGATGAGAGGTGGTGTACAGATGTAACATTGTTAAAGAAGATTGTTGTTCAGATCTAGAAGTGCTCTTCATTTACTGTAAGCCGTTCTATTCGCCACGGGAGTTTTGCTCGTTCATTCTCGTAAGTGTGTACATTCCTCCGCAAGCGCACGTGAGCACCGCTTTACAACAACTCGCTGATCTGATCACAGACACAGAACAACAACACCCGGACTCTGTTTTAATCATTCTCGGGGACTTTAATAAAGCCAATCTCTCCCATGAACTGCCAAAATACAGACAGCACATCACATGTCCCACCAGAGACAGTAATATATTGGATCACTGTTACACCACAATAAAGAATGCTTATCACTCTGTTCCACGGGCAGCTTTGGGGCTCTCTGATCATTGTTTTGTTTATCTTATACCGACCTACAGGCAGAAACTGAAATCAGCTAAACCTGTATTAAGGACTGTAAAAAGATGGACTAATGAAGCAGAGCAGGATTTACAAGCTTGTTTTGACCTCACTGATTGGAGCGTCTTTGAAGCTGCTGCCACCGATCTGGACGAGCTCACAGAGACTGTAACATCTTATATCAGTTTCTGTGAAGATATGTGCATTCCTACCAGGACTCATTTAACCTACAACAACGACAAAACATGGTTCACTGCAAAACTCAGACAGGCCAAAGAAGATGCTCACAGGAAAGGGGACAATGTCTTGTATAAACAGGCTAAATTCACACTGGAAAAGGAGATCAGAGTGGTAAGAGGAATTATTCTGAAAAAATAAAATAAGGACTCAGTTCACTTCCAGCGACTCGGCATCAGTGTGGAAAAGTCTAAAATAAATCATCAATTACAAGACACCATCCCCCAGCACTGTGGAGAATCAACACCTGGCAGACGATCTGAACGAGTTCTACTGCAGGTTTGAAAAAACACCCCACACCCGCCCTGAATACCTCTCCACACAACCATTCACACCTTCTGCAACCCCCCTCTCCCCCACTCCTGCAATTCAGATCAGCGAAGACGAAGTGCGCCATGTCTTCCGGAAGCAGAAAAGGAGAAATGCACCAGGCCCAGATTGTGTTACACCTGTCTGTCTGAAATCCTGTGCTGACCAGCTGGCCCCCATCTTCACACAGATCTTCAACAGATCACTGGAGCTGTGCGAAGTCCCTTCATGCTTCAAACGCTCCACCATCATCCCCGTCCCAAAGAAACCCAAAATTACTGGACTTAATGACTACAGACCTGTGGCTCTAACGTCTGTGGTCATGAAGTCTTTTGAAAAACTGGTGCTGGCCCACCTGAAGGATTTTACTGGACCCTTGCTGGATCCTCTTTAGTTTGCCTACAGAGCAAACAGGTCTTTGGACGATGCAGTAAACATGGGACTGCTTTGTGTTCTGCAACATCTAGACAGACTAGGGTCTTATGTGAGGATCCTGTTTGTGGATTTCAGCTCGGCCTTTAACACCATCATCCCAAACCTCCTCCTGCCCACTAACTCAGCTCTCCGTGCCCACCTCCGTCTGTCAGTGGATCAACAGCTTCCTGACAGACAGGCAGCAGCTAGTGAGGCTGGGAAAATACACATCCAGCACCCGTACAATCAGCACTGGAGCTCCTCAGGGTTGTGTTCTCTCCCCACTGCTCTTCTCCCTGTACACGAACGACTGCACTTCAAAGGACCCCTCTGTCAAGCTCCTGAAGTTTGCAGACAACACCACACTCATCGGCCTCATTCAGGACAGTGATGAGTCTGCTTACAGACAGGAGGTCGAGCAGCTGGCTCTCTGGTGCAGTCTCAACAACCTGGAGCTCAACATGCTCAACACTGTGGAGATGACTGTGGACGTCAGGAGAAACCCCCCTGCACTCCCCCCACTCACCATCATGGACAGCACTGTGACTGCAGTGGAGTCATTCAGGTTCCTGGGCACCACAATCTCTCAGGACCTGAAGTGGGACACTCACATTGACTCCATTGTGAAAGGCCCAGCAGAGGTTGTACTTCCTTCGCCAGCTGGCTGAAACATTTCTACTCTGCTATCATTGAATCTGTCCTCTGCACTTCAATAACTGTCTGGTTCAGCTCAGCTACCAAATCTGACCTCAGAAGACTTCAGAGGGTAGTCCAGACTGCTGAGCGAATCATTGGTACAACCCTCCCTTCTCTCCAAGAACTGTACTTATCCAGAGTGAGCAAAAGGGCTGGCAGAATCACTCTGGACCCCTCACATCCAGCACACTCCCTCTTTGAACTGTTGCCATCTGGTCGACGCTACAGAGCACTGAGCACCAGAACGACCAGACACAGGAACAGTTTCTTCCTTCAGGCAATCCATCTCATGAACACTTGTCAATAACTGTGGAACACACACTATTTTTATTCACTCATACACTTATTTATCTTACACTCATACTCAGCCTACACCTCAATTTGCACATAATATACAGTACCTGTACATACAAAACTGTCTATTGTAATATACCTGCACATACAACTGTCAATTTATATATTTTTATTCCTTATTTACTTGTTCTATTTTTTATTATCTGTGTTTTTGTTCTGTCAACTGTTCATTCTGTTACACTGGGACGCTTCTGTCACGAAAACAAATCCTCGTATGTGGAACATACCGGCAAAGCTCATTCTGATTCTGATATACTGTATGTAGTGTGTGTGTGCGTTTATTAATCTGCATGTAGGCTATACGTTTATCTTTTTTTTTTTAAACTAATACAGGTTTATGCAAAACATGGTAGCCAGCATTGAATTGCATTCAGCTTGTTTATTTGTAACCACATGATGGCTCAGATAGAGCATTCAAACGCTTTCTCGCACTCTTCCACAGCAACAAACATGTCCATACTAAGCACACATTTTAAAACGAATGAAATCAGTAATAATGGCCTTTATTGATTAGTATCCTAGCATTCATAATAATATACATGCATGTTCTGTAAAGCTGCAGTGAAACAATATGCATTGTGAAAAGCATTGTACAAATAAATATGAAAATGAATATTTGCATAGATATACATAACCCATCAATGCAAGTGAAATGTCCATTAAAAACCTCCATGGACATCTTGGCGACAAACCATGATAAGTACGCTAGTGACTGTTTGTCTTGCTTCAGTTTAACCAAACATAAGACTGATTTAATCCATTGTACGAACAAATGATCCCAAGCTTTCCGTTAAGGAGTTCATTGCATCTAGACTGCGATATGCATTTACCGCCATCTCTCGTGTACACGCACGCAGCATCGATCAGAGCCGTCCGGAAGACTACTTTTAAATTTCTTTGTAAGTTTACGCCTCAGTCATATTTAAAGGGTAATTCCAATAACCGTTCATTTAAAAAAAAATGTAATATCGCAACTGTTGCGTTTTCGCTAGACTTAAAAAGTACACAATTGTTTTGACAGATCTGAGATTTAAAAATGGCGCTACCAGAAATGCTTCAGGACAAGACATGCGCAGTAGCGTTCCAACGCCTTTGTCATTGTTTACGTCTTTGAAATGGTCTATACTGTGCATTTTATGTTTACAGTAGAAAATAAATAACAAATATATAATATGTTACAAAATCAAAAAGGTTAAAATATTGCCTCTTAACAAAAAGGTTAATTTGCTGGGTCTGCAAAGAAGTTGTGTATCTATCAAGTTTATGAACTCTTACAAAATGTGTGTTGACAATACCATGGTGCTGTGATGTCTCAGATGGTGATACCGATAACACTTTAGTATAGGGACCAATTCTCACTATTTACTAGTTGCTTATTAGCATGCATATTACTTGCTTATTGGCTGTTTATTAGTACGTATAAAGCACATATTAATGTATTATTCTCATGAACCATATTTCCTTACATCCGGATCCTACCCATACCTAAACTACAACACCTTGGCTACTATAATAGCAGTAATTAGAAGATTATTGAGGCAAAAGTCATAGTTAATAGTTAGTTAATAGTGAGAACTGGACCTTAAAATAAAGTGTGACCGTAATACCATTGTACTTTTGATATTTACTATGCTACACAATGCTTGCAATATTCATATACTGTGGCATTTACATGATCCACCAGAGTATTTCAAGGAATAACATATAGTACTTTTTTCCTAAAACATAACTAGAACTTTTTGGTGGATGATTGCAGGTCAGTTGGAATTAATAAATTGATTCAGGGCTGGTGAATGTAACCGGATTTGCTCTTACCTGACTGGTGGGATTTGGCCCTTCCACCCGAGTGCGTCATGTGACTCCTTGCCTGGGTGGGGATTGGCTCAAAGTCAGGGTCAAGGTCCAGGATCAGCTGATTGAGCTGTTCGATTGATTGATCTACATCCAAAGCCAGTGTCGCAAACTCATCATCCTTGTCTGGCTCGGACTGCGCCTCCGGAAAGCCATTGTCTGGTAATGAAGGTTTGTTTGCACATTTTTGGAGCTCCATCTCCTTCCTGTGTTCCAGTCTGTCTGATGAAGTGTGCATGTAAGACGTGGATTGTTGCTGTTTCACCCATATATGTGTCTGATATCCAGCAGGTACTGAAGTGTGTAGGAGTGTGTTTGAGGAATTCACATCCTCTCTAAATATGGCAGGAGGAGCTTCACTTTGGCAATCATCTGATTGGACGGAGTTCTGACATTCACCTGAAGACAAGCCAGACATTTCCTTTGAAGACAGTGTGCCTTTAGAGTCTGAAACGGCAGCAATGGCATCATTAGGAGCGATGATGTCATCATCATCATCTATAATGTCCGTCTCTCGCTCTATGAACATAGCTTCACCATTTAAATGACTGGAATGATCAAATGCTGCTTGATTGGCTTTAGGGTCATATCTCAGGATGCCTGGAGAAGGTTGTTCCTCCTCCATTCTTAGCCCTCTGGGGAGCTGGGGATGCTCCTCAGAGCTGGAGCTGATTGGGAGCCCACAGGCTTGTCCTCCAGTCCACTGGGAGGAGCTGGAGAGTCCAGAGTCACTGCTCAGAGAGTGTGTGCCTTCTTTTTGCTTGGCTGTGAAAGAAAGAACAAAATGTTAGTACAATTAGTAGAGAATTAGTACAATAATTAGAATTAGTACAATAAATTACAGGTGCAATAAAGTTGACCTCAACGATTTGGAACTCATTTGAGACGGCTTATGGTGCGTTCAAGTTCTACTGAACAATTCATATTTCTGAGTTGGGAAGTTGGAATTATGATGTCTTCAAATCACTTTGAAAGGAGCAAAATGAAGCAAGAATACATAGCAACATTTTTTAACTCTACTTCTACAAAATCATGAATAAAGAATATGCATCGGGTGTGCTTTCAATGTCGTAAATGTACATATTAATAAATAACTATTGTATAATGCAATTTTTTAATTATTAATGTAAATAGTCATTTCATACATTTCAGCAAATTTGCCATCAATACAGATGCTGAATTTACTGTGTCTACCATGTTTTCTCACTGACATACCCTTAACTCAAAGAAAATCCTATTTCCCCCGTAATTGACATTGTAGTGGCATTCATCAGTGTTCAACTCGTAGATACAAACTTTTCGAAATGACTGTGTATCTTTCTCTAGCCCATATGACTTATACTGACACCTATTGGTGTGGATGAAGCATTATGCAAAAGCAAAAGGCACATTATAGAGATTTTCCCAGTCATATTTGGCATCCATGATCTCTGATATGTGAAACTTCTTTATTTTAAACATGTTTGTGAAAATTACTACTCATTTTCTTTATGTATAACAATTTTAAAGTTTAAAAAGTAGTACGTTAACGCAGGCGATTAATTTTTTCAGTTTAACGCGATAAAAATATTTAACGCAATTAATGCAGGGGAGGGGCTAGGGTTGGCCACCCCACTCACAACTGCTGCTTCTGTCACTTTTTCTCTTGACAAGAAGTGCATTTATCCAGTCGCAGAACGACTGAGAACGGGAGACTTTTATATTCTTTATAAAAGTTAAGAGTCAGCCACGCCTACCTAAAACGGCTCGTTCTAACACGCCCCACCACGTACACGTCACTATTTGGGAAGATTTGCATAACGCCGCACAAATGTTCACGCAAAGAAAGAAGGCGTAACTTTTATTCTCGCTGTATTGTTGTTGTTTCCACCACCATGTTGTAAAGACGCTGTGTGCTTCGTTGTAAAAGCGAAACTACTTTGTTTGGTCTTCCAAAAGAGGACGATATCTGCTTCATCATGCCTGGAGCTGATCCGTGCTGGTTGCTGAGGAAATACTACAACTTCGCGCTGTCGATCGCCGGATTGGCTTTCACCATGGATGAAGCGGAGTGAGCTAAACTTAAAATAACTTTTATAGCTTTAAGGATTCATCTATATTTAATTTAGAATTTAGTGTTTGATAACTTTATTCAATTTCTGTATATTTCTGCTGAGGGGCACAGGTAAATATGACATTTATTATAATGGGTTTATGTGAAGATTGTTTTAAGTTCACTTAAATTAGAAGTTATTAAATTTTTTAAGTCTAATAAATGTTAAAATTGATAGCTCTCAATTATACTGTAATGTTGAATATTAGGAAGGGGGGGCAATTTTATAGAGAAATCAGTATTGGTATCATTGATACTGGCCTTCGGTCATAAAAAAAGATGTGATTAAACAAATATTTAAAAAATATATACTGTCTTTATGTTGTTTGTACATTAATTTGAAGATTGAATGTGAAATTATTGCAATATAAAAGTATATTTAAAAACTTTAATGTTAGGTGGAATTAATCGCGATTAATTTCAGAAAAATGTGCGATTAATTCGTTAATTTTTTTTAATCGATTGACAGCACTAGTAAAACGTTACCATGGTGACACATACTTGTTGAAAACAAAGTCACACCTTGTGGCCCCTTATCTTCACCCACTCCTCCTACATTCAGTCCTATGTGTGTCATAGTCAGGGGTCCAGTGGAAATGTTAACACGTCTCTAACGAGTTGCAGACACCTTAGTCATCACACAATTACACGGGTACACAGACCTATATATGTCTTTTGTGTGTCCGTAGTGTGTGTTCTAGCAAAGACACATCAGTCAGTCTCCGGCAGCTGAACACAGATCGCAGCAGATAGTGTCATGTGTCATGACACACTCAGAGTCTCGCAGCAATGATCATGACTGATAACACGTATCTACTGTTCAACATGAAGCCAGAAGGCAGCATCACACATGCAGGCTGTACAAACACTGATATTTAACATCACGCCACACTCTGATCAATTTTGACAATAGAGTGCAGCTAGGATGATGTGTTTTTGTAGGCCAAAACCCAAAAATGTTAGCATTTTAGCACTTCTAGTTCCATCAATGGGTATAGGTTTTTCTGAATGGGTGTTTTGGTTAAAATAACGGATTTGCCCAAAATAAAAGGTTTTTGGTTAACACAAGCTCAAGATATTTTCATGTTTTATTGTACAACAAAACATACATGAGTAATACCCCCTTATGAATCTTTTACTTATCTTGAAAAAGGCGATTGCTACCAAATGGCTAAAAGGCACTACAGAGGTTGTTATGGACATT